>CM068388.1:18101311-18647184 GCA_034770075.1 Aralia elata
AATATTGTGAGTCTGTAATATTAATTGTGAATAATTATTGAAAGATTGAAAACATGGTTTTAAAACCCAGACCGAACCAGCGATCGTACCGGTAAAAATCAGAACCGGTCTGCCTTCCGGTTCAGTTTGGACCAATGACTCGATTTTGGTCAAAACTCGGGTTGGCCCGTTGACCACCAGTTCAGCTGGTGGTCCAACCGGTAAACCCGATTAATTGACCCGGTTGACCCGATATTTAATTTTTTGTTTGTTACCAAAAAATTTTTAATATTAAAATTAACCACTTTTATTAATATTGTAACTCATCTTTATTATATTTTATTTCATAAAGAATGAGATTTTTTAAAATTTTATTAATTACTAATAATATATATTTTAATATATTAATGACGTCATTGGGTCAATAACGATCCGACCACTGGTTGGACTAGTGACCAACTCACTCGGTACTTTTTTCGGTTCGATGACCGGTCCGTGTCTGAGAACCTTGATTGAAAATATGCGAATAAGTGATGAATAAAAGGTGTTGATTAGAGATACGTTTACTAAATAATGCGTGGTAGATATTGTTCAATTTAATTTATAAATAGAAGGATTTAGCATGAGACGTTTGTTACACGTTTGACTTACTTTTTCGATGGGATCCACCACTCATACTTTGTCAAGTTTGGTTTGCCTGAGAGTTGATTTTTCTTCTGTGGGACATGGTTCCTTATTTTCTTTTTCTTTCTGAGGAACCGACTTGTCTTAATCAGTAAAGTTTTATTATTATTATAATATTATAATAATAGTAATAAAACAAAAAACTTTTTATATAATAAACAGAAAACTTTTTATAATATATATAAAGTTATTTGTTTTATTAAAATATAATTAGAATATATTATATTATATATAAAGCTATTTGTTTTATTAGAATATTTTAGTAAAAAATAAAAACTAGACGAACGATTTTCACCATTGGTGTGCTTAGCGTACGCAATTGTCAAACTTGGTGTGCTAAGCATTTTCCTATAAATATGTTGCTTAATTGAGCAATGAAGAACACACCGAAATCACAAAATTCTTCTTCTATAATATTGTGCGTATTTCTTTTGAGTATAAGGATACTTTGAGTGTTGCTAATAGTGCAAGAATTTCTCAAGTTAATCTCCTTTATAACAGTCAGATCTAGTCTCCTACTAAGGTAAGAGATATCATTTTCTTTCATACTCCTAAATCTTACTATGGTAAGTATTGCTTTTATAATTACTGAAATGATTAGAAATTCTTTTGAGGTTTGCGCTTCATCTAGTATCATTTCACTTGAACTTTTTATTTACTTGAATCTTCTTATTGAATTTTAATCATTATCTTTGAAATATGAATCTTGAATATCATTCTTGAATTTGACTCCACATTTTGGTCATCCTATTGACAATTTGGACATTATTGTACTCTTAACAAATTAAATGTTAAACCTCGAATGTTTATTCTTTTATTTTATTATTCTTACAACTTTTGTTCATTCTTTATATTATTGTTACTTGCACTAATCATCAAAAAAAATTAAGTTATGGTGGACGTCTTTGGCTTGGGTGCAATGACGATATAATTATTTAGTGTCTTTGGTCTGTATGACAAGGACATGTGGTGAAAGTTCTCTTTGGTCCGTAGTGCAAAGATAAACTGTTGATTTGCATGATTATGAACATGAAGTGTGTATTGGAAAAATCATGACCATTGGTGTTACAATTGAATATCTTTGGCCCATAGTACAAAGATAAACTGTTGATTTGCATGATTATGAACATGAACTGTGTATTGGTAAAATCATGATCTTTGATGTTTCAGGCAAAGGCATGTGGTGAAAGTTCTCTTTGGCCTGGGTGCAAAGAGAACTATTGAATGGTGTTACAGGGATACAATATTGATGGTGAATTTTTTAAATAGAAGGAGATTGTAGACATTATGTTCTATTTGACTCTTCTAATGAATTGTTTGTTCGGCTGCAGTTATCGTTGAAAATTTATTATCTTTAAATCTTTGATTTATTATTGTTGAAGGCTAATGATAATTTATTTTGTTATCTTAGTCATGATATTCTTTGCTTGGCTATTTGAGCTCACCCTTTTTCTTTTTGTTCCATTGTTCTTCTTAAGAAATGAGAGTGTAGCTGGGATTAGCTGGGGAATGGAGTGATGGTCCGAGACTGTAGAAGTATCTCATTACATTATAAAATAGCGTGACAATAATTGTATTGAGAACTTAAGTTGGGTGTAATATTGTCAGACTAGATACGTTACAATACTTGTATTAAAAACTCACCGTATGTGTGTTGTCGTATTTTGCACGACAGTTTAATAGTTATAAATAGAAAAATTTGTATTTGGATTTTGTAGTATGTATTTTGGCGACTCAAAATGGGTTGTGTGGACCTATTTTGGGGGCGTCACAGGGTGAATATCAACAATCGAAAAAATGAGGTTCTATTTCACTGCTGTGACTGCAAGAACATTTTAATAATTGTCCTCTTAGAGCGAGGAAGGAAATTATAGACTGATACACAAAGACCTACATTCTTTGGCTATGTGGGGAAATATTGTTCCCTAATAGGTGCAAGAATACTGTTCACCTAAGGTATATGTATTTTATTGCTAATGCCAAAGTTTGTGTAATGTATTCTTGGGGAGCGGCTATGTTAGGGTATTTGTATAGGTCTTTATATACTACCAGTAGGAAAGGGGTGAAATATATTAATGACTGTATAATACTGTTACAAGTGTGGGCCTATGAGCGTTTAAAAGTTAGAAGGCCAAACCCTTGGCCACAATCAGAATTATGGTTACCTAGGGCTTGCCCATGGGCATACTCTTCAACCTCAATTATCCTGGTAGACGAGACAGTCCCCACTAGTATCTGACATTTTACTGGGGGAATTAGATGTCCAACCTTCGTGGCAGGTAGTTTGACGTCCTTACATGAGGTAGGATGATAATCTCAAAGGATACAATTTTGAAGGAAGGTTGTTGAGATCGGGTAGGGTCCCCTTGATCCACTTTGATATCGTGGAATACTAGATGTCGGACCAAGTGATGAGACAGTATAGGTTCTTATAAGGTATACCCTCTCCGGTTAAAAATCACAATGACCTAAGAAAGGTCAAAGAACATAGATTTGAAGTCGACAATTGCATGACCTTGAGACGAGGGTACATCTTGCATTGGGAGGCTGATATGGATCATCTCGAGGGACAGCAGTACGAAATTTCTAACTATGTGACACTTGATCAATACATGTCCTGGATGTGTACATGATGTTACTGCGGGATAGAGAGGACTACTATAAGGAGCGAGGAATTAAAAGGTAGGGCCAATTTGCTTTCATGAAATCGTTCTTCATGCATTTTGGCAAGAACTGTGTACCCTTGACTAAGAAAAATCGCACGGCGAGTTTCTGCCATCTTTATGTGTACTTGGATGTGGGCCGACCTTTACACTAATGTGAATATATCTTCATGCCGGTATGTAATCCAGATAATCATCATTTTATCTTGATGGTATTCTCGGTTGCAAAATGGGTAGTCACCATCCTTGACCCGCTGTACAGTGATACCAAGTATATCAAAATCCAGGAAATGTATAAAGAAATCGTTGACGTAGCGGTATGTATTGTAATTACTATTCTACTTTCATAAATGCCAAACATTTGTAATTGTTAGTAACCAATATTTTTGTACATGTAGGTACAACTGATACTATTTTGTTTGTGAATTGGTGATCCAATACGCCAGTGGCCCACTTTTGATATGTGCGTGTACGTACCAAAGAACTGACCTAAACAACATAACACGTCAGATTATGGGATTTTAGTCTGCAAGTACGTAAACTATTTCGTTAGGGGCAGTGTCGATCTACACAAAGTGACTTGGTCGGAAGAAGACGTCATGGTCTTTAGATACCGAATCATGTGGGAACTTTATAAACGTCAATGAAGACTACTTCAAGCGGATGAGATATATGATATCTTGTAGCTTTCATTACATGTTATTAAGAAATGATTATGAAACAATATATACATTTGTACATGTGAATAATATTGGTTTAGAGTTGATTAAATGGTAGCAATTGTTATGTGAATGAGATTGGTTGATATAATTGTATTTGTTATGTGAATGAGATTGGTTTATATTGGTTTAGAATGGTTGATATAATTTGATATTGTTATGTTAATGAGGTTGGTTTATAATTGTAACAGGTAGTGTGAATGATGTGAGATTGCAAGAACATGGGGCAACTAAAAAAACTAAGTATCACCAATCTTGTGTTCTGCATTTGCCGCAATAAGTTGTTGCGGCAGGGATAGAAGGAAAAAATAAACCAAGTATAGGACACTATATTTTTCTGCACAGGCTGCAATAGCTTCATGCGACAGGGATAAAAAGAAAAAAAGTAAAGTGTTAGGACAGCGTGGTCTGCATTTGCCACTACAGCTTCATGCGGCAGAGGTAGGTAAAGATTTTATTTTATGCGGCAAGGCATATGAGGCATGTGCGGCAAGGGAGGAAGAAGTGCTATCGCAATAACTTCATACGACAGATAAAGTTTTTATTTTATGCGGTAAGGCATGTGAGGCATGTGCGACAAGACAAAATAAAAGCATATGCCACAACAGCTTGTTGCGGCAAGGAAAAATACTTGAATGAGGCATTTTGACAGGCTTTAAGGTAGGCTTGAAGCTCATTTAGGCAGGCTTTAAGGCAAGGCTACCACGAAGCTCTTTTAGGCAGGCATGGCGGCAAACATGAGTGTATAATATTAATATTAATTTTAATAGTAATATTAGTAATAATATATTTGTTAATGTTAATAATATTAGTAATAATATTAATGTTATTATTAATATTAATATTAACAAATATATTAATATTAATATTAATTTTAACATTAACATTAATATTATTAACATTAATATTATTAATATAAATATTAATATTATTACTAATATTATTAATATAAACATTAATTATAAATAATATTAATATTAACATTAATATTATTACTAATATTAATAGTAATTTTAATAATATTAATATTAACATTAAAACATTAATATTGAAGAGTTAAGAGAGAGAAAACAAGCTTGAGTAGATAGAAAAAAGGAAAGTTGAAATAGTTTGCTTTTAAATCAACTTCCCTTTTTTATTTACTCAAACATGTTTTATCTCTCCCTTAACTCTTCAAATCCTATACACTATCCAACCTCAAAGGCATTTTTAATATCCATATTATTAGTATTTCTAGTTGATCAAAAGTAAAAAGAGGAAGAGTCCATACAAATTGTATAAAAATAATGACACGTCCATACAAATTGTACAAAAAATATACCATAAATAATACAACTTTAATTATACTAAACTGAAGGCTATTTGTTAGGATCAGGAATCCCTAACACTCGATATGATTGCGTTTATCGTGGTCGGTTTTAAAGCCACAAATTGCACATTTTCGGTGAGGCTTAGAGCCCACCATTTTTTCAAGTGCACTCTTAAATCTGGATTATTTTTTCCAACCCTTTGTTTGAGAAACAATTGGCGGCTAAAAGTAATCTTTTTTCGCTTCCTCCGTTGCATCTTCATCTTCATTATTGTAACTCATATACTGAGGTGTATCTCCAACTGCACGTTCAATGTTATCGTCTGCCAGTTCGCTAATATTCTCATCCGGATCATACTGGTCAACCAACGCTTTTCCTCGTGCATTCAGTTTAAGTACAGTTTTGTAACCTCAGACTGAGCAAGCAGCTTTGCTCGCTAAATCATGGTAATCACTCATCAAATGAATATAGCGCATTGCTTGATCTTGTTCAAAGTCAGCAGTCGTTGGGTTAACGAGTAATTCTTCGCCATTGCTCTTGTTCGCGTCTCTTGTCCACCGAGGAACAGTCATGTCATCCGGTATTTGTGAAATACTCTTAAACATGAAATATCTCAAGATGTGCGTACATATTTTACCAAAATGAGAAAATATTTGGCAATTACATGTTACCGACCCCAACTAACGATTGTTAATGATTTCTTTATATCTCTGACCACTGTTAGCTACATCTGCCCTATACACTACATATACCTTAGTATCAATGACGCACAACTCACTAACTTTATTCATATTGTACTTTAGAGAATCGACGAGTTGACGTTAGAAACGTCTAAATATCTCTTTTGTGTACACCTTTCTAACATGCACTTCCAAAGATGACCAACATACCATATTCCTTTTCCGATGTTTTGTTATGTAGTTGGTCTTCATCTCTCTCATGAATTATTTTTCTATAGCCTTCTGACTTTACACTAGAAATTCTTTCATGCATGTTGTAGCATTAATGTACTCATCAAAAAAATGGTTTATGTTATCGTTTCTTCTAATGGTTGTAATTCCCGCAGCAAAATATCTCTTTGTATATGCAGGAATCCATTTCTCCCGTACATCATACAAACTTCCAAGCCAATCATTGTTATACAATTCATAATTCCTCACCAGAATCTACCAACACTCTTCAAACTCCCCGATGGACAATGAATTGTACACACAATTGTTAAAATAATCTTTGAACGATGGACGCTCAGAATAAACATGATGTAATTTCTCAAGAAATTTATTGCTAATATGTCAGGAACACAATATATGATAAGTGGAAGGGAGTATCGTAACAATAACATTACTCATGGCTTTATCTTGGTCAGTGGTGATGGTTATAGGTGTCTTATAGTCCATGGCTTCGAGCCACGTCTCTAATACCCAAACGAAAGTATCCTCTGTCTCGTCCCTTAACAATACAAATCCAAACAATATAGACTGATAATGGTGGTTGACTCCGGTGAATGGAACAAACGGCATGTCATACTTATTTGTCATATACGTAATGTCAAATATCACAACGTCTCTGAACCGTTGATACATCAACCTTGATCGGGCATCAACCCACAACATACAAGCAATGCGATTGTTTCCACCGGGTTTCACACGAATTTTTTTTTTACTCACACATCTGGATGCAAATTTTTTTTCAAATAATTTACAGCAACTTGTGCATCATTTTCATCTGCAGAATCACGCCTTAAATCTCTCACCACATTCTGAATATTTACATTAAAGAAAGGAACATTTTGCATCCCACCACCTATTGTGCTCAAAACATTCATCATCCTAATAGGTCAAATACCATACTTATTTAAAGTGTCCATTAATTTTCTCGCAACTGGAGTAATATTCCTGTGTGTCTCAATCAAATCTACCTTAATAGGAGTCACTAAATGATGATTGTGCTCTAATTCAACGATAGAAATTAATACGCCAATTGTCTTCTTTCTTATTATGAACAAATATATTCTAGCTTTGTATAATGTGCGCCTTATAGAGTCTCTCTGTCTACTAATTTTATTACTACCATCTTTATCATCTGCTGACCTCTTAATAACAGTTGGTGTACCAGCTTTTTTTACATACATACAACCTAGAGGATACATCATTCGTATGAGCATGTTTATGACTTGTTACAATTCTGATCTTAAATCCATTTTTTTGAGCATAGGATCTATAAAAAATTTCAACTTCTTCTAACTTGGAGAACAATTGACCAACATATGGAATAATTTTAGATTTACTACTTTCATCTTCGCTTACAATCTCAGATGCATTTGTACAATCAAAGCTAGGAATAGAATCTGAAGAACTAGATGAAAATAAATTATGCGCAGACATTTTTCTTGCTATTTTGAAATACTTACTTGTGATTGAGAAGAAACTTAGAAATATGAATCGTCGGAGCACTGGTTAGGCTTAAACTTGGAAGTGAGAGTCGGCGACGAGATCAAAGAAAGGAAAAGAAAGGAGAGGAATGGAAAGGAAGATATCTGAGAGAAGAGACCAAAAATCTGAGAGAAGAGACCAAAGTGTAGGAAGGTGTAACAATTAAGTGTGGGCCACCACCCTGTCGCATGACCTTGTTGCGGCAGGGTGCTTATAATTTCAATGCTGTCGCATGAACTTTGAGCTTGTTGTGCATTTTTTGTGGGCCACCAATGCCGCATGAGCTTGTTGAGGTATGAGCTTGGTGTGGGCCACAACCCTGCTGCATGACCTTGTTGCGGCAGATCATTCATTTCGCTAGCAAACCGCATGAGCTTGTGCCAGCAAGGATGTGATGTAAGGGGGGCATTGTGGTATATAGCCCTGCCGCAACAAGTTGTTTTGCTGCCGCAACAGCTTATTGTGGCAGGGTTAATATTGCTTTTCTTCTCAGCCTTTCATATCCCAAATCAACGGTTAGGATCACGGTTGTTGGAATAGTACCCATAACAACCGGTTGCTATAGATGCGGACTCATATATATATATATATATAAGAGATAAATTCATTGGCTATTGTACCAACCAGAGGATCTGTGATTATCCGTTTAAAGATGAAACAACCACAATTAAGTCCTACAGATATATATTTAGGATGGCTCACGAGAATAACCATGAATTGTTTTTGAAATACCCTTATTAGTATACATTAAATTAGCGAGAAGGTCTCTACCCTGCTATTCAAAATAGCATATAATTTTATTTTAAAATATCGTTGTTTTTCTTCTTCATATTTTCATTGTTGAACTTATTTATAACATATACATAATCTGTCCAAAAATTCATTGGCCCTTGTACCAACTAGGGTATCTATGGCTAGGGTAGCAGTGACCGTTCGTTTAAATACATTAGAACAATCTAAGGGATGACAATAGATATGCACATTTTGATTTGTAAAGTGTTTATGTATTATGGATCTATGGATCCATCTTATAATCTCCTTGGCCTTCTAAATTATGATTGTAACGACTCTAATTTTAATTTAAATAGTTAGTTGGCATGTGTGACCTCCTTTGTACGAAAAAAAGAAGAAGAAAAGAACAATGTATATACATATATATATACATACATATATATAGGGAGATAAATTCATGGGCTAATAACAAAACTGTCCCCCTAAGTTTGGCCGAAAATCAATTTGATACTTAAAATTTGAGAATCTTCAATCAATACCTCTAAGTATTTTAAAACAACAAATGTGTCCCTTTTGGCTGAACCGACCAATTGTTTGCCGAAAATTGCCACGTGTCAATTTTTTTATGTATTATATGTTTTAAATGTATGCATACATATATTATGATTTTATACAAGTATATACATTCCAAAAAATTATTATAATTTAAAAAAAAAGAAAACAAAGGAAGAGAGAAAGAGAGAAAACCCAGAAAGAGGAGAGAGGGAAAAAGGAGAGAGGAGAGAGGAGAGAGAAAAGGAGCAGGAATAGGAGGAGAGAGAAAAAGAGAAGGAGAGAGGAGAGAGAAAAAGAAAAGGAGCAGATGAGAGAGAAAGAGAAGGAGCAGAGGAGAGAAGAGAGGAATAGAGAGAAATCTGATAAAGAAGAAAAAAAAATAAGAAAAAGAAAAAGAATTTATTTGATTTATTTGATTTTGTTATTATTTTGTAATTGTTTTTTTTATAAGTAAGTTATGATGTTGTTTTTTAATTTTGACTTTTTTCCATTGACGTTTTATTTATTTAATTTGTTTTTATTTTAGTTTCTTCTTTAAAGAGATTTTATGAATCTAATATTGATTTTTTATAATTTTTTTTATTTATTTTGTATTTATAGATTTCATGAAAATATTTTATAAATAATAAATTAAATATAAATATAATTTTCCTTTTGAGTGATACATTACCTCCATCTACAAATAAAATATTTTTATTAAATTTATAAATACAAAATAAATAAAAAATTATAAGAAAATTAATATTAAGATCATAAAGTCTCTTTAAATAAGAAACTAAAATAAAAATAAATTAAATAAATAAAACATCAATGGCAAAAAGGCAAAATTAAAAACAACAGCATAACTTACTTATAAAAAAAAAGCATTTACAAAATAATAACAAAATCAAAAAATCAAATAAAATCTTTTTCTTTTTTCTTACTTATCAAATTTCTCTATTCCTCTCTCCTCTCCTCTGCTCCTTCTCTTTCTCTCTCATCTGCTCTGCCTTTTCTCTTTCTCTCTCCTCCTATTCATGCTCTTCCTTTTCTCTCTCCTCCTATGCATACATATATTATGATTTTATACAAGTATATACATTCCAAAAAATTGTTATAATTTAAAAAAAAAAGAAAACAGAGGAAGAGAGAAAGAGAGAAAACCCAGAAAGAGGAGAGAGAAAAGGAGAGAGGAGAGAGGAGAGAGAAAAGGAGCAGGAATAGGAGGAGAGAGAGAAAGAGAAGGAGAGAGGAGAGAGAAAAGAGGAGAGAGGAGAGAGAAAAGGAGAAGGAGCAGATGAGAGAGAAAGAGAAGGAGCAGAGGAGAGAAGAGAGGAATAGAGAGAAATTTGATAAAGAAGAAAAAAAATAAGAAAAAAGAAAAAGAATTTATTTGATTTTTGTTATTATTTTGTAATTGTTTTTTTTATAAGTAAGTTATGATGTTGTTTTTTAATTTTGTCTTTTTTCCATTGACGTTTTATTTATTTAATTTGTTTTTATTTTAGTTTCTTCTTTAAAGAGATTTTATGATTTTAATATTGATTTTTTATAATTTTTTATATTTATTTTGTATTTATAGATTTCATGAAAATATTTTATAAATAATAAATTAAATATAAATATAATTTTCCTTTTGAGTGATACATTACCTCCATCTACAAATAAAATATTTTTATGAAATTTATAAATACAAAATAAATAAAAAATTATAAGAAAATTAATATTAAGATCATAAAGTCTCTTTAAATAAGAAACTAAAATAAAAATAAATTAAATAAATAAAACATCAATGGCAAAAAGGCAAAATTAAAAACAACAACATAACTTATTTATAAAAAAAAGCAATTACAAAATAATAACAAAATCAAAAAATCAAATAAAATCTTTTCTTTTTTCTGATTTATCAAATTTCTCTACTCCTCTCTCCTCTCCTCTGCTCCTTCTCTTTCTCTCTCATCTGCTCCTCCTTTTCTCTCTCCTCCGCTTTTTCTCTTTCTCTCTCCTCCTATTCATGCTCTTCCTTTTCTCTCTCCTCTTTTTGGGTCTTCTCTTTTTCTCTCTTCCTCCGTTTTTTTTTTATTTTAAATTATAATAATTTTTTGGAATGTATATACTTGTATAAAATTATAATAGATGTATGCATACATTTAAAACATATAATACATAAAAAAATTGACACGTGGCAATTTACGGCGAAAAATTGGTCGGTCCGGCCAAAAGGGATAAATTTGTTGTTTTAAAATACTTAGAGGTATTGATTGAAGATTCCCAAACTTTGAGTATCAAATTAATTTTCGTCCAAACTTGGGAGACATTTTTGTCATTAGCCCTAAATTCATTAGCGGTTGCACCAACCAGAGGATTTGTGATTGTCCGTTTAAAGATGAAACAACCACATTAAGTATAGATATATATTCTAGATGGCTCACGAGAATAATCATGATTTTTTTTAAATACCCTTATTAGTATAGTTAAATTAGCGAGAGGTTCTTTGCTCTACTATTTAGAATAACCTATAATTTTATTTTAAAATATCGTTATTTTTCTTCTTCATATTTTCATTATTGAACTTATTTATCTCATATATAAGATCTGTCCAAACACTCAACGCTAAAACCTAAAATACTTTGGGAATTTACTTTTACAAGGTTTAGTTGACATGCTTTATGTTTAGTTTTGGAGAAGTTTAGGGTATAAGATTTATGGCTAAATCATAAATCCTAAAGATTGTCTTAAAATAAAAACTTGGCAAATTACTTTTTACGGATTTTGTTACCATGCTTTCATCATTCTCTATTATGATTTGTGCATGGTTGCTTTCAAAAAAAATAATATTATGATTTATGGTTGAGAGGGGGAACTAGGGGGAGGAGGGAGCCTAGGCCTTTGATCTTACTGAAAGTAATATGCCCTCAAGCCAATCACATTTGATGTGATAAACATTCAGTTTGTAATCTTATTCAATTATTAATAAAAGAATTAAAGGCATATTTATCCATATTAATTGATTGAATTAATAAATATGATAAACCCATAGTTTTAGAGCAATGCTTTTAGAATCATGATGAGATCATGCTAATGAGATCTAAATTCAAGATAGCTCAAAACTAAAATGTTCCTAATCGTTGGATCACTAATTTGGGATTACTGATTCCGAATAGATTAGTACATACTATGCTTGATCTTTTGAAGATGATGATTGATCTCATAATCATTTGTGTAGAGACACTAAAGCAAGTATATAGGTGCTTATTGGAGAATAAGTTCACTAAACGTGACTCGCTTAAAGAACCCTAATGGACTTTTTTTCACCTGTCAATAGGAGTTCTTAAAGTGATAGTAGTACAAGTGATCATTGGACTTGAAAATCATCATAGTACCTTGTGTATTCTGAGTTATACTTTGTCATATTCCTTAATACCTAGGGTGTGTGGTGATAACCCAAAAATTTATGAGACTTGTAAATAAGATCTCGAATAGTTAAAGGAAAATGTTAAATCCACAACACTTTTTGTTATTTTCACAATAAAAGTGTCGTTATAGATGTATAGCGACGGTTTTAACCGTCACTATACATCTACAACAACACTTTTAGTGTGGAAATAACATTTTTTGTTGTGGATTTAACAATTCCCTAGTTAAATAAAGGTTTAAATAATAAAACCTAAATTTGAGAATAGAGGAGTAGAATGAATAGAGATGACTATGCCTTAATTTCGAGGACGAAATTCTTAGAAGAAGGGGTGAATGTAATATCCCAGATATTTCAAAAATTTAAAACAAGAATTTTATAAATAAAATTCTTATTAAGAGCAATGTTCTAAAAGGCGCTAGGCGGGAGGCGGGCGGCCAGGGGGGCCTAGCGCCTAGGGGGCCTAGGCGGGGCCTAGGCGGGATTTTTTATTTTAAGTCAATTTTAATATTTTATATTAGTATCTTACATCTTTCCAAACAAAACAATAATATAAAGTAAAACAATCTATAATAAAGATAATAAAGACATTGGTTAAAGTTCAAACACATACTTGTATTGCTCCATAGCCCTTTATATCTCTAGCTCTTCTTCTCCATATCCCTCCAAGATAATGTCTCCATCGGACTCACACTCATACTCCTCATCTCCCTCTTCCTCTGTGTCATCATCAGACAAAAAATCTTCTTCATGGAGTTCTCTTACTCCAATATTTCTACTACTTTTCCTAGGCTCTAGCACGCTATCCGCTCCGGATGCTTCACCAACCGCCTCCCACGTAAGGCCCGAACAACCCTCGACTTCATCATCACCACCTTCAACAATCCATCCTTGTGCTTTTGAAGCATCACTTGCTAGTAGCACATCTATTTTCCTCTCTTTCTCTCGTTGCTTTTTGTTGTTAAGCCTTGCATTAAATTGGACATAGACTAGATTGTTCAACCTTGTTGCGTCTAGTCTATTCCTTTTCTTTGTATGAATCTACAAATAACAATTAAAAAAATCAACAAATTTTATATTTAATTATTTATATTTGATTTTACTTAATAAACCATACTATATACTTGATAGTTGATACTTACCCCCTCAAAAGTACTCCAATTTCTCTCACACCCATATGAACTAGTAGTCAATGAAAGAATCCTTGTTGCCATCCTTTGCAAGTTGGGTGTACTATTGCCATAATTGGACCACCATCCAACTAGTCATTAAAGAATCAAAATTAGTAACAAATATTTTAAGTTTTTAACAAGTATTAAATAGTAAAGAAAGATGAAACAATAAATATTTATACCCGGATCATAATTATCATCATTTGTTGCACATCCCACCGCTGCTAAAGGTCTTCCAAACCCACCCTCTTTTTTCTTATACTTCAACAACTCCGTATTTATGACAAGACTTTGCATATCAAAGTCATCGGGAAAGAACTTCTCAACACAAGTAAACATCGCATCCATGACAAGTGGATCACTTTGTATGCTAGGATCTTTAAAGAAGTAATAAGGGTTCAATAGGTAGGCCACCAAATGCAATGGACTATCAAGTCGGTCTATGGCTTTAGCATCGATAATCACGAGAATGGGACGATAATTAGTCTCATTATTTTTGAATGCCTCTTTGATCTCTTCCTTTGCTTTTTTGAGTTCTCTATATAAAAAACCCATTGATGGCTTTCGGTCTCCATCAACAAGGCGAAGCACCTTTACCAATTGAGCAAACACTTTCAAGCATAGTGTTACTCCATTCCAAAAACTCAAACTCAAGACGGTAGCATATGCCGTTTTTCCCTTAGTATTTTTAGACCATTTGCATTGATCCCATTCACTACTAGTAAACATATACCTCAACTTCTCTTTCTTTTCCATCAAACTTTGCAAAGTCAAGAAAGAAGTTGCAAATCTAGTAGCGCCCGGCCTCACTATGTCTCTTTTTTTTGTATGTTTCCTCATCAATGCCAATGTCTTATGATGTGCATAAATAAAGATAGTAAAGGCCTTTGCTTTCTCAATCACTCCCTTAAACTTTGGTAGCTTACCAATTCCTCCAAGCATGAGGTTTAAAGTGTGAATGGCACAAGAAGTCCAAAACATATGTGGCCTCTTTATCATTAACAAGTCCGCCGCGGCCATGTTGTTGGAAGCATTATCAGTAACAACTTGCACTACATTTTTTGGCCCAACTTGTTCAATGCAATCATCAACATATTTGAAAATATATTCTCCAGTGTGTGCTTCCTCAGAATCTTCTTTAGAAGAAAGAAAAGTTGTGCCCTCTTTGCAATTCACACACAAATTCATGATACTTCTTCTTTTTCTATCGGTCCAAGCATCGGTCATGATAAAACAACCATTGAAAGACCATTCTTCTTCTTGCCTCTTGAGTGACTTCTTAGTCCTCTCTACCTCCTCTTTCAATAATGGCTCCCTTAGTTGGTATTGGCTTGGAGGTTGGTAAGCCGGGCCATATTGACCAACCGCCTCACAAAACCTCTTGAAGCTATCACAGTCGATAGCATTAAAAGGAATACCAGCTTCATACACCCATCGAGCCAAGTATTGATGCACATTGTGCGTTCTTTCCTTCCAAAGAGCATCATTGATATTTTGTTGTCGTAGCCTCTTACTTGCACTCATTGAAGAATCGGGATCTATGGCCGATGCAAATTTATCCATAGCCCCAATAAATTGTGGTCTTTTTCTTGACCCTGTCACTTCAATTTCTTCTTCTACCTCTTCATCAATTATATTAACCTCTTTTCTATTTTGTTCATTCTCTTTCTTTTTCTCTTGCTTCTTCCTTTTTGCCTCTTCTATTGCGGCTTTACACTTTGCTTTATCTTCATCAGTAGCCTTTGGGCATGGTCTAGTATTTCCCGTAATTTACACAATGTGTTGTTTAATTCTATAAACCCCTCCGCTAACACAATGTCCACATAACTTGCATTTCACCTTATCCGTATTTTTAGGATTAATCAACATCCCATACTCCCATCCAACGTCATTTGATGCACGTTTCAATTGTGATTCAGGTACATCGGTGGAATTAGATGCTCCCGAAGAAAGAATTTGTGCCATTGAAATTTGAAAGGTTGAAACAAACCTACAAATTTCACTATAGAAGGCCAAAGCAACAAACAGAGGCAAAATAGATTGATTAGTGATAGTATAAGTGCATAACAAAATAAATGAAAATATGATAGATTGATAGTCTGATACTCTTAAATTTAGCATCATAATTTTATTATTGTATGACAATTGACAATTAATATTTTTATTTTTAAGGAAAAAAAATTTATAGGTTACAACTTTTGCAAAGTGGGTTTATATATAGAAGGCTGAAGGTCCTCTGAAATTTCAATCTCATTCTCTGTTTATATTTCTTTGTGCAAAACAGAGGCAAAGGAAAACAGGTATGGAGTGATGCATCAAGAATCAAGATATCAAACCTAAAAATTAAAAAGAAGAAATTACCTGCGGTTGTGAGTCTGTGACTGCGATGGAGTGACCCTGTGGCGGCAGTTACGATGGACGGATGGAGTGGTGGCGAGAGGCAGGCTAGCGGCTGCTGCCTCTTCTTCAGTTCTTCTTCTGCTGCCTTTTCAGTTTTCTTCTTCAGTAATTGCGTTACGTTACCAAGAGAAGGGAAAGTGAGAGATGGCTGATGGCCTGATGCGTATTAAAAAATATAAAATTGCCATCATGTACTTCTTCTTAAAAAATGTAAAATTGTTTAGTATAATGAAATTTTATATTATATTATAAAATATTCTATATTCTATATTATATATTCTATATTGAGAGATGGCTGATGGCCTGATGGGTATGTTTACAAGGACGAATATTCTATATTATATATTTATATCCTATATATATATATATATATATATATATATATATATATATCAGTAGTACTACCTTTAAGATAAGTGTTATGTAAACAAGTGTTATTGTAATTTGTAAGTAAAATTAGTGTGAATTTTATTGAATGATAAATTTGATATTATTAATTATTTAATTATAAAATTATTTTTATTTGTGTAATCTACAAAATCAAAATTGAGGAGTTAAAAAAATATCTTTAACAGTTTAACCTATTAATTTTATTTATAAACAAGATTGTTATTAAATAATAAAATTTAAAATTTCAAGAATTCAATTTAATATTAAAACTTAAGAAACAAACATAAATTTAAGAATTAATGTATAATATATATATATATATATATATATATATATATATATATATATATATTAATATATATATCCATTAGTATTACATATTTACATGAAATAACTAAATTATAGAATTAGTGTTACTGCTTAATAGTATCTTCATAGAAGTAGTAAAGTTTATTGAATGAGACATTTGATAATTGATATTATTAATTATGAAATTATTTTTATTTGTGTAAGCTTCAAAACTGATGACTTAAAGAAAATGACAGATATCAGATGTGAAATACCATATGCTAATTGCTAAGCATGACTAAAATATCTTTAACGTATTAGTTTTATTCATAAACAAGAATACAAGATTGTTATTAGTTTTAAGAATTCAATTCAATATTACAACTTAAGACACAACACAAATATATATTAGTGTGAAGTTTAATAGTTTATTGAATGAGATATTTGATATTATTAATTATGAAATTATTTTTATTTGTGTAAGCTTCAAAACTGATGACTTAAAGAAAATGACAGATATCAGATATGAAATACCATATGCTAATTGCTAAGCATGACTAAAATATCTTTAACGTATTAGTTTTATTCATAAACAAGAATACAAGATTGTTATTAGTGTTAAGAATTCAATTCAATATTACAACTTAAGACACAACACAAATATATATTAGTGTGAAGTTTAATAGTTTATTGAATGAGATATTTGATATTATTAATTATGAAATTATTTTTATTTGTGTAATCTACAAAATCAAATTGAGGAGTTAAAAAAAATATCTTTAACAGTTTAACGTATTAGTTTCATTTATAAACAAGATTGTTATTAAATAATAAAATTTAAAATTTCAAGAATTCAATTTAATATTAAAACTTTAGAAACAAACATAAATTTAAGAATTAATGTGTGTGTGTGTGTATATATATATATATTAATATATATCCATTAGATTAGTATTACATATTTACATGAAATAACTAAATTATAGAATTAGTGTTACTACTTAATACTTAATAGTATCTTACTATCTTTATAGAAGTAGTGAAGTTTATTAAATGAGATATTTGATATTGTTAATTATGAAATTATTTTTATTTGTGTAAGCTTCAAAATTGAGGACAAAAAGGAAGTTTTTAGTAAATGTTATTTTTAAAATTCATATTTCTTCAAAAAGGAGGACAAAAATGTTATTAGTGTTACATACTTCTTCTCTCTCAAAAATTTAGTAAATGTTATTTTTAAAAACTAGTGTGAAGTTTTTTGAATGAGACATTTGATATTATTAATAATTATGAAATTAGTTTATTTGAGTAATCTTCAAAATTGAGGACATAAATTTAAGAATTATATTGAATTAAACTAAATATTACAAATGTATCATCATTTATATAATTTGAAGTTGGTACACGTTCAAAAAATTACAACTATAATAAAATTATCCATGTTGACTTGATCTTGTTCACTTCTTGTTGTGATTTGATATGCTACAACCTGCATTAAGAATATGGTAAAACATTAGAAAAATAAATATATCAAGATTTGATTTTGGTAGTAATTTTTTATTAAAAAAAAAAATCCGCTAGGCCCCGCCTTTCCCCGCCCGGAACCCGTCTTTTTCGCCTTCCCCGCCTTTTCCGCCTAGCCCGCCTTCCCGCCTAGCCCCGTCTAGGCGCCGCCTAGGCCGCCTGGGATCCGCCTAATGGCCTGGAGCGCCTTTTTCACCGATTTGGCCTTAGGCGCGGCGACAGACCCCCGCCTAGCGCCTAGGCGCCTCCTAGGCGGCCGCCTAGGCCGATTTTTAGAACATTGATTAAGAGATAAAGTAGATTTAGACATATGTATATATGTGTTTAATATAATGTGAAGTATGTGATGTTGTGTAATGGACTAAATGTGTATATATTGTTGTGAAATATATACATATATTGGGAAAATAAGATTTAATAGTTAATTAAATCATTATAGCAAATTAATTAACTAATATTAATTAATTGAGATTAAATTAAAATTATATTATTAAATATTATAATTTGAATATTAAGCCTTAAACGATGATAGAATTATTATGAAATAAACTTTCATATATGATTTAATTAATTCACTTAGTTAAAATTAGTGAATTAATGTATTTACTTTGTTATAATAAAATGAAATTTATATGGGTAATATTTTGTATAAGTGTGATGAGTAAATAAATATATGTGATATATAT
Organism: Aralia elata; assembly: GCA_034770075.1. Classification (NCBI taxonomy): domain Eukaryota; kingdom Viridiplantae; phylum Streptophyta; class Magnoliopsida; order Apiales; family Araliaceae; genus Aralia; species Aralia elata. The sequence goes on from CM068388.1 coordinate 18,120,240, forward strand.
TTATTTGCTAATATGTGTGTTATGTATTTGCTAGTAAGAAATTAATCTAGGTTGCAAGCCCAATGTATAAAATAGTTGTGGAGAATTAAGTTGGCCCAAATTTTGGTCTAACTTTATATGAGAAAGTCCAAAGAATTATAGTGTCAAGCCCAATTTTAAAGAATTAAGATGACCCAAGTTATTTAATTAAAAACTTGTGACAAGTTCAATGAAGAAGCCCAATGAGAATTTAATTTAGTAACCCAAAATAATGGGACATGTGTTAGTAGAATAACTATGGTTAGGAACTAACCATGTTTGAGTTAAATGTAGGAAATTGTGAGAAATGATTATATTATCCAAGAGAAAGTGATTAATGACTCATGGGTCCTAAGAAGGAAATTGCTAGGAAGTTTTCTATTTTGTCCCAAAAGAAAAGACTATTTTGTCCTTAGAGAAAATTATTAAAGATCATTATGTCCTAAGAGGAAATTGCTAGGAAGTTTCCTAGTAATGGGAGAATGGCAATTTTATCCTTGAAGAAAATTGCTTATGACCATTGTGTCCTAAGAGGAAATTTCTAAAAAGTTTCCTTGAGATGTTTTAAAGACCATTATGCCCTTTCCTAGCAATGGTTGATGATCATTTTGCCCTTGATGTTGGCTAAATGATTAAGTTTAATTAGACAAATTTTTAACACTTCATCTTCCATTCCTCACACTCTCACCCAACCAAATAGAGAGAGAACAAGAGGGAGAAGGCTACCATTAATGGAGAATTAGAATCCCTATCTATGCCTGCTTCTTCGAATGATTATGTGCTGTGGGACATTTGGGATATTAACACTGTTAAAGCCAAACACTTATGGGATTGCATAAGAGCTCGGCGACACTCAGTCACATGGGATTTCATCCTTTGGAATAAACTCTATGTGCCTCGTTATTCCTTCATCTTGTGGCTTGGTATTCTGAAAAAGCTTCCCACGAATGATCGCACCATGCAGTACACAGGTAGGATGATGGACTGTCCACTTTGCCAACAACCAGAAACTTTTGATCATCTTTTCTTCAATTATGCCTACTCCGCTGTTATCCTCAAAGTTGTCCTTACTGTGGGTCAATGACATAGTCATCCACTTAATTGGGCAGATCTTATGGAGTCCATTACCTCCTTCCAGGGCACTAAGCTATCTAGAAATATCTTATGTCTCTCTGTTGCTGTTTCCTTCTATATGGGTTAGGAAGCAAGGAACTCAAAAATTCACAAGAACAGTCTAACTCCATCTGATAGACTGACCAAGGATGTTATTAATATTATTAAATCTAGGCTTGCTACTTGTAAATCTTTCATTAAGGCTACTAATTTTTGTCAATATTACTGCAATTGGCTATTGTAATTGCTGAGCTTTGTTCCTATTTGATGTGATTTCATTCCTCTTATAGCCTCTTTATTTGTTGGGATTGTCAATAGATGCATTTGCTATAGACTGGGGTATGCCCCTTAGCCATTGTACTATTTGGTTCTTCTATATACAAACACATTTAGTAAAAAGAAAAAAAAGAAAAAGGAGAGAAGAGAAGGAAGGAAGAGGAAATCAAAAGGAATATTACAAAAGGTATAAAATCCTAAACTTTGATTAATTTCTTTTGTTAAATCATGAGATTATGATCTTGAACATAAGAACACTAGATCTACTAGTTAGATGGTGTATTATGTTTAGATCTAGCCATTTTGGGTATTAAAAAGTTTGATCAAAGTAAGAAAAGAAAGTTATTTTTCTAAAGTTAGAAGAACTAGTGGACTGTTGTCCCTAAACCAAAAATTCGAGGCTAGCTAGATTTTCTAGAAAATTCTGGGCTTTTGGTATGCTATAGTGCATTGAATAAGCTTTCCATAGACTGCGGAACGGACTAATTCCGACTTCGGAGCAAGGAGTTATGATATTTCAAAGGAGGTGTGTCGAATCTGTCTAGATCTGAAAAACGAATTTGGGTCTGTCCCCTTGCGTGAGATTCCTGGACTGATGTGTTTGGAATTGGAAACATTTCAATAAGACAAAGTTGTAGATACGGAAGTTAGCTTCGCATGACCACTTAAATCATTCAAAAATTATAAAAAACGAAAAAGTTATGACTGTTTAAGCGAGCTAGGGTCTGTCAGCCAGTTTTCTCGCGAAATAGTTTTAATTTAGTCATTCCTTGAGGTGTGCAGCCTCGTATGTTTGGAATTTGAAGAAACTTAAAACTGCAAAGTTGTAGATATTGAAGTTTTCTAGCTGGATTCGCGAGACTGAGCCATTTTATAGAACGGATCATATTCGAAATAAATTATTTATTAAAGCTGTAGTTGATAAAATTACAGAATCTATTTTAAATGGTTAAGGGTCTGACTTTAAGGCCTAGATGAAGTTGTAGTACACTGAGTAAGGTTTAATTTGATGTAAGAAGGAACAAAAAGGGGTCATGTAACGAAGGAGTTACGTTAAAAACGAAAACAACGTTTTGTTAAAGAAATTGTGAAAATGAATTTTATAATTTTATTTGAAGTAAAATTTTGGAAAATGATATATTTTGTTATGTGATGGCATACATTGACATGTTGGGGATCATAGTGAATTCGGTGTATAAGGATAGATAAATATTGATGTTATGTGCTTATATGTAGTTCATAACATGTAAATTGTTAATGAATGCATACAACATGCTCGATAAAATGCCTAAGAGAATTTGTATTTCTAAACATTGAGATTAAGAGTGTCCAAGTAATGGTATTATGTGCTTGGAGTAATATATAACATGCTAAAGTCAAAGAAGATGTAAGAACTATGTTTTGATTTCGTAAAACTAGTTTAGTTGGTAAATACTTCAATTAAACAAAAATGATTTTAAATGAAGTATGTATAAATTCATGTGTGGTTAATATGAATCTAGAAAGGTTATGAGTGACTTGTTTTAGTAGATATGAGAAAGGAGTCTAATGAACTATATATTGGTTTTTATAAAAAACTAGTTTAATTGGATAAAAATCCAACTCAAGGGTCATTTTTGGCCGTTTTGAGAATTTAATGGTGAAACAAGGTTAGATGACTTAGATTTATGTAATTACGCCTTTCGTATTGATTTGGTAGTCTTTTTAATGAAAATGAAGGTTAGGCGATCGTAACGTTCGTCGGCGAATAAAAACGTATTGTTTGAAAAATAAACCCAATTAGAAGAGTAGATTGTTTTGAAAGTCCAGACATGTGTAATATGTGTTATGGATGCTAAAGTAAGTGTCGGAAAGAAATTTAGTTAAAGTTTGGTATCATAAAAACTAGTACATGTTTTGATTCAAACTAAAATGATTAAACGTTATAAGTAACTCATTGAGAGTCGATGTTATTTAACATAAAGGTGATAAAAGGAAGTAAACATCTTAAAAATAAGATTTAAGCATTAAGTCAAGTGTGACTAATATTGAGTTATTGATCTCACATACCATGTAGGTCGTGCAAGGAACACGACAGGTTAGCGTAAACTGGTTATGCAGTCCAGGCAAGTTTTTCAGAACTTGCTCTTATGTGTAAAATGTCATTATATGTTAATGCGTTGTTACATTATAACATGCTATGAACTGTTAATTTAAGCTGATATGTTCATTTCAACTGTTCGATTAAACTTTATACTGTGCAGTGAAAAACATGATGATATATGACTTATGTGTTAATATGTTTACATGTATAACTGTTATACATGGATATATTGTGAAGCATGCATCATACATGATTTATGTGTTATGTGTTACTGCTAAACTTGCGGGCAACATTGTTGCTCACTCATGCCACAAACAAATTTTTGCAGCTAGCGAAAAAGGACCTGGATGGTCAGAAGAAGATGACTGCAGGAAAGACATTTAAACGAGAAACTGAAGTCTATGTTGCGATATTATATTATTTAATATTGCACTATTATTTACAAGCTGATGTATTATATACTCTGATTTAGAATGATGTGTACGATTAAAGGTTAGAAAACCTGGGAGTAGATTAAAATGTATTGTAATATTATAGAGATTACATTTATGCTGTAAGAATTGTATTGTTTATGTAGTATCGCGACGAACCGGACCCGAGGTCAAGGTGACCCGGATTTGGGGTCGTTACATATGTTATAGGGTATGTTCGGGTATAATAAAGTATATATGGAGGTAGGTGAATGATCAATAAAGGATCTACCACTTCTGATAAAGGGAGAGAATGTCCTACGCGATTTGATAAATGACAGCTCAGAAATCCCTAGCCAGGGTTGAATGCAAATTAGAAAGGAGTTTCTAATTTACATTAATCAGAGTTGTGCATTCTTAAATCGAAATGCATATGATTAAATAAATAAGATTTGTCAGTAATTCCATGTCTTATTTTTAATTGGGACATTGCATGGTAGAAGGATTGAATTGTACGGTAACTACTGCTGAATAGGTTCTATGTGATTAAACGTTGATTTTATATTATACGGATAGTCATGATACATTATCATAAGGTGTCACTCATGATACAGAATAAATATTATTTATTTATATATGAATTAAAGGAGTTTAATTCATTATAAATAATATTAGAATGGTTCTAATTTATTTATTCTACTACCGACATAATATTGAACCTAAAGGGTCACACTGCAAAAAAAATATTATTTTAGAAAAGATTGGCTTAATGATAGTAAATTAAGTATTTAATTTATTAGTAGAATAAATTGAATAGCTTAATATTTATAATTTTGTATTTGGAGAAATATTGAATTATAAATTAATAAGAAAAATCTTATTCTTATTCTTATTATTATTATTATTATTATTATTGTTATTTAATTCCTAATTAGATTGAGAATTGAATTAATACATTAATTCCTAAAGAGTTTAGGAATAAGAAGTAGTCTTATTAATTGAAATGCAAGTGAAATGCAAATTAATATGCAAGTAAAATGCAAATGCAAGTGAAATGCAAATTAATATGCAAGTGAAATGCAAATGCAAATGAAATGCAAATTAAAGACTAATGTAACTTTCATGCATAATGATGATTATGTAAGAAAAATGTGTTAAGTGAGTTTGTAAGTATTCTTATGTTTCATAATGGTTAGGAGAATATGAAGACTTACATGTATTATTTCATAAGATGAATTGATTTTTGAAGCTTACGGATGGTTCTTGCAATCTTAAGAGTTAGGAAGAAAGAGAACACATGACTAGCCATTCTTGATTTCTAGAAAATCAAAATTTATTTTTTCAATAATCATTTTTCTTGGTGGATCACCTTTAGAGTGCTACATACACTTTGTAGCTTATGTTTGATCCTTGAATTTGGTGATATTGGAGGAGCTTGAAGAAATCAAAGAGTTGAATCTTCAAAGACATTGGAGGAACTTGAAGAAATTAAGGAATTGATCTTGTAGCGGTTCAAAAGTTGAATCTTCAAAGGTATAATTTCTTGTTCTTCTTCTATCAATTAATAGTTATGCATAAGGTGATTCATGGGAAGTTGTAGAAAAATTTTAATTTCATTTTTCGCTGCATTTTACAATTTGATTGTATCTTTGATCGTGTTTCTGTAAACTTATAGTGGTATCAAGAGTCATCCTTATGCGTATTATTAATTGTTTTAATTCATATATATATATATATATATGTGTGTTGATATGTGTTTAGAACAATTTATTGGGCAATATTTTGGTAAAGAATTTTGTTTTTCGAAAAAAGAACAAATAGTCAAAAAAAAATAATATAAATTTTTTTTTTTTGGAATTGGGCTGCAAGTTATTTTTTTCCAAAAATTCTAAATTATAATAAAGGTGTTTATTCTGATTTAGAGTTGGATTAAAATAAAGATGTTTATTTTAATTGAAATTATACTAAACAAATTGGAATTGAAATTAGATTTCATGTTAACTAATTTGGTTTGGTATTGGATTTCATTCTTGATAATTTTGCCCATTAAATGATATCAATATGTATGATTGAATGTTTTATTGTTCATAAGATGAATATTTTTGTGTGTGTGTGTGTGTGTGTATATATATATATGTTGATATATATAGGGGATGATTAAGGACTATTGACCAATGTGATTGGATTTAATTTTGTTGGATGTTTGAATGAATGGTTTATTCATAAATAGGGTCTGCGTACCTCGCCTATCTAATTTTTTGATGTAATTTCTATCTCTCTCCTATGTACTTCCCCTTGACTGTTGATCAAGGTTTCTATTTTATTAAAATAGAGTGTAATAGGATTTAGTAAAATTACTCAAATTGGAACTGAAGAGTAGGAGCATTGAAGACCCATTTGTGATAAAGCCTGGGTTGAATGTAATAGTTATATTCAAATTCATTCTTGCACCTAGGTTTGACCTTTTGGTTCACTCGGTGGCTCGAGTGAATCAAACTAGATTAAATCCATAATCATACCATATAGAATATAGTATTCTATAAATGCATGCTAATTATATATTAAATATATTATTATACATGATGATGTATGTTTAATATGACGCGTATTTATATATATTTGCATGCGCGCTAAATAAGATGAGACCATTAATAACAAAACCCTCAATTGAAAATATTAAGTTGAATACGTTCAAAGATATTTAAAAATATCGAACATAGCCTTCTAGCATGATAAAACAATAGAGTATTAAATATTTAATATTAGTTTGTTGTGCACACACAAGGCTCATATTAAAATTTTAAGATATTAGCTTTATTACATGAAAATGTTTTATAAGGAATTGAACAATACAAGTTTTGTTGTGCACACACAAGGATTGTATTTTTCTATTCGCTTATATGGAAACTCTAGGTATAACTTAACTTAGATTATTTTAGTTCGGATGTGCACACACTTGGCTATTATAATCTAAGAGGCAAAATAAAAGGAGTTACATAATTGATGTAACTGATAAGAGTTGTCTACCTATTAAATAAATATATAGTTTCTTGTGCACACACAAGGCTGTATATTTATGGTAATAGGATCCATTCTCACTAAACAGATTTTAACAAAATTTGTCGAACTATATATGGAGGGTCATATAGTTTGAATAAAATAGTGGGAGACACCTTTTTAAATAAAGACATAAAATTAATCTGGTGATTAATAAAATGAATACAGGCTAATGTTGTTTAAATCACAAAAAATCATTTACAGAATTTTACAATTGCCCATTCACTATCACTACGGAGTATATTGGATGCTAACAAATTAACCGGACCGAACTACACAGATTGGTTAAGAAATTTGAGAATTGTTCTCACCGCTGAAAAATTATCTTATGTCCTTAATTCGCCTGTTCCTGTAACTGTTGCAGAAACTGTCTCTGAGGAAGAGATTGTTACTTTTAAAAAATGGCAAGATGATGCTATGGTGGCTCAATGCATCATGCTCGCATCCATGAGTAACGAGTTGCAGCGTCAACATGAGAAAATGGATGCACCTACTATATTGCTTCACCTTCAAGAGTTGTATGGTGAGCAAAGTACGTGGCGTGCTGTCGCAAGCACCCAAAAATAAAACCTTACTGCAAAAGATATTAATGTAGTAGTGCAAGTAAGAGTCGATCCCACAGAGAATGATTAATCTAAATTTATACTTTGTGAACCAAAGGGGGGGTTGGAATTTTATTTAACTAATTAACTAAAACAGAATTAAAGTAATAAGAATAAAATAAAGACTTTAGTTCTTCCGTTCAATATCACCTTATCATAACAATATTTATCCTTCAATAAAATTAATAGCCCTAGGTAACAACAAGCTCTGCTACCCGAAACTCCCCTTAATTATCACTCAATGAAACAAGCTCTTCACAAGATTCTAACCATTATACAACCTAGAACAAGCTCTCTAGATTTAGTATAACAGCAGCATTAAGATTTAGGGAATTAGACTATTCCAAGCAACAATCACACAAGCTCGGATTATTTAACTTGTCTTCCAATAATCATAGCAATACTTAAAAGCTTGACCACAATCATGTATCACTAATTGCTACTTGTGATTAGGAACAATATCAATTACACGTAATACTGTCCCTTAATCTAGCAGATGATATTAATCAAATTAACTTAACTGATCACATTAAATCAATCAAAATAAATATCATTCAACAGTTTAAAACAGATTATCGAGAATGAACTTCATATAGGAAGGAACAAATAATGTATAAAAAGTTCAACATCCCATTGGAACTAAATAAAAGAAAAGAGAAGAGTTCATAGCAAATATGCAAATATAATTTACAAGATATTCAACAATAATAGAATATAAAAAATAAAGGAAGAGTTTAGAGAAGAAAAACTATGCTTTGACATCCGACTGTCACTTCGGATCACAATCTTCAATCTCCAAACATTCGCCTTCGATTCTTCGCTTCCATAAATGTTGATCTCTTGCTTGCTATTGAACTATAAAAATGGAGAGGAGAGTAGCCTCCCCTTGGAGGTCTACTTCCTCTCCCTACTCCTATACTAACAAACTAATGTAGAGAATGGATACAAGGAATTGATGTATGAATTGGAGGTGAATTGGTGTGTGAATTAGCCAAAATACAAGCATAGCTTCACTTGGTATTTTTAGGAACTCATGGTGTGCTAACCTATCATCATAAGTCAAGATTAAACACCCAATTAACACATGTGCATCAGCCAACCAAGGAGGAATCCACCCAAAAACGTGCACATGTGATGTGCTAAGAGTCCAAATCTAACAACTAAACTGATCAGCAGTTTGTAAGACACTTTTGGATCAGCAAACCACCGAATTGGACCTTGAACAAAGAACGAAAGTTGTAGCCCTGGAGTTTCTAATGAATTTGGGCTTTTGAATCACCTGATTTGGAGTTGGGAAGCTCAAGTTATGGCCCAAATACTCCAACTGGTCCGAACAGGAATTTAGTCTAGGCGGGACTCGGGTTAGCTGTATAAAAAGCAATATTTGGAGGCCCAAATGAACTTGGATTTTTGCTCACCATACCATTCTAGAAAGATTGAGAAGTTTACTAAAAACTTCAAGAATACCACATTTTCATTTGGGAACTTTAACACAATTCAAATCTCAACCGAAGCCCCAAAGGTCAATCTGTCCAAAAGCTTAATTTTCTGAAATTTTCAACTTTGACGTATGTGGGTAAAATGGTCATAACTCTCTCATCCGAACTTCGATTTAGGCGTTTCAAGATGATTCGGAAAGCTAAGAAATAGATCTACAACTTTCTTTCTTTGAGCTTTGAGAGATATTGGTTGGACGAAGGACGAAATTGGGCCTCAATGGACTGCTATGTCAATGATAAATTATGGACATTGATCCAAATACCCTTTTATTCTTTTTTTTCCTGCAAAACAAAGTAAAAATACATAAAAGTGATACAAGACATATTTTATAACAATAAGATAAAAACACATAAAAAAAGAATATAAATTACTCAAGAACTCACAAATCATCAAGCTAAAAATACTCAATTTATAGGTATAAAATTGACTCATCAAATACCCCCAAACTTGAATCTTTGCTTGTCCTCAAGTAAAATAAATACAAAAATAAGACTTAAAACTCTTCTAATAAAACCTAACTTGAGCAATTAGACAAAAATTTTGAAAAATGACCTCAAAGATGTCAACACATTATAACTTTAGAAAAACTTTCAAAATATCGCAACGTCTAGGATTTTAACTTGCTTGTTAGTCATACCTCACTTTAAATCCTTTCCGTGTGTGTGTGTATCCAATTGCACTAAACCAAGTATAACTCGGATGAACTTATCTAACCACATTACCTTATGAAGGAAAATAAACTCCAACAACTATATGCTTAACACATCACTCACCGCTAATGTAGACAAATCAGAAATTACAAAAATTGAGATCAAAAGACTCTAGGTAAGTGCATTTTATGCTCCATCTTATCCTAAGTCATCTCTTATGGGCAAGTGCGTTTTACGCTCCATCACATCCCATTGCAAGATTTACGATTAATTGCTTCTTCTTTTTCTTCTTTTTTTTCTTTTTTTATATAGGTGAGTGCGTTTTACGCTCTATCTCCCCTAAGCACGTGTTTATGAGTGAGTGCGTTTTACGCTCCATCTCAACTCACCACATGACCAACAAATCAACTTGATTACATTACTTCGAGTGATGTTTAAACGAGTTATAGAGTTTATTGATATCTCCCACAAGCATTCGGTCATATATAAGTCTTCTCTAAGTGTACCACTAGTTCATTACAAATGGATAAGTGCTCAAATGAGGTAGGGATTCAAGCAATGTAATAACCGACAAAAAAGTTAACCACACAGACTAAGCAATATTTGTCCATTTTTCATGAGTTACGATTTATTCAATCAAGTTTTTTTTGTTTTTTTTTATTTATTATTGGTCATAGTTCTGAATCAAGTCAATGCTCAAGAAACACATTTTAAAAATAACGACCCTTAAAAAAATCATATTTTTTTTTTAATAAAAACACACAAATACTAAATACCATAAAAAACACAAATATTAAATACTACCCCCAAACTTAAAATTGACATTGTCCTCAATGTAAGCAATAAATGAATCAAATGCAAAGGACTTCCCTGAATTTATGTCAATTATCGTGGGGTGTTGGAACTGTAGAATTACCTAACACGAAAGATAAAACAAAAATAAAATTAAGTGAAATAAAATTAGATGAAAGGGATGCGAAATTTGGGTTGCCTCCCAAGTAGCGCTTGGTTTATAGTCGTCAGCCCGACTTCTTTATTTCTTATTTGAGACTTTGAGATCACCATGGACAAGTCAAGAGTCCCTGCAAAATTAAAAAGAAATACGAGTTTAAATTAAGATAGAAAATTGCTAAAATGAAATAAGGTTCACAAAAACACAAAATAAAACTAAAATCATTCCCCGGCAACGGCGCCAAAATTTGGCGTGCTGTCGCAAGCACCCAAAAATAAAACCTTACTGCAAAAGATATTAATGTAGTAGTGCAAGTAAGAGTCGATCCCACAGAGAATGATTAATCTAAATTTATACTTTGTGAACCAAAGGGGGGGTTGGAATTTTATTTAACTAATTAACTAAAACAGAATTAAAGTAATAAGAATAAAATAAAGACTTTAGTTCTTCCGTTCAATATCACCTTATCATAACAATATTTATCCTTCAATAAAATTAATAGCCCTAGGTAACAACAAGCTCTGCTACCCGAAACTCCCCTTAATTATCACTCAATGAAACAAGCTCTTCACAAGATTCTAACCATTATACAACCTAGAACAAGCTCTCTAGATTTAGTATAACAGCAGCATTAAGATTTAGGGAATTAGACTATTCCAAGCAACAATCACACAAGCTCGGATTATTTAACTTGTCTTCCAATAATCATAGCAATACTTAAAAGCTTGACCACAATCATGTATCACTAATTGCTACTTGTGATTAGGAACAATATCAATTACACGTAATACTGTCCCTTAATCTAGCAGATGATATTAATCAAATTAACTTAACTGATCACATTAAATCAATCAAAATAAATACCATTCAACAGTTAAAACAGATTATCGAGAATGAACTTCATATAGGAAGGAACAAATAATGTATAAAAAGTTCAACATCCCATTGGAACTAAATAAAAGAAAAGAGAAGAGTTCATAGCAAATATGCAAATATAATTTACAAGATATTCAACAATAATAGAATATAAAAAATAAAGGAAGAGTTTAGAGAAGAAAAACTATGCTTTGACATCCGACTGTCACTTCGGATCACAATCTTCAATCTCCAAACATTCGCCTTCGATTCTTCGCTTCCATAAATGTTGATCTCTTGCTTGCTCTTGAACTATAAAAATGGAGAGGAGAGTAGCCTCCCCTTGGAGGTCTACTTCCTCTCCCTACTCCTATACTAACAAACTAATGTAGAGAATGGATACAAGGAATTGATGTATGAATTGGAGGTGAATTGGTGTGTGAATTAGCCAAAATACAAGCATAGCTTCACTTGGTATTTATAGGAACTCATGGTGTGCTAACCTATCATCATAAGTCAAGATTAAACACCCAATCAACACATGTGCATCAGCCAACCAAGGAGGAATCCACCCAAAAACGTGCACATGTGATGTGCTAAGAGTCCAAATCTAACAACTAAACTGATCAGCAGTTTGTAAGACACTTTTGGATCAGCAAACCACCGAATTGGACCTTGAACAAAGAACGAAAGTTGTAGCCCTGGAGTTTCTAATGAATTTGGGCTTTTGAATCACCTGATTTGGAGTTGGGAAGCTCAAGTTATGGCCCAAATACTCCAACTGGTCCGAACAGGAATTTAGTCTAGGCGAGACTCGGGTTAGCTGTATAAAAAGCAATATTTGGAGGCCCAAATGAACTTGGATTTTTGCTCACCATACCATTCTAGAAAGATTGAGAAGTTTACTAAAAACTTCAAGAAGACCACATTTTCATTTGGAAACTTTAACACAATTCAAATCTCAACCGAAGCCCCAAAGGTCAATCTGTCCAAAAGCTTAATTTTCTGAAATTTTCAACTTTGACGTATGTGGGTAAAATGGTCATAACTCTCTCATCCGAACTTCGATTTAGGCGTTTCAAGATGATTCGGAAAGCTAAGAAATAGATCTACAACTTTCTTTCTTTGAGCTTTGAGAGATATTGGTTGGACGAAGGACGAAATTGGGCCTCAATGGACTGCTATGTCAATGATAAATTATGGACATTGATCCAAATACCCTTTTATTCTTTTTTTTCCTGCAAAACAAAGTAAAAATACATAAAAGTGATACAAGACATATTTTATAACAATAAGATAAAAACACATAAAAAAAGAATATAAATTACTCAAGAACTCACAAATCATCAAGCTAAAAATACTCAATTTATAGGTATAAAATTGACTCATCAGTACGTCTACTAGATATGAGATATCTAAGGAGCTCTTCCGATCTAGAATGACCGATGGGCCTACAGTACAGGCACATGTCCTCAAAATGATCAATTTGATTGAACAATTGGGACAATTGAGTTTTGTAATAGATGGAGAGTTGAGCCAAGATTTGATCTTGCAGTCACTCCCGGACTCCTACACACAATTTGTTGTGAATTTTCACATGAACAAGCTTGATGTCAGCTTGCCTGAACTGCTTAACATGTTAAAAACTGCAGAGAGTCACTTTCCGTCCAAGAAAGACCAAGTTTTACTGGTAGGTGAACCTTCCAAGAAAAGGAAGTGGCCCAAAGGATCTTCTACAAAGAAGAAAAATTCTAAGAAGGCAAAAGGAAAGGCAACTGATAAAGGTAATAAGAATAAAACTAATGTGGATAACAAAGGAGTTTGCTTCCACTACAATAAGCCTGGACATTGGAAAAGAAACTACAAGGATTACCTTGCAAAGACAAAGCAGAAAAAGCTTGTTGAAGCTTCAGCTACAGATACATGTTTGTTCATGATTGAAATAAATCTTTCTGTAAGTAAAAATTCTACTTGGGTATTGGATACCGGCTGTGGTTCTCACATATGCAATTCTTTGCAGGGAATAAGCAGAAGTAGAAAGCTGAACAAAGGAGAAGTAACTCTACGAGTGGGAAATGGAGCAAAGGTTGCTGCATTAGCTGTGGGGACTTATTGTTTGGCATTGCCTACGGAAAAGTCAATCAATTTAATAAATTATTATTATGTACCAGTTCTTATAAGAAACATTATTTCTATTTTTATGTTGGACAAGGAAGGTTTTAATATTATATTTAAGAACAATAGTTGTTCTATTTATAATGATAATTTTTTGTATGGAACTGGTAGATTAATTGATGGACTTTATTTACTTGACTTACATGAAAATATTTTTCAAAGTGAACAAACTTGTAAAAGGAAAAGAGATGATTTGAATCATACTTTTATATGACACTGTAGACTCGGTCACATCAATGAAACAAAACTAAATAAGTTGCATAGAGATGGATTTTTAGAACCATTTGATTTTGAATCATATCTAACTTGTGAATCTTGTCTCATGGGAAAGATGACTAAATCTCCATTTAGTGGACATAGAGAGAGAGAGTTGCAGAGTTGTTAGAGTTGGTATACACAGATGTATGTGGACCTATGACAACAGATGCTAGAGGAGAGTATTCATATTTCATTACATTCATTAATGATCATTCAAGATTTGGATATGTGTATTTAATGAAATACAAATCTGAATCGTTTGAAAAGTTCAAAGAATTCAGAAGTGAAGTAGAGAAACAAACTGACAAAAGTATTAAGATTCTTCGATCAGATCGAGGAGGAGAATACTTGAGCAATAAGTTTCTTAATCATCTCAAAAAAATTAGTATTCTCTCACAATGGACGCCTCCTGGTATGCTACAATTAAATGGTGCATCTGCAAGGAGGAATCGTACCTTGTTAGACATGGTGCATTCCATGATGAGTTTTACTGATTTTTCAATATCCTTCTGGGGTTATGCCCTAGAAACGGCTGCATATCTACTAAACAAGATCCCCTCAAAATCCGTCCCTAAGACTCCATATGAGATATGGACAGGGAGGAAACCTAGTCTTAAGCATGTTAAGATTTGGGGTTGTACAACTTATGTAAAGAAGTTACAAAGTGACAAACTTGAGGCAAGATCTGATAAATGTAGATTTGTGGGGTATCCTAAAGAAAGTTTAGGATACTATTTCTATAATCCTACCGAGCAAAAGGTGTTTGTTGCCAAATACGCTACCTTCTTGGAAAAAGAGTTTATCCTTTAAGGGGTTGGTGGGAGGAAAATAGATCTTGAAGAAATTCAAGATCCACAAATCACTACAGATCAAGTGGATGAACCTGTTCAAGTAGATATAACTTCTGTACCACAACCGAATCGTAAATCTGGAAGAGTGCCAAAGATACCTAAGAGATATTTACTCATCATGGAAGATGACGATGAAGTACGCATCATAACTGATGATGATCTAGTAACATACGATGAGGCTATGAGTAGTAAACACTCAGAGAAATGACAAATAACTATGAAATCCGAAATGAGCTCCATGTATGAGAACCAAGTATGGACTTTGGTTACTCCACCTGAAGGCATTGTGCCTATAGAGTGTAAATGGGTCTTTAAGAAAAAGACTGGAGCAGATGGCAAGGTGGAGACCTATAAGACCAGACTGGTGGTAAAAGGTTTCAAACAAAGACAAGGAATTGACTATGATGAAACCTTCTCACCAGTAGCCACGCTCAAGTCCATCTGAATTTTGCTTGCGATTACAGCTTACTATGATTACGAAATCTGGCAAATGGACGTGAAAACGGCCTTTCTCAATGGGAAACTAGATGAGGATGTATATATGATACAACCAAAGGGTTTTGTTTTAAAAGATGGAACAAATTTAGTGTGTAAGTTACAAAGATCTATTTATGGATTAAAGCAGGCTTCTCGAAGATGGAACATCCGTTTTGATGAGATAATCAAAGAGTTTGATTTTATCAAAAATGAGGATGAACCATGTGTGTACAAGAAAGTTAGTGGGAGTGCTGTGACATTCCTGGTATTATATGTTGATGATATATTACTTATAGGGAATGATACCGATGCTTCAATCAATAAAAATATGGTTATCTAAACACTTCTCCATGAAGGACTTCGGAGAAGCATCCTACATATTGGGAATAAAGATCTATAGAGAGAGATCAAAGAGGATGCTCGGCTTGACCCAAGGTACATACATTGATTCGATGCTAAAGAGGTTTAGCATGCAAGACTCCAAGAGAGGAATCATACCGATGACTCATTGATACAATCATGATCAGGCTCACATCAAACCTTAATAACTCAACTCAAGTCCCAGGGATTTATCAAGCGATTTTAAATATTTGGGCTGAAGTTTATTCAAAGATGCTTAAAATGGAGTTCAATTCAAGGCCAATTTTAATCAATTCATATGGCAATTTACATTCTAGCAAATTCGCATGTGGGCAACGGACATTCCAATTCTAATCAGCCAATCACACGGGTTTCCTAGCATATTCAGGACTTATTTACATATGAAGGACTTAACATATTAGCTTCCTATATCATGTGGGCCACGCGATTTCCAAGTAGACAACTAGTTGATTTTGTTCTCCACGGATTAATGGGTTCCTAACAATTAATGGATTTCTAATTCCAAATGGAGGAAGGATTCAGATTTCTAATTCAAATTTGGACGCGGATTTCCTTAATTATTAGGGTATTTTCAGCATGTTTTAGATTCCTAATGTAATTAGAATGTTTGATAAGTAGAATTTAATTTCCTTAATTGTTTATTAGTTAGGATTTGGTTTCCAAATTAATTTGGTAAGTTAGGATTTGGTTTCCAAATTAATTTGTTAAGCTAGGATTGTGTTTCCAGTTGATTTTATAATTCCTATTAGGATTAGAATTACTTTTGAGTAGTATAAATAGGGGACATAGATGATGTACTTGATACACTTCAATCAGATTTATTCAATTACAATTATTTGTGAGGTTTTCTCATCTTTTGGTTCTTTGAGAATTTATAAGTTATTTCTTAGTTTTCTTTGAGATTCAATTTTGACTTATCATACAACAATACATAGTTGTGTGTGACGTATTCTACCGCACTAATCGTCGATTGTACCGAGATTACCGCTTACATATAAGCGAGGGGTCAAGGTGTCGTTGGTGTCCATTCAACGCAGATTTCCAAGGCGAGCAATTGTACCAAGATTACCGTCTACATATAGGTAAGGGGTTAAGGTGTTGCAAGCTATTCACCGTTCAACTTTGCTAGAAACAATCCGGGCGACGACCACCTCACGCAAGCGTGCCGTAGAGTCCATCATTTGGTATCAGAGCTAAGTTCCTAGCGAGTTACTTATCCTTTATTTTTCGTGTTTGAATATATATTGAAAAAAAAAGTTCAAAAAAAAAGTGAGATTCGTGAAAGAAAAAAATTCGTGAGTGCAAAAAAAATAAAAATCATGAGTACAAAAAAAAAGGAAAAAGAATTATTATTGTTGCAATTGCCTGGGTTTCATAAGTTTCGCGTTATTAGGATCTTATTGAAGAAATTATTATTTGATTCTATTGTTGGAATTCGTGAATTTTGAGGATATTGGGATTTCACTCAAGAGGATTCTAATTGGCGATCGTAAAATTTTGGTGGTTATCGTACGTCACACTTGCTATATTTTGTCTTGTGATAAGTTCTTATTGAATTAAAAAGAAACTGTGATATTTATTTGGTAAATTCAAAAAGAACCTATAAGAGGGAATTAGAGTGGTAAAAGGCAAGAGTGTGAGATCAATTGAGGGTAAAAGCCTAATTGTGTGATACACGAGTGTTTTCATAATTGTGTGATACATTGTTTGAGCGAAACACGTAAGGGAGTGTGTGAGGAAAATTTTCTTTATCTACTAACCTTTGTTTTGCAGTAATCATGTATGGATATAATTGTGAAAATAATTATGAGTGGCAAAAAAGATCTTTTCAAGGTAGAGCGGATCCAGAAGCTTATTTGAGTTGGAGGAAAGGAAGGAACGAGAGTTTGGCTATCATAATTATTCTGAGCACAAGAAGTTCAAACTTGCAGTTCAAGATTTTTCCGGTCATGCAGCTACATGGTGGACTCAATTTGAACGTGAAAGGAGAAGATGTGGAGAGCATCCGATCGATACATGGAAAGAGTTGAAAACCGTGATGAGAAAGCGGTATGCCCCAGTACAGCCTAGCAGGAGGAAAGAATATGCAACTCCAAGATATGACGATCAACCTTTAAGGTGTTCAAATTGGGATGATGAAAGGAAGGATCATAGGCATGGAGATTCGCATCGGAGACAACCACGAGACACTTCTAAGGTGTATAGGGAACCAGTATTTTCCAAGGAAAAAAAAAGAAGAAGTCATGGGATCATTTAGAGAGATGGCGAAGCAACTACAAAACGCCCGACAGGCGCAAAAGGAGCAAGATCAATCGAGGCAGGTGGAAGAAGAGATAATAGAATATGCAGTCCAAGGAGAGTTGTTAGATTCTAATGTTCAAGTTGAAGTTCGTGATCCGGAGGAAGAAAATACAAGTGAAAGTAAACGATAAAAAGAAAGTGAAAAGGAAATTGGAAAAAAGATTGAGTGTGAAAAGGAAAAATGTGAAAAAGAAAAGTGTGAAAAAGAGAATGAAAGAAAACGAGAGAATAAAAAGAATGAGAGTGAAAATAAACGTGAGAAAGAAACAGTGGAGAGTAAGAGTGAAAAAAGAGAGAAGAGTGAGTTGGAAAGTGAGTTGTATTTTGAAAAGCCAATGACTGCACATTCGTACAAGACGACGCTTTTGAATACTAACCAGATTAAATCTTCTTTGTCTAGTTCTGTTGTTTCTCTTATACATGTGATTGAGGATATACCCCGAGCTATCATTCCATATCAGCCAGCTTGTAGTATTCCCGAGGAAACGACGGAGTTACCAAGGCGAGTTGGAGAGTTGATGGAGTCCGACTTCATCAAAGCGAGTATCGTGGATGAAGTCATTAGTGCATGTGCTATTCATGAGATCATAGTACCTAAGGAAGATAGAATGCCGAGCTTGTTCGTTGATTTCGAATTGGTAAACAAGTATCGTTATTATTTTCTTTACTTAGATAATATGTTTAATAAATTGCATAGTACTTGTGTTTTATCTGCATTTGTTGATAATGACCATGTGATGACAATACCTAATCAATTTAGCATGAGTGAAAGTGATAAATGGAAAATTGTGTTAACATGTGACGTGTATAGGTGGATAGTTATCTCTGTTAGATTAACTAATGCATCTAGTATTTTCATGAGTTATTTAAAACATGTTTTGCATGCTTCCATGGATAAATTTGTGTTTGGCTATTTTGAGGGTAAAATCGTCTTTATCATAAACTATGGAGGATATTTGATATTTGTCGAGTTAGTTTATGAGCATGCATTATATTCTCGTTGCCAATATTCCTACTATCATTTGGTAAATTCTCATTGTCAAAGTGCATATCTTCGTAGAATTTATTCTAGTGATTATTGTGGGTATTCTAGTTTTCAACGTTTGTACTTGCATGAAATTCATTTTAGGGTTTTTCACTCACATGTTGAATTAAGTTTTCATGTTAATCAATCTTTACATGACATGTCGTTAATTGATAATGGTAGTGATTATGATTCTTCAGTAGAGAAATCTTCATTGCATGATTTGCTATCATTTAGTAATTTCTTTCCATTAGAGTTGTTATCATTGCATGATTTTGATGAGAAAACTGTCTTGAATGAAAATGAATTTGGTATTGGGTTGAAAAGTGATTATCATCGGATTGGATTAAGATATGGTTTACTTACATGTTTAGTTAAATCGTTGGGATTAACTAATGCATTAAATGTTTTCTTGTTAAATCATATTTTGCATTATTTCATGGAGAAATTTGTTAATATCTGTTTTGATGATATTCTTATTTTTGTCAATGTTTGGGAAATTTTTTTAGCACTTGTTGAGTTTGTTTGTGATTATCGTCAATATGCTATTGAGTTTTCATCTTATGAAGTTGGTTGTGATCTTTCAATTCCATTGATGCCATTACTTGATTTTGAATTTGTTAATGTCGATGGAAAGAGAAAGGTTGATTTTGTTTTGCAGATTCGAGATGAATTCTTACTCATTGAGGAGAAACACATGGATCGTTGGGTAAATCCATTCGGACAATGCATTGAGAGTCTACAGGGAAGTGTTTTGAATATTGTTCTAGTAGACTATGAATGTGAATTTGAATTATTTGATTTCTTTGTGATTAGACAAAAGGAACATGTTGATTTATTTTGTTTTGTGTTTAATCCAGGAATTCAAGTATGTTTGCAATTGCGCCATGAAAAGTTTCAAAGATTGTTATTTGATCCAGGTGCAATGGAATGGATGTTGGTGCGAATGATCGAGATCATAAGAATCATTTTTGATCCGGGTATTCGTCAATGGATATATTTACGGATGGACGAAATCATCAGATTGTCTTTTGATCCAGGAATTCGTGAATGGAAGTTGCTACAATGTGAAGAGTTCTACATACTGAGTTTTGATCCAGGGGGATATAGAGTTTTTCATAGTTTTATTTACGTTTATTTTATTATATATATTTGATTTTTTAGGTAGAAATTTTGATTGCATTTTTGCTATAGTTGCTAATTTAGTTTGTTTTAATATAGTTAGCATTGTGGAAGTATTTGGTCTACGTGTAGAAAAGTATCGTGTTGATGTGGACAGGTTCTTGATTAGAGGAGTTCGAAAGTTTAAGTTTCCAAGTTATGTTACGAGGAGCTTGCAGGATGCTATATCGATTCGAGCATTGCTTGGAAAGAGATGTTTACAAGTTGTTCATGTCAATTCGGGGAAGTTGCCAGACGACGAAGTGTTCTTTGCAGGAGTTGGAGTTTTTGATAATTATTTTCATATTCTTACTTGTGATATTACTTTTATATGTTATGTGCAAAGTGAGAATTGTGATTATGATTTGTTTGATGCTACTAACTTAATTTGTTTTTATATAGGATCAAATTTGTGGGTAAATCTTTTTCAAGAGGAAGGGATGTCAGATTTGAGGACAAATCCTTTTCAAGAGAAGGGGAATGATACAATCATGATCAGGCTCACATCAAACCTTAATAACTCAACTCAAGTCCCAGGGATTTATCAAGCGATTTTAAATATTTGGGCTGAAGTTTATTCAAAGATGCTTAAAATGGAGTTCAATTCAAGGCCAATTTTAATCAATTTATATGGCAATTTACATTCTAGCAAATTCGCATATGGGCAACAGACATTCCAATTCTAATCAGCCAATCACACGGGTTTCCTAGCATATTCAGGACTTAACATTTACATATGAATGACTTAACATATTAGCTTCCTATATCATGTGGGCCACGCGATTTCCAAGTAGACAACTAGCTGATTTTGTTCTCCATGGATTAATGGGTTCCTAACAATTAATGGATTTCTAATTCCAAATAGAGGAAGGATTCAGATTTCTAATTCAAATTTGGACGCGGATTTCCTTAATTATTAGGGTATTTTCAGCATGTTTTAGATTCCTAATGTAATTAGAATGTTTGATAAGTAGGATTTAATTTCCTTAATTGTTTATTAGTTAGGATTTGGTTTCCAAATTAATTTGGTAAGTTAGGATTTGGTTTCCAAATTAATTTGTTAAGCTAGGATTGTGTTTCCAGTTGATTTTATAATTCCTATTAGGATTAGAATTACTTTTGAGTAGTATAAATAGGGGACATAGATGATGTACTTGATACACTTCAATCAGATTTATTCAATTACAATTATTTGTGAGGTTTTCTCATCTTTTGGTTCTTTGAGAATTTCTAAGTTATTTCTTAGTTTTCTTTGAGATTCAATTTTGACTTATCATACAACAATACATAGTTGTGTGTGGCGTCTTCTACCGCACTAATCGTCGATTGTACCGAGATTACCGCTTACATATAAGCGAGGGGTCAAGGTGTCGTTGGTGTCCATTCAACGCAGATTTCCAAGGCGAGCAATTGTACCAAGATTACCGTCTACATATAGGCGAGGGGTTAAGGTGTTGCAAGCTATCCACCATTCAACTTTGCTAGAAACGATCCGGGCGACGACCACCTCACGCAAGCGTGCCGTGGAGTCCATCAGTCATGGAGTGAATCTCTCCAAAAAATTGTCCCCAAAGACACCGAAAGAGAGAGATCGCATGAATCAGATACCTTATGCTTCATCAATAGGATCTATCATGTATGAGATGATATGTTCGAGACCTGATGTTGCTTATGCACTAAGTGTGACAAGTAGATATCAGTCTAATCCTGGAGAAGAATACTGGAAAGCTGTAAAAAACATCTTAAAGTACTTGAGAAGAACTAAAGATGTCTTTCTAGTGTATGGTGGGTCTGATTTGAAACTAGAGGTCTATACAGACTCAAATTTTCAAACTGACCAAGATGACAGCAAATCCATTTCAGGGTATGTATTTACCTTGAATGGTGGAGCAGTGAGTTGGAAAAGTTCCAAACAGCAAGTGAAGCTACAAAGGAAGCTGTTTGGATGAAGAAGTTCATTTTAGAACTTGGAGTGGTTCCTAACATTCAAGGACCAATACCGGTTCATTGTGACAACACTAGAGCTGTTGCACAGGCTAAGGAACCCAGGTCTCATCAGAGATCCAAACATGTATTGCGGCGATTTCATCTAATTAGAGAAATTATTGAAAGGGGAGATGTCACCTTGGAAAGAGTGGACTCTCAAAACAACATTGCAGATCCATTTACTAAAGCATTATCTCAAGAGCAGTTCGATCGTCATTTCGATAAAATGGGTATTAGATACCAGGGTGATTAGTTTTAGTGCAAGTGGGAGATTGAAAGTAATATGCCCTCAAGCCAATCACATTTGATGTGATAAGCATTTATTTTGTAATCTTATTCAATTATTAATAAAAGAATTAAAGGCATATTTATCCATGTTAATTGATTGAATTAATAAATGTGACAAACCCATAGTTTTAGAGCAATGCTTTTAGAATCATGATGAGATCATGCTAATGATATCTAAATTCAAGATAGCTCAAAACTAAAATGTTCCTAATCGTTGGATCACTAATTTGGGATTATTGATTCCAGATAGATTAGTACATATTATGCTTGATCTTTTGAAGATGATGATTGATATCATAATCATTTGTGTAGAGACACTAAAGCAAGTATGTAGGTGCTTATTGGAGAATAAGTTCACTGAACGTGACTTGCTTAAAGAACCCTAATGGAGTTTTATTCACCTGTCAATAAGAGTTCTTAAAGTGATAATAGTACAAGTGATCCTTGAACTTGAGATCATCATAGTACCTTGTATATTCTGAGTTATACTTTGTCATATTCCTTAATACCTAGGGTATGTTATAGGATATGTTTGGGTATAATAAAGTATACATGGAGGTAGGTGAATGATCAATAAAGGATCTACCACTTCTGATAAAGGGAGAGAATGTCCTATGCGATTTGATAAATGACAGCTCAGAAATCCCTAGCTAGAGTTTAATGCAAATTAGAAAGGAGTTTCTAATTTACATTAATGAGAGTTGTGCATTCTTAAATCGAAATGCATATGATTAAATAAATAAGATTTGTCAGTAATTTCATGTCTTATTTTTAATCGGGACATTGCATGGTACAAGGATTGAATTGTATGGTAACTACTGCTGAATAGGTTCTATGTGATTAAACGTTGATTTCATATTATACGGATAGTCATGATACATTATCGTAAGGTATCACTCATGATGCAGAATAAATATTATTTATTTATATATGAATTAAAGGAGTTTAATTCATTATAAATATTATTAGAATGGTTCTAATTTATTTATTATACTACCGACATAATATTGAACTTAAAGGGTCACACTACAAAAGAAAAATATTATTTTAGAAAAGATTGGCTTAATGATAGTAAATTAAGTATTTAATTAATTAGTAGAATAAATTGAATAGCTTAATATTTATAATTTTGTATTTGGAGAAATATTGAATTATAAATTAATAAGAGAAATCTTATTATTATTATTGTTATTTAATTCCTAATTAGATTGAGAATTGAATTAATACATTAATTCCTAAAGAGTTTAGGAATAAGAATTAGTCTTATTAATTGAAATGCAAGTGAAATGCAAATTAATATGCAAGTGAAATGCAAATGCAAATGAAATGCAAATTAAAGACTAATGTAACTTTCATGCATAATGATGATTATTTAAGAAAAATGTGTTAAGTGAGTTTGTAAGCATTCTTATGTTTCTTAATGGTTAGGAGAATATGAAGACTTACATGTATCATTTCATAAAATGAATTGATTTTTGAAGCTTACGGACGGTTCTTGCAATCTTAAGAGTTAGGAAGAAAGAGAACATATGACTAGCCATTCTTGATTTCTAGAAAATCAAAATTTATTTTTTCAATAATCATTTTTCTTGGTGGATCACCTTTAGAGTGCTACATACACTTTGTAGCTTATGTTTGATCCTTGAATTTGGTGATATTGGAGGAGCTTAAAGAAATCAAAGAGTTGAATCTTCAAAGACATTGGAAGAACTTGAAGAAATTAAAGAATTGATCTTGTAGCGGTTCAAGAGTTGAATTTTCAAAGGTATAATTTCTTGTTCTTCTTCTATCAATTAATAGTTATGCATAAGGTGATTCATGGGAAGTTGCAGAAAAATTTTAATTTCATTTTTCGCTGCGTTTTACAATTTGATTGTATCTTTGATCGTGTTTCTGCAAACTTACACTTACAATTTCTTTTTTAAACCGAGTATTATTCGCTATTTTGGAATTGCAGAACTTATTTACTATTTATCGTTTAAAAGCCTCGTATTCAGTATTTTTATGAACTTAAAACTTATATTAAATCACAACCGTTTAATCCTTCGATAGACAATAAGAGATGCGTTGGTTAGGAATAACATATATATATATATATATTATATGTAGGTACACAGCTGTGTAGTGCACAATAGGGCTATAGCGACGGTTTTTTTGGGCTATAACGACGGTTGAACCGTCGCCATAGATATTATGGGCTATAGCGATGGTTCACCCGTCGCTATAGCCCAAAAAAATCGTCGTCATAACCTACTGTGCACTATACAGCTGTGTACCTATATTTTTGCATATATATATATATATATATATATATATATATATATATATATGAGTAATGATCCATAACATGTACATGCTATGGATCATTATATGACATACATCATCAATAACATCCAATACAGGAACCAATGGTACGTTGAGATTAAAAAAATGTATCGGTCTGTTACTAATAATAGTGGACGCTAATCAGAATACCTACTCGATTTATTATTTAAGGTTTGACCTCCTTTATCTTTTTCACTCGATTTATTATTTAGGATTTGGGGTTTAGTAACTACGGTTTAGGATTTATTAACTAAGGTTTATGGTTTATTTAATAGGATTTAAGGTTTATTAACTAGGGTTTAGGGTTTATTCACTAGTATTTTGAATTTATTAACTAGGGTTTAGGGTTAGTCTATTTGGTTTTAGGATTTATTAACTAGGGTTTATGATTGGTCTACTAAGGTTTGGAGTTTATTAACTAGGGTTTAGAGATTATTCAATATATTTGGTTTTATGGATTAGTTAATAAACCGTAATCTCTAGTTAATAAACCCTAAACACCAATTAATAAATCTCAAACTCTAAAAAATAAATCAAGTGAAAAAATGAAGGAGGTCAAACCCTAAATAATAAATCGAGTGAAAGAGATGAAGGAGACTAAAACTATTCTGATTAGCATACGCTACTATTAGTAGCGGACGTTGATTTTTTATTTTTAATCGTGGCCATTTGTTTTTATTTATGGGGTAATTAATGATGATGTATGTCTATTTTTTGTCTATAACACGTACGTGTCATGAATCATTTCCCTATATATATATATATATATATGTCTTTTTAGTTTGATTGTATTTTATTAATGACAGACCAATTCAATCACACTTTACATTAGACTAGTAATTATATCATGACATGAAAGTACCCGGCCACAAGAAACGCACAGGAAGAATTTTTTGCTTAAAAGTTTTTTTATTCATAAAACATGACTATTTTAGATATTAATAAACATACAAATACAAGTCCCATAGACCTGGTGATCTTTCACCTTTCTTTTAACACATACTCTCTCCATTCCATAGTAACCAATTTACTAGTCGTTTAAATTGTAAGAGTAAATTATGTAATGAAATGGGTATTAGTTATAAAATAAATAGTTGAAGTAATTAAAAATTAGTAATTGTGATAGTTGTTTGGTTACATATTTTTAGTTAATTGAAGGATGTTTGGTAATATAATTAGAAGAGAATGGAGTTGGGTAATATAGTTAGAACAAATGGAGTTGTTTGGTTACATGTTTTTAGTTAATTGAAATATGTGGTTTTAGATTGTAGAGAGCTATCCAGATTATGAAATGAAATTGTATTTCTCTCAATATTTCTTTCTCTAATCTAATTGCTTCTCATTTCTTATTCTTCTGCCATTTTTATTTTCTTTAAAACTTTGTTTTCTTTCTTTTTTCTTAATTGATTGCTTATGAAATGGTGAGAATTCATCTCATTTAATTACAAATTATTTACTTTCTACCCCTAAACTCTCATATATTCAAGTTCCCAACTTTTCATAACGAGATACTGAAGTTCTTACATGAATTTTAATTATCTAAGCGATAGTATTAAATAACTTTCTTAGTCCATTTGTGAAATTGAAACGACTATTATGATAGAGGGGAAGAAGTATATAAGACACTCAGTTTTCAATCATTTTAAAAAAATATTGAGGTTTGGAAGACACATCAAATATAAGAAAATCATAAGTTAAATGAGATTGTAATAATAGGGAGGTATTATTTAGTTTATTACCTACATCTCACTACTCCCTTTGATCAATTGTGGTAAAAATAAGTCAATCATGTGCTGATATGCATATCAGTTTTGCAAAATTGGTTAAAGGGGACAATTTTACAAGATATTGAAACTTTGATTTTGATATTGAAAAAAATTTAAATATTAGTGTCTATATTGTAAATTTTGTGTCAATATGAGGGGACAAGTTTGTAATTTACTATCTTAAGTAAATTCTCGAAGTTTCTAATTTATGACTAGGTAGACAAACTATCAAAAGATAAACACCAAAGCCATTAATATGACAGAGAGTAGACAAACACAAGTAAATAATCAAGAATCCGGATCCATAGAGAGGATTGTCTACCAAGCTCTTAAATTGCTTCAGCTAAGCACCTTTGTACGCAGTTTAATTGAAAAAATAGCTAAAACAATAAGCAATGTATTAGGTGGGTATGTATGTGAAAGTAAGAACAGCAGTAGAAGAAGCAGAAAGCCTCAGTTGATCTCAAAATCTACAGGTCATACCTTTGTGGGATTGTGAAAGTGACAACTTTACTCTCTTCATTATTCTTCTTCGGAAAATGATATATTTGTCGATAAATTCCATGATAAAGTTGAGTTGCGACTAACGTAGAAGTCTAAGCGATAAGATAAAAAAATAATGTGTTGATACTTTCTAAATTCCTTCATATCCCATGTATCTACTTACATGCATAGACATTTAATATCAACATACGTCGACATTTAATATCGACATAAATTTGTCGTCATATGTAGCATGACTCTTCTTGTTCCTCTTTCATTGTATTTTCTCTTTTATTTTACTCTACTTTTTGTTGATTTTTCTGTCTGTAACCTCCACTCCTCTTGTTTCTCTATTCTCTGCTACGTAGCCTAGGGACAAATAAATCAAAACAACACTACTCTCAAACTACCAAACCCTGGCTTGAACTGATTTTATGAATGAAGAACCTGGCATACTTGCTGCAAGCCCTGCCTCTTATCAATGTTGGCATACCTTTAGTAATGGGGTAGAAATTTACCATATGTTTTTCAGAGTTTGATTGGCTTTCCTGCTCTAGTTTGTCATATGCTAGCTGGACTCCACATTCTTTCACTTGAAATAATCTGCCTGGACCACTGAAGATGTGTAACTTCATCACCACCTTCCAATTGATTTCCACGCTTCCATTGTTTTATCCATAATAAGATTTAGTATAATTAGTAATCCAATCAACTAGGGTAAGGTAAAAAGAAAAGTTGCAATTACTCAAAATATATATATATATATATATGAGTTGAGTCCGGACCTGATAAAATCCGGACCCGAAATATTTTTTTTTTTTTTTTTTTTTTTACAAAACAGTTAATAAAAAATATATAATGATTTTTGGTATTGAAAAAAATTATTAAAACAGTGTTTTGGGTTTGATTTGGATACATATAACAAACAGTGTTGTACCGACGGTATAACAGTGTTTGTTATATGTATCCAAATCAAACCCAAAACACTGTTTTAATAATTTTTTTCAATACCAAAAATCATTATATATTTTTTATTAACTGTTTTGCAAAAAAAAAAAAAAAAAAAAAAAAAAATTTCCGGGTCCGGATTTTGGTCAGGTCCGGGAGTCCGGACCTGATCCGCTGGCTATATATATATATATATATATATATATATATATATATATATATATATTTATACGAATATAACAGATTAGCCAAAAACCTCAAAGAAAGAAAGAAACTGCAAAGTAGTTCTAAGCTGTAATGTATAATTCAAAGTTAATGCTTACACAGTTCAAAAGCTTTGGAGATAGGAATGATGGAAGGATGCTTTGGAAGTGTGCCATGGTTGCCTTTCAGGGAAATTTTGTGACTGATCTTTGCAGAGACTGGAGAGCTGCCCAATTCAGAGGTTTCTTGTTTTTCCACACATTATATGGCGAGTTAACTCCTTATCCTCCTTGCTTGTATTCACTCTGATGAGTATTCACTCTTTTCATCAAATAAAATTTCTTCTTTTTATCCAAAACAAAACACTTCAAATCGAGACCCCAACTTCTTCATCGTTTGATTGAGCCTGATCTTCATACACAAAGCGGATTCCTACTTCTTTTATTTCAAAAACCGGCAACCTAGAAAAAATGTTTTCTAAATAAACTATAACATGCATTTCATCACCAGGTTCCAACTGGTGAATCCTAAAAGTCCAGTGGCTTAACCATATGATATCTTCACCGGCACCTGGAAGGGCATAGCAAGCTGGAAAAACTTCCTTTCGCATATCTTTCGTGACATTGGATAGTACTGTAATGATATACGTATATATATCAGGGTCCCACTGGTTTCCATTAGGTGCATACACTGTACGTAATATCAATCCTCTTATCCTGGAATTAGGAGGTGATGAAGGCACGATAAAAGAAAGTGACTGCCCTTCTTTTCTATAAGCGAATGAGTATGGAATATTGCTATCCCCAGGAAGAAAAATGTTAAATATACCACCGTTTTCATACACTCCCTGTAACATGAAAATCTGAAATTTTATAAATTTCTTTTGACTAAAGATAATACATACAAAGAGCAAGAGCGAGAGAACGTGCCTGGATGGGACCTTTATTCACTCTGTATGTATAGCAATTATACAACATCATCTCGATGCTTTCCATGGATTCCAAGTCGTAGCCGTGCAAGCCCAAAAGGTTTAGCATTTCTGAGTTGATCTTTCCAATGGGTACCACATTGAAAATTCCTTCCATATCAACAAGTTTTATGCATCGAAACAGATGGTTGAGTGCTGAATAGCACCAAGGTGTTTGAAATGTTACTTTTTCCAATGATGTGCATTCTTCTAGAGTCAACTCTTCTACACTAGGTAGCCCTATCAGTGTTTGGAGCTTTGTGCAAGAGGATAAGCTAAGCTTGTTGAGACTTGTAAACCCTTTGATGCAATCTGGCAGGAAGCATATTGGATTTTCACTTAGGTCTATATTTTGCAACGAGGGCATTTGACAAAAATCACTTGGAAAAACATCATCAGACAGATTGCAGTTTGCAAGACTTAAGCTGACTAAAGACTGTGGTAAAGAACCCCATGAAAGTATTGGAACATGTTTTGGTTTTGATATCCAAGACCAGATAAATGCTTGCCATGATGTTTCCTCTTCGGTACTTGAGATTGATGTAGTAAGGCTGATTCCATCTGCACAAAACACCTTCAAACATTCCATTTCCTTGAGATCTGGCAAATTATCAAGATTTGGGCAACCTGATATTATCAGCGTTTCAAGAACTTTTAGCATACCAATTTTCCTTGGAAGCTTCCATAGACTTCGGCAATCATTTAGATTCAAGAGAAGGAGCCCCTCAACTTCAACAATAGATTCATGAACCTCTACTAAACTTACACAATCCTCAAGGATCAATCTCTCAAGACTGGGGAATTGTAAAAACTCTGGGGTTTTGGTGAGGCAATGGCAATGGCTAAGATTTAGTATTTTCACATGTCGTAATACCTATTAAAAATAGATATTGGAAGTAAATAAAGCCACATAAATTTATCAGCCAATTACATATAAGGATGAAAAGGAAGTAGAATGAAAATAGTATGTATACCTTGGTCCCCATTGAAACTTGTTTTAAGTTGCTATTACGTAAGTCAATAGCAACCAGGTTCTCCAAAGGGAAATCTCTTGGTACATACCTCAAAGCAAGTCCATTCCAACACAAAAACCTTAAATTCTTTGGAAATTGTTTGTAGCTTCCAGTTAGTTGCACATTATTGATCTGGAGTATTCTTAAACTGTGCATCCCCGTAAACGCATCAGTTTCCAGGTCCATGTCATCCTCATTGTTGATGTTACAGGATCTAAGAGAAGTCTTATCTTCCTTCAGCATATCCATGTCAAGAATAAGACCTTCAATTGTTTCAGTGCCCTAAAAATGAGACACACGATAAATAACGATGATGGAAGCATGCATATATTGTAAAGACACGGACTGATGTTCCTTACATTTTTTCGTTTCAAAACATTAAATGAATCCTTATGATGCCAAAGCCTACTACGCTTCCCAGGCAAGCTAGGTGATTCTTGGCGAACTATTTCCCTTCCCATATCCCGGAGCAACTGATGCATCATTAGCTTGTTATTTTTGTCAATTGTTAATAGAGATCTGTTTATAAGATTCTCAAGTCCAACTGTTGTGTGGAAATCACATTCATTTAATATTGTAACAACATGACTTTTCTCCTCTTCAACAAAGAAACAAGCAATCTCAAGGAATAAGTTTTTGTCATGGTCATCTGGTAAAGAATCATAGCTCACAATAAGTATTTTAAGGATGTCAGAGTTAGGAAATTCTTCTAATTTCTTTAATGTACTTTTCCATACATCCACACTTTCACCATAAAGAGATGATCCCAAAACATGAAGAGCCAAAGGAAGCCCTCCACAGTAGCTCACAACCTTCCCAGACAGCTCCAAGTACTCTTCTAAGGGAAAATCTTGTCCAAATGCATGCCAGCTGAAGAGCTCTAACGATTCATTAAAATCAAATTTCTGAAGTTGGTGCTCCTTACATACTTTATGACCCTTTAGCAACCGCTTGTGTCTTGTTGTTAAAAGAATTTTACTTCCTTGACAAAATAAATAGTGCAAACCAAGCAAGGGATCCAGCTCCAGCCTGTTCTTTTGGTCCACATCGTCGATAACAAGAAGAACCCTTTTACATGATATGACATCTTTAATCTTATTGATTCCTTCATCAAGACTGTCTATTTTTACCTTGTCCCTCTTTAACATATGTGACAGAAGTTTTCTGTACAGACGAAGCAAACCATCAGATTGTTTTAAAGTTTCTCTTACATTTGGAAGAAAGCTACTAGCTTCAAATCTTCTGTAGTTCAGATTATAAGCAAGTTTCGCTATGGTTGTCTTCCCTATACCCCCAGTCCCATAGATACTCAATACGGAAACTTCACTTGAATCATCTTGCAACCACTTGTTAATGTCTCGAACTCGATCACCAGTTCCAATTAAATAATGAGGGACACTCAAGGTTGTGCGCTTCAACTTTTCCTCGACTACTTGGACAATTTTTTTGATAAACTTTGACTCGTACCTGCAAAGTAACAAAATGCAGAAGAAAGAACCGTAGGCAATATCTGAATTCACTTCTTGAAACTAAATGGAAATTGTTTAAACGGAAACTGTTTACTACAAAGTAAATTACAAATGAAATTGTCAGGCCTTAGAGGCTCTGACGTAGAGTTTGTGAGAGATTAGCGAGAATTCAGAGTTTCAGAGAGGAAGATAGAATTTAGGTCGAGATTAGAGAAGGAATGGAGATTCAGAGAAGAGTGAAGTGAGAGAAAGAGAGAGATTGAGAGTAAATATGCTTCTCAGCTTTTCAATCATCATTCAATGCATAAGGAATGAAATTACAGACTCGAGTACTTACTTATAGGACTTATAACTTGCTGTAAAAAGAAAGCTTAAACTACACCATCCTATCTCTTAACCTACACCTTCATAACTAACTCATACCAACTAATTCCCTTATCTGACAGAAATGAATTTAATGTAGAACATCAGATAGTTATAAACTATACTATTTAATATAGAACATCAGATAGTTATAAACTACACTATCTAAAGTGGTTGTCTCAATAATGTGCGAGTGTATCGAGGAGAGAGAGATTTTTAATTCAAACTTTATTTGTTAGTTTGATTTATGGTAAATAGTTTGGTGGAGCATAATTTCATAGCTTATGATATAGGATAGATATTGTACCATATGATACATTAGCAATCCGATACAGAATCGCTAGCTAGCATATAAGAAAATGAGTTGTATCTTTGGAGACGTGGTATGTATCCTACAATAAGATACGATTTACGATTCAATCAATACATTTTTAAGTTAGAGCAGATAAAAATAAATATAACATACTAAAGCCCTTTTCTTTTTTTCTTTTTTTTTTCCAATAAAGAGGTGTTCACTCGATATGTACAATCATTCTTAAAATGGTTTTTAGGAGTTTTTATCTTTTTCAAAAAACTTTGTTCCATATATATATTTCGGGTTAAATACATTTTTTCCCACTCTACTCGACATCGGTTTACAAATACATCATTGAACTGATTTTTTTTACGGTCAACTCATTGAACTGTAATTTTTTTACAAACCGTTGCAAAATCCGTCCAAATGCGTTGACTTTAACAGAAAAAATAAAAAAATAAAAAAATATTACAAAATAATAATAATATATAATAATATTATTATTATTATTATTAATTTCAAAATAATAATAATAATTAAAATAATAATAATAATTTCAAAATATTAGATAATTTTATATTTTTAAAGAGAACTTAAAATATTTAAAAATTAACAAAATTTCATTAATTTCATTAATTTTATATAAATACATTTGTAAAAATTATATATTAATATATTTTATTATTAATTAATTTTATTATTACTATTTTGAAATTAATAATAATAATAATATTAATACTAATAACTTCAAAATAATAATAGTAATAATAAAATATTACAAAATAATAATAATTTTAAAACAATAAAATATTATTATTCCGAAAGTATTAGTATTATTATTATTCCGAAATTATTATTATTATTATTATTATTATTATTCTGAAATTATTATTATTGAAATTATTATTATTTTAATTATTATTATTATTTTGAAATTATTATTATTTGTATTATTATTATTTTGGAATTATTATTATTATTTTGTAATATTTTTTTATTTTTTTATTTTTTCCATTAAAGTCAACGCATTTGGACGGATTTTGTAACGATTTGTAAAAAAATTACAGTTCAATTAGTTGACTGTAAAAAAAATCAGTTCAGTGATGCATTTGTAAATCGAGGTCGAGTAGAGTGTGGAAAAATATATGTAACCCTATATATTTCTCATGCTTGTATTAAGAGATGTTGCAAGTTGGCTAATATTCTCTAAATATTCTCTAGACCTACCACTCACATATTGCTCCATTATCTCCACCACTCATGTACCACTCACCTATTACTCCACTATCTCCACCACTCATGTACCACTATCTCTCCCAATCTTTGCCTATAAAAGGAACTCATCTTCACAAGATGAAACACACCATCAAAAGAAGCTTAGAGAAGCAAATAGAGTTAGAGAGAGAAAGCTCAAGTTTGAGCATTTGAGAGCTATAGAGGTAGAGAGAAATAAACAGTTAGTTTATTTCTCAGTTGAGAGTTTGTAATCTCCATTTTATTTTCATAGTGGATTTCTGAGATCTCTCCCCGTAGTTTTTTCCAGTTGGGTTTTTCACGTAAAATTCTTGTGTTATTATTTTATATTTCATACAGTAGTGTGCTTGTATTTATCTTAGTGTATTTGTGAAGGCCTGATTTCTCAACAATTAGTATCAAAGCTTTTGGTTCACACCGTTGGTGTCTAGGAAAGTGGTTCCAAAGGCAGTGCCTTTAAGAAAGGTGGTTACTTAATTAGTCACCGTTGCAAAAGCACGGAGAGACTCCCGCCCGACTTACACTTACCTGGCCAACTGGTACGATCCGTTTAGAGAAATCTCGCAGGTCACAAATACGAAGATGACAAGCATGAGTATGAGGTATGAAGTTGAACCATTTGACGGAAAGTCAAATTTCAGTATTTGGCAGTGTACAGTCAGAGATGTATTGGCTCAACAGGGATTGACAATTGCACTAGAAGGGAAAGAGAAGAAACCAGCGGATATGACAGATGAAAAATGGACGGAACTTGAAGCAAAGGCTGTGGCAACAATCAGATTGAGTTTGGCACCACAGATCAAATATCAGGTTTTGACAGACACCTCTCCGAAGGACTTGTGGGAGAAACTTGAGAAAGTTTACAAGTCGAAGTCTCTATCAAATCGATTATATTTGAAGAAGGAATTGTACCGGCTTCGGATGGACGTACGAAGGGTCAGATTTGACCAATCATATTAATGAGTTTAATAGATTGGTGACCCAACTTACCAGTATCGATGTAAAGCTGGACGAAGAAGATAAAGCCTTATTGCTTCTTGTCTCTCTACCAGACTCATACTCAACTCTCCAAACTACTCTCCTTGTAGGGAAGGAAAAACTTGCAGTTGACGATGTGATGTCAGCAGTCTTAGACCAAGATAAGTTCAGGGGCACTACTTCCAGAGATCAAGGAGATAGTCTTCTTGTATTTTCAGATGGGCGTGGCAGGGGTCCTAATCGGAAGAATTCCGGCAAGGAACGAGGAAGGTCTCAGTCGAGACCAGGCAAGAAGGATAAATCTCAAGTTGAGTGTTATCATTGCCACGAGAAAGGCCACTATAAAAATCAGTGTCCATTGTCGAAGAAAGAAAACAAGAAGAAAGGTAAGCAGATTGAAAATTCTGCTAATTAATGTTGTTGAGCAAACGGATGTGTGCAGCGACGGAGAGTTGTACACAGTGACAGAAAATGAAGCTTCACAAGGTGATCTCTTATCTGTTAGAGACAGCAGCAACCTTATAGATTGGTACATGGATTCCGGTTGTTCTTTTCATATGTCCCCTCACAGGGATTGGTTTGATACTTTTACATCCTGCAATGGTGGTACAGTTTTATTGGGTAACAATGCAGTTTGCAAAATTACTGGAATAGGCACCATCAAAGTTAAAATATTTGACGGGATTGTCAGAACATTGGGCGATGTAAGGTATATTCCAGAATTGAAGAAGAATTTACTATCGATTGGAGTACTTGACTCTATGGGTTGTAGTATCTCAGTCAGAGATGGTGTCATCAAAATTACCAAGGGTTCGATAGTAATTATGAAGGGCCAGAAGAAGGGCACCCTCTACAGGTTGATAGGGGACACAGTTACTGGTGGAGCAGCAATTTCTGTGCAGGAAAATTCCAACAGTGATAGCACAGAATTATGGCACATGCGACTTGGTCATTTGAGTGAAGGTGGAATGAAAGAACTTCACAAAAGGCAGTTGCTGAAAGGTGTTAAAACGTGCAGTTTGGAATTTTGCAAGTTTTGTGTATACGGCAAACAATGGAGGGTAAGCTTCAAGGCAGGAGCACACACCGGTAAGAATGTACTTGATTATGTACATTCGGATGTGTGGGGGCCGATCAAGCATACTTCAATGGGTGGAGCCCATTATTTTGTCAGCTTTATAGATGACTACTCCAGAAAGGTGTGGGTTTATTTTATGAAGCAGAAATCTGAGGTTTTCAGAATCTTTAAGCAGTGGAAAGCTAAAGTAGAAAACCAAACCGGAAAGAAGTTGAAGTATTTCAGATCAGATAATGGCACGGAATACAGAGACAGGTCATTCCTATAGTTCTGACAGGATGAAGGTATCACCAGGCACTTCTCAGTTAAAAGAACTCTAGAGCAAAATGGGGTTGCAGAGAGGATGAACAGAACTCTATTGGAACGAGCCAGATGTATGAGGTTGAATGCAGGTTTACCCAAGAGTTTCTGGGCTGAGGCACTTAACACAGCCTGTTATCTGATAAATCGATCTCCTTCAGCTGGAATTGATCACAAAATCCCTGAGGAGGTATGGAGAGGGAAACCGGTTGATTTTTCTGTGATGAAAAACTTTGGTTGTCCAGCTTATGTTCATCTGCCGGTCGAAGAGCGACAATCCAAACTTGATCCAAAGTCAAGGGAGTGTATTTTCCTTGGATATGAGGATGGAGTCAAGGGATACAGGTTATGGGATCCGGTATCCAAGAAGAAGGTTGTGAGCAGAGATGCGGTGTTCAATGAGAAACACATGTTGAACAAATCTGAAGAATCTGCAGCAAGTGAGTTACAGACACACCCAGTTGAGGTGGAGCTTCCTGAAGAGATAAAAGAATCTGAAGAGATTGAAGATAATCATCCTTCAAATATCCAGGAGAGGTCCTATAATCTTGTTAGAGATCGGGAAAGGCGAGTCAGCAAACCAGTGCAGAGATATGGGTTTGAAGACATGGTTGCTTTTGCCTTGATTGCTGGTAGTGGAGATCCAACTAGCTATCAGGATGCTATTCAGTCCGAGGAAAATGATAAATGGGCGATAGCGATGGCAGAAGAGATGGAGTCTTTACAAAAGAACAAGACGTGGGAGTTAGTTCAACTTCCAAAAGGATCGAAGGCTATAAGATGCAAATGGGTATTTAGGAAAAAGGAAGTCCAGTCTGATAAAGAAGGTGAAAGATTCAAGACCAGGTTAGTGGCAAAGGGATTCTCTCAGAGAGAGGGAATCGACTACAATGAGATCTTCTCACCAGTTGTGAAACACACGTCGATTCGGTTGATCTTATCTATTGTAGCATCACAGGATATGGAGTTAGAGCAGCTTGATGTGAAAACAACTTTTCTCCATGGTGATTTAGAAGAAAAGATCTACATGAAGCAACCAGAGGGGTTTATTGAACCAGGAAAAGAAGGCTTAGTTTGTAGCTTGAAAAAGTCTCTCTATGGTTTGAAGCAGTCCCCGAGACAGTGGTATATGCGGTTTGAC
Source organism: Aralia elata (assembly GCA_034770075.1). Taxonomy (NCBI): domain Eukaryota; kingdom Viridiplantae; phylum Streptophyta; class Magnoliopsida; order Apiales; family Araliaceae; genus Aralia; species Aralia elata. Next base: position 18,157,242 of record CM068388.1, read on the forward strand.
AGCTTTATGGTGGCTCATGGTTACTCTCGTTCGGAGTATGATCCATGTGTATATTTCAGATCGCTTGATGATGGCCCTATAGTATTGCTGACGTTATATGTCGATGACATGTTGATAGCAGCAAAGAGGATGTCAGATATTCTTCAATTGAAGAAGTTGTTGAGCAGTGAATTTGACATGAAGGATCTTGGATCAGCAAAAAAGATCCTAGGTATAGAAATTCACAGGGATCGTCAGGCAGGAAAACTGTGGTTAACTCAGAAAGGATATGTGCAGAAGGTTTTGGAGAGGTTTAACATGCACAATGCTAAATCAGTTAGCACTCCGTTGGCAGCACATTTTAGGTTATCTTCACAGTTAAGCCCACAGACAGAGGATGAGGTGGAGCATATGTCCAAAGTACCGTATGCAATTGCGGTGGGTTGTCTCATGTATGCCATGGTATGTACAAGGCCAGATATCTCACATGCAGTCAGTGTGGTTAGCAGGTATATGGCAAATCCAGGAAAAGAGCATTGGAATGTTGTCAAATGGATTTTCCGTTATCTTGCAGGTACAACCAATTACGGTCTTATATTTGATCGTGATATCGCAAGGAGTGAGGTTACAATTTTTGTTGATTCGGATTATGCTGGAGACCTAGATTCAAGAAGATCTACGACAGGATTAGTATACACCTTTTGTGGAGGATGTATATGTTGGAGGTCAGTGTTGCAGTCTACGACAGCATTATCAACAACAGAGGCTGAGTATATAGCGTTGACAGAGGCAAGTAAAGAGGCTTTGTGGCTAAAGGGACTAGTTCAAGAACTAGGTTTCAAGCAGGGCAGTATCCAGATACAGTGTGATAATCAAAGTGCTATTCATTTAGCGAAGAACCAGGTGTTCCATGTCAGGACCAAACATATAGATGTTCGGTATCACAAGATTCGTGAATGGCTGAACAATGGTGACATTGCAGTTCGCAAAGTTCACATAAAGGAGAATGCCGCAGATATGCTTACAAAGTCAGTTACAACAGAAAAGTTCAAACATTGTTTGGACTTAATTCACTTCGTCGAATGTTGAGCTCGTGGTGGAGTACCCAGGGAGAGGGATACATTCATCGACACAGACACAGAGAAGTTCACAATATGCAGGATTTGAAGAATATAAGGCAAGATGGAGATTGTTGCAAGTTGGCTAATATTCTCTAAATATTCTCTAGACCTACCACTCACATATTGCTCCATTATCTCCACCACTCATGTACCACTCACCTATTACTCCACTATCTCCACCACTCATGTACCACTATCTCTCCCAATCTTTGCCTATAAAAGGAACTCATCTTCACAAGATGAAACACACCATCAGAAGAAGCTTAGAGAAGCAAATAGAGTTAGAGAGAGAAAGCTCAAGTTTGAGCATTTGAGAGCTATAGAGGTAGAGAGAAATAAACAGTTAGTTTATTTCTCAGTTGAGAGTTTGTAATCTCCATTTTATTTTCATAGTGAATTTCTGAGATCTCTCCCCGTGGTTTTTCCCAGTTGGGTTTTCCACGTAAAATTCTTGTGTTATTATTTTATATTTCATACAGTAGTGTGCTTGTATTTATCTTAGTGTATTTGTGAAGGCCTGATTTCTCAACAAGAGACATAAATACATAGTTTTGGAGTTGCCTTTTGCTCTACACTTTTAAATTTGGGACTTAATTTCACATTAAGAGTATACCTGTAAGTTAAATAAGGTATTGTTTTCTCTCATTCCTTAGCAAATATTATTTAAATAATATCTATTACGATTAAGCCGCTAGTTTAAACTCTTCAAACTATAGTTTTTAATATTTAAAACTTGATTATAGAGCCATTTGATTACTTTAACATTATAGTTAAGCTGATATTATCTAATAAAATGAATTTTATATATGTTTAAATATATAATTATTGTGTTTCGCATGTTTTTCCATATCTTATGATACAATTCACAATACATGATTCAAGATTCAAGAATTTTCGCTACAGAATACGATTCACAATTTAAAAACTATGGGGTGGAATTACAGAAAACTAAAGACCAAAAGAAAGACGAGAGATTGAAGGTGTGAAGGGGCTTGAGATCTCTTGTGATCAATCACATTTACTATTCTTAAGTCAAAATGGCGGGTGGAAGGAATTATTGATAAGTTATGGCAGTAGGAGGGAATAGCTAGACCACAAATGAGAGGCACTTGGGAATAATTAAACTGAAATAGGGAAATTTAAGCCATTGAAACTGATTGCAAGTAATTGAAACATTATGTCATCAATTGTAGCATTTTTTACTTTAGAGTAAAGTGCATTTTTGGTAATACTTTACAGGAAAAGAAGTGCATCTTAGATATATAAATATCGAACACTTTTTTTTATTACCAATTTAAACATGCATTAACCTGAACAGAATTGAGCTTGTTCATCAAATTTTCTTATTTAAACTAGAGTTACAAAGTTTTACTTCATGATTTCTATTCCAAAGAAGGAAATGGTTCAGTATACCAGGAGGACTATACTTTAAAATCCACAAGGTAATTCATTTAATGAAATACTAAAAGCTAATACTCAGAACGATATGTCCGAAAATTATAATACCAGGTGAGATAATAAAATGCTATAAACCATAATAGATACTAGCTGGAATGAAATAATTAACAATTTATGCATTAAACTATAATATCAACTGAGATATGTTTCAAATTGCGAAAGATTTTAATATCACTTATTCATGGATTTACGTGCTTAGTTGCGGGAAAGTTGTGGAAATTACAGGTGGTCTAAAATTTAAATGGAAATTGCAAAACGTTTTCGTATCGCAATGAATCGGGAGTGGTATTAGCATGAAATCAATTTTAGTCAATTAATCAATACAGTATCGACATAGAGGTCGGGAGGTGTTTTCTTTCTGCGTGTCAACTAAGTATTGATCAATTGACCAACTTACCATTAAGTTAACTTCATGATAACCAGATCTGATAAACAAGATCAAAAGTTCAAATGAATGGTTTTTGATGCACTTACGTACCCGTTCTGTAAGATCATTCCTGCCAAATCTGCAACTTCCCTAAGAGCAGCCTTCCACCCAGCCACCTTGTCCATGAAGCATTCTCTGTGCTTCGTAAATGCTGCACCAAAGCTTCCTGTCTGGTGCCTAACTTGGGATGGTTCCACCTCATAGAAGACGGGCAAAATATATTGTCCGGTGGTCTTTTTGCATTCCAGGATTCTCACTAGTTCATCGAGACACCACCTTGAAGAAGCATAGTTTTCGGATATAACAATTATTGACATCCTTGATTCTAGGATAGCTGTTTGCAGTCCTAATTCTATATTTTTCCCTTTCTCAAGTTCTTCATCATCTTTGAACGTCCGAATTCCAGCATCATCCAGTGCTGTATAAAGGTGGTCAATAAAGGTCCTACGTATGTCTTTGCCTCTGAAGCTCAAGAAAACTTGATAACCAAATCGAGCAGTAGAAGAAGAAGCCATAATTAAATTTCCAGAATATTGAACTAATGGAAGATGTATGCAGCAGACAAGAGCAATATAGATGCTTAAGAAAAATAATTTATAAAAGTCAATGTGCTTTGGATATATCGTACTTGATGTCTAAATTAATGTTTCATATAATTGCTAATGGGCCTTTGGTTTTTTTTTTTCTTCTTAAAAGTGCTACATTGTGATTGGATATAATGTGCAACATCAAAGCGGATTAACTATTAATTATTGAATGGGTTGTTGTCAGCCATGCATAGTTCATATCAAAGTCGGTTTGCTTAATTTGCATATTGGAATAGAATATAACTACATATTATTCTTTAGATACCAATTCAGATAGCTACGTTTAACCACGTCTAGCTTAAATATAATTTTTTGTCCAGAAAACAAACTTTTTTTCTTTTCTTTTTTGTTGCTAAATTTAAAATGCATTAAAGAAGAAAAATAATTACAAATGCAAAGGGACATACCACAGAAGCACTATAACTTAAACATCATGAAGGCATACCAAAATGATGGACATGTTATAATTAGGTCTGACAAAATATGGTTATGGATTGATTTTGATTTACAAAATCTGATTATAATTTCATTTAAGAACTAAAACTTACATTATTTATTTTTAATATGAATTGTATGAGTTGAAATTATATAATTATGGATGTCAACCCATATTTGGGCCAATGCTGAGATCCATCTCCTAAACTAAGTTTTGCCAGGAAGCTAGTTTATTTGGGGGAAGCATTAATATGTGGACTAGCTAGGTTGCACCATGGTTTGAATACACACGCCTACCTTATGCATTTTGCAAGTTTCTAACATAATCTTAATTAAACAATTTCCAAAATTTTAACTCTAAAATAAAAATAGTGGTTCATTTTAAACCCTGATGTTATTTAGGGTATCTAGAACTCTTATTTTGATAATAATTCTACTTTTATTCAAAAATCTTTTTAAATTTTAATATACGTTTATCCATGAAAATATCTTGTTAATCAGATTCAAAAAATTAAATATATGATAAAAACTTCAATTCATTAGTACAAAGTACATCTACTATTTTTCTTAGTTATAAATTCAAAAATTATAACTAAGAAAAATAGTAACATGTGGGCTACTTTTATAATATGTTAGAGAACTCTGTAGAAATAACAATTGCTTTGACTTTTTTGAGGTTCAACTCGTGAAACCTTAAAATCTAAATTAATATGAATTTATTTTTATTTTAAAAACATAAAAGAAATTGTGATTACTATACTTTTTTAGATAATTTATAATATTTTATTGAGTAACACTAAATTAAATCATAATAATTTTAAAGTTCAGAATTTCATAAAATGATTTCAAAAAGTCAATCATAATAAATATGCTAAAAACAACCAAGTGAAGTGAAGGAGACGAACAATTTTTTGGTTTTGGAGCATTGGGAAACAGTTGTTGATAAATGGGAAAGTGAACGCTGTTTGATAAACAGTATATGGTGGTTGCATCCTCCTGCGAATCATTCGATTTGGAATGAAAAATCTAGGTCGAAAATAGTTTAATCGGTTTGTGTCTATATTTCTTTTTAGAAATATGGGTCCAAACTTTACTCAACTTAAATAAATAAAAACAGTTAACCAACCAAATTGATTTCAATTAACATGGATTGACCCAACAATTAACTAACTAGATTGTCAGGCCTATCTATAATACACAAAGTGAGCCTAAGGCCTATTACAGTTTCCATGGCAGGAGACATGAATGTAAAGATGAAAGTCTACAAAAATAAGTGGAAGATGAAAGTCTACTTTGAACAAGGTTGAGAATTTCAATAGAGAGGATATCACACTTGTGTCGGATTGAGCCTTGTCTATGAAAATGAGAGTTTCTTTCATAGACAACTCTATGAGTAACATTGAGGCATAAAGATTGGATAAGCTTAATAATCTTCAGCCCTGGCGAATTCCTGATCCTATGAGTTATGGTGTTAAGTACAGTTGGGAAGTTATACCAACCACCGTAAGCAAAGACTTTGGAAAGGACATCAACAGAGTAAATACAATCAAATAAGAGATGGTCAAATGTCTCATGAAGCTGGTTGCAAAGGTGACAAGTAGCGCAGACCTGCATCCCATAGTTAATCAGAACGTCAGCAGTATTCAGTTTCCTGTGCATTGTAAACCAAGTGAAGAAAGAGAATCGAGGAACATTCATCTTATGCCAGACAAGTTTGTGCCAGTTAACTTTTGTAGCAGTTTGTCTAATGGACTTCCAGATATGGGAAGCTTCGAGTTTTCTGTGGAAGCAGATATTCCAAAGCATAGAGTCTTGTGCACTTGAGTTGAAAGTCCTTAAATAATCGAAGTATTCTCGCCATTGAGCAACTCCACGAGAGTTGGAAGGAGGCAAGGACTATCTGGAACCAACAATAATGTCATGCAAAGTAGCCTTCACACCAAGACCAGAGTTAATGATAATGGGATCATGGGTGGAGGCAAACAGCAGACCAGAAGACCAATGATCAAACCATAAGCTAATGCTTCTACTATTCACAATTTTATAAAAAAATATGGAGTCTAGCAATAGTTCTCAATTTAAGAACCTTCCTCCAAATCCAGGAGCAATCCGTAGGGACAGGGATTTCCCAAAAGGACTTGTCCTTAAGAACAGTTGTCCGAATCCAAAAAACCTATATAGAAGTGGGCCTAAACTGAATGACATTCCACAAATGCAAGATGATAAGGGCCTTATTCCAATCCTCAATCTATTTGAGCCTTAGACCACCTTCAAAGAATGGTAAGGCAATTTGGTTCCATGCAACATTAGCTCCATGCTTGGCAAGAGAAGTGCCTTTCCACAGGAACCTACACAGGATTTGCTGAATTTCCTTCGTAATGGCCTTAGGGATAACAAAGTGCGTGGACCAGTAAGATTGTATAAAAAAGAGAACAGACTTTATCAACTGCAATCTTTCACTATAAGACAAGGAAATGTTGGTCCAAGAGCTAACTCTAGAGGTGATAGAGTGGATGAGAGGGATGCAATCCTGCCTAGATAGTTTTAAAGAGATTAAAGGCACCCTAAGGAATTTGATAGGAAGCTGACCAATAGGAAACCCCAAAGATTAGATGATTTGAACCTGATGGTGAGGAAGCGCATTAGACAGAAAACATAAGCTTTTTGAAGGATTTGGAGAGACACCAGATAGTAATGAGAAGCTGGTCAATCTATCCTTAATGATTTGAACAGAGCTAGGATCTCCATGACAAAATACTAATAAATCATCAGCAAAGCACAAGTGGTAATATCACACTGTTTTGTCCTCCAATGGAATTTGAAGTCAGGATTGCGAGAACTTTTCAGGAGAATTTGTGCAAGAACCTCCATCACAAGCATAAAGAGATACGGGGAGATAGGTTCACCCTGTCTCAACCCTTTTGCTCCTTGAAAGTAGCCACATAGAGACCCATTGACTTTAACAGAAAACATGGCAGAAAAAACACAAGATTTTATCCAAGAAATGAACAAGGGAGGGAATTTGAAGATAGAAAGACAATCAAATAAGAACTCCCATCTAACAGAATCAAATGCTTTCTTTAGGTCAATTTTATGGCACATTTGGCTGGACCTTTGGACCTATGATAATTTCTAAATAGTTCTTGAGCAATAAGAATGTTGTCCCAAATATTCCTCCCAGGAACAAATGCAGATTGGGAAGGGGAGATGAGATCAGGGAGGACAGTCTTAAGTCAAGAAGCAATGATCTTAATTATGCATTTATAAGTAGTGTTACAACATGAAATAGGCCTAAAATCAGTTAAAGATGTAGGATTTGTTACTTTAGGAATGAGAGCACTAACAGTTGCATTAGTACCTTTAAGCTATAGTTAGAGTAATAAAGAAATGTGGGATGCAGCTTTTAGTCGAAAAGTCTTGGGTCAAACATTTTCTCAAACAGGTTCTGTGCTATTAACTATCCTCCTTTTCATCTTCTCATTTTTTGAATCCATTAATCTATCTATCTATATATAGAGAGAGTAATAACAGCAATAATGGGAGAATTTCAATGATTATCAAAATTATCATGAAGACATTGATTACCTTTCTTGCAACTCATGTCAGCAAAAATCTGTCAAACTTTTGTCTTGCTCCTACAAGAAAGATAGAATATAGATTTAGAGTAAGATGAAGCCAATGACATACGAGTATGTTGCCCAATTTGGTATTGGCAATTTCACTAATATACGTGATCAACAAGTAATATAGAGTAAGTAAAGTGTCGATCCCACGAGAAATATTAAATAATCTATTAATCCAACTATTAACTTTATATCAACTTGATTTTATTTAAACCAATACGATTTAAGATTGTAAACCTAATTATTAAAATTAACTAAACTAATTAACAGAGATTATCAAATTAAACTACGAAGATTACAATTTCCCCCAACGTTTCATTTAAATCTCTTCACTCTCTATTTAATTAATCATTTATATTGAATTGTTAATTGAAAATTCATAAGTATTTTATAAAATCATTTTCCAAGTAATTATATAAAAAATATTTATTCCAATTAATTCACTATATTCCTATGCGAAATAATTAAGAGTAAATTCATTAAATCCTAATTCTCATCAAAGTTAAATGTGACATATAGATATATTCTTATTCTATACACAAATCCAATTATTCAATACATAGAATAATCAAAATCACACATTAACATATTAAGATCGAGTCCTAGAATCCATTTCCCAATTTCATCTAAGATATATTAGATAATTGTTGATCAGACAATTATAAAATAAAGCATAAAATATGATAAACAACTCATCCATAATGAATACAATTAAAAGAGAGTGAATTAATTCAAGCTACATATTAGGTTTCATTACAACCTCAACAAAAGAATTAGCTCATAATAATAGATAAAAGAATCATCATAATAAATCCAGAAAACATCTTAAGAATACAAGATTAAAGATAAAGAATAAAGAATAAACTCTGTCACAGTTAAGCTTCACCCTTCTCTTCAATCCTTGCAAAACTCCAAGTGTCATCCTTCAATGTCTGATAAAAACTCTAGCCTCCAAATCTGATAATTTCTAATGGAATATATCTCATAAAGCCGTGTATTGTTATATATCTCCAAATAACCCTAGATATCGATATATATCATGATGTCTTCAGCATTGTAGACTTTAATTCCCTTTAAACTTTAAATGGTAAGTACCTTTGTTTCCTTAGAAAACATCCAAGCCATGTCTTATTAGCAACAGCTACGCCCACGCACACGCGCGCGAAGCCTGCACCAACCGCCTCAAGCGCTGCAGCGCTTCGCACCTTGCACCTCAGCGCTTGACCCTTTACAAGCGTCGCATCATATGGTCTTATGTGCCTAGGCGCATTGCCTACCAGCGTGCCACTTTGCCTTCTTTGCTCACCCGGAATCATGACATGCTCAACTCTTCGCCTCAAGCGTGCCCAGAATGCCCCACGTTGCTGCCTACGCTTGCACATAGTCACACGCCACACATGTTCGAGCCTCTTTTTGCTACATTTTTATGCACATCATACCATAATCCATCTAAATTGACATCATTCTCATCTATTCCTCTTCTAATCACTATTCCTGCAAAAACACAATAAAACATATAAAAAGGAATAGAAAATACTCAAGAACACACAATTTCATCAAGCCAGAAGTACTAAAATCATGGTATAAAACTCATTCATCAAATACCCCCAAACTAAAATATTTGTTTGTCCTTAAGCAAAACACTAAGAACAAAACTAAAATAACTAGTTCTAAATAGCAACTACCTCGAACAATGAATCAATACGAATCTGAAATATGGCCTCAAAACTTTCCTTAAACCATAACTCAAGCAAAATTTTCAAGAACATGCTAAGATTAAACTTAACTTAATCACCAATTCTACAGCAAAACATGATCTTTACAATACGTGTGTGCCATCTATTCCTGTCAATCATACTTAGATAAGACAATATAGACAAATACTCAATAAAATACATTACATTAACCCTAAAACCCTATTTATCACATCCAACTCAGCAGAGCAAACATCATATAAATCAGGGGATCAAAAAGAATTTTTCAATTTACCTTTCCTCATATATTTTCACAACCAAACACTTGATAGTGAGTGCATTTTATTTTCTTTCTCACTTACCATCAAACGAGTGTGTTTTACGCTTTATCTCGTTTTTTATTACACGAGTGCGTTTTACGCTCCATCTCGTGCTCGTGTTTATGGATGAGTGTGTTTTACGCTCCCTTTCAACCACCACGGGATGCAAATCAACTCAGGAAGGATCATAATTTTCAACATTTTAAAAACTTTTTAAAATTTCCCAATTTCCCCCAAACTTACATGAACGCCTAACTTTGCTTCACTTGATGCATAAATAAATTCTTAGGGTCTCAACAATGTCTTTCACAAATATCTAACTATATAACTCTCTAAGAACAACTAATCGAACAGATGGTTGTAAGTACCTTAAATTACAAAGGATCACAAATGCCATAAAACCAATTCCTAAGTTAAAATTTAAACTAGCATGCTCAACAATTTCATAAGAATTATATCTTCTCTCAATTTCTTATCATCGGCCTTCAACAGATTCAATGCTAAAGCATTGCTCACAAATCAATTTAAATTTCCTAATTAAAATAATTACCAAATAAATAAACTACCAAATAAATAAACTAAAAATCAAATAGCATAAAAACAAAATATCTTAAGTACCAAATACAACCAGCACCCCCAAACTTAAAAATTATATTGTACTCAATGTTCAAAATAAATGGTAAGCGTTAAAATGAAAGGACTTCCCTGGGGTAATCAAGTGTCATCCTCCTCATCCTTGTTTTTCGTATCAAACGTGTACTCGGGAAACATCGGAGGAGCAAGAAATTGGAATGGACTAGTGCTAAAGCTAACTCCAAGAGTGTTGAACATGGTTGAGAGCGTGGAGTTAAACTCGGTTAAGTATTCTAGAAACGCGTCCATCCGACTCGAAACTTGATCCACCCGGCGAAATTGACGCCTAGATACCCGAAGTAGCTCCTCTTAGCCCCTACGAAGGTCAGTTGTCTCCCTCAGTAGCTCTCGCATCTCGGCTATTAAGAAGTCCATGAGAGATTGTGATCGTGAGAAAGAGGCGGCTGATTATGGAGGCTGCACTGTTCTTTAACAATTGGTGGATCAACTGCATTAAGGAAACCGACACCTCGTAGGTGGGAGACACTTCCTTCCCAAACCTTAAATCGAGCAATTGTGGCCTGGTCAATTACCGCTTTAGGTGGCTGAAGCACCTCATCTTCATCCCATATCACCTTTGCTCTTTTGCACAATCCACAAATCAATGACGGGTGAAGTAAACCGCTCGTGGAACCGCCTTGGATGGCATAGCGGATCGAATCATAGATCACTTGTCCCACATCCACTGATTTCCCCTTTACAGTTGCAAATCATAGAACAACCCTTTCATAAACCTCGTCGCTCATATGAGTAAGGGGCATCATTTTTGCATAAATGAAACTATACCAGCCCTTCCTATAGCTGCTCAATTCCTTATGTGAAAAAGTTACAGCCCCTTATTCCTCCCTTTATTGTTTTAAGGTACAGCAGGCTATCCGCTTCTGGTTCAAAGCGACTAACAACGAAGTAAAGTATGAAGCGATATTAGCCGAATTTTGTTTGACTCGGAGTTTGGAGGTTCAACATCTGGTCATCTTTAGTGACTCCCAACTGGTAGTTAAGCAGGTATTGGGCGAATACGAAGCTCGAGGGGCATGGATGACCAAATACCTGTCAGAGGTCAAGGATCGACTCCACTATTTTAGCACGTACAACTTTCAAGGGGTGGATCGGTCGGATAATACAGTGGTCGATGCATTGGCCAAGTTAGCAACGACAGAGGCGAGTTCCTTCAGTGGGTCAGTATACTTAGAGGTTTTGGATACGCCAAGCGTTCAGAGGATGGAGGTTGATGCGATTGATCGGTTGGATTGCTGGCTCACGCCCTATATATCTTATCTTAGTGACGGTATACTGCCTTATTTTGTCAGATTTCACAATCAACAATTACGTGCAAGTATACACGATCAATAAGTAATAAAGTGATAAGATAGAGTGTCGAACCCACAAGGAATCTCTGTTCAATAATTTCCAACTACTAGTCCTATATCAATTCAATTTTATTTAAACAATCACAATTTGTATAACGATTAAAGCTAATTAAATTAAAACTAAGAATAAGAGCTAACACAAAGGTTGAAATTCAGATTTTTAAAGGCTTAAGCCTACAATATCCCTAATTATGCAATACAAACTAATTATCCAATTCATCCAATTATTAACTTTAATAGAGTTGTTAACAGGAATTCAAAGTTATTCATAAACCCTTTCCCAAGTGATCAAATAAAATTATCTAACTCAATTAATTCTGCAATATTCCTATGCAAAACTAAATAATTAAATTCATTAAACACCAATTCCCAATAGTTACATGCAGCGAAGAGATATCCCTATTCACTTCACAACCCCAATTATTCATCCCATGCAAATAATTAAGAATACATGCTATCACATTCATATCTAACCCTAGATTTCATCTCCCGAATTCATCTAAAGTATCCTGCTAATTGATGATCAGTCAATTATTCAAAAAACACAAAATATGATAGACAACTCAATACTAAATAATAATTGGAGTCAAATAGATAATTAATCCATAATCATAAAGGTTCAATTGTAGCCTTAATTGCAAATTTAGTTCATACTGAAAATAGAAATCATGAATCCCAAATAAGTCATCACAATTAAATTACAAATTTAAGATAGATGATAAGAAAAACTCAGTAGAAGTTCTTCAATCTTTAATTCTCTAATCTGAATTTCTTGCGATGCTTTCTCTAGTCTCCAATCTCTAACTTCAGCTCTGTATCTCAATCCTTGCGTAAGTGTGCAACTATGAATGTATCTATGTATATGTATGCCTCTATTTCCATCTCTCTATGTCTCTTTTATACTTTCTGAATCAAATCAGTAGAAAGGATTCAATTCCAAATCGATTTCCTAAAAGAACTGAATTACAATTCCTTTCCGCGCATTCTCGCCCCGGAGAGAAATTTAAGCCTGAGATTCTCGCCCCGGCGAGAACTCTGATCCAGAATTTACAGAAATGCCATTAAGCTCGAATTTTCCTCTTTTGACCCTCTGAAGCCGTTTCCTACAAAACCAATGCATAAACAAGTAAAATGACACTAAAAATACTCAAAGATAGTAAAGAAATAAGCCTAAGATATATCTAATTTACAGGTATAAAACTCACTTATCAAATACCCCCAAACTCAAGACTTTGCTTGTCCTCAAGCAAAAACATAAGAAAAACAGAAATAAACAAACCTATCTAAATGAATGCATATGCATGATGTATTACGACTGAGCAATCAATCAACATAGATTATAAATATCAGGCCTCCAAAATCAGTAACTAACAATTCAGCAAAACTTCAAATTTATGCACCATCAGAAATCAACTTATCACCAATTTCATCTTACTTTCAACCCTTTCGTGCGTGTGTGAATCCAAATATATAAAACTAGCGAAAAAACACTCAAAGAAACTCATGAAATCAAATGCATCATTAAAGATATCAAAAAGGTTAGTATAACAACAAGAACTCTATATGCCTATCTTCCACAACTCAAAGCGAATATAGAAAAACATAACTAAAGGATCACAAGGTTATTTAAAACATTTAAACCCCTTTTAGAACTCTTCTCCAAAAATTCAAACAATTTTTTTCTCTTTTTCTTCTCTTTTCTTTTTTTAGTGAGTGCGTTTTACGCTCCATCTCACTTTCAATTGAACGAGTGTGTTTTACGCTCCATCTCGCTGCATGTGTTTATAAGTGAGTGTGTTTTACGCTCCATCCCAACCCACCACATGATCCATTTTTTTCAACCAGGGAAGGTTCAAAATCTTTAATTTTTTTTCAAATTAACCATGATTTCACCCAACTTATATTCTTCCTCATATTACACTTTAAGCATGATCCAATAAGATATAGAGTTCATAAATATCTTCCATGAGCATTTAACATATAAACTTCCGCAGAGTTAAAACTAGCTCAACCAAATAGATATGTGCATAAAAGAATTAAAAGGGTCTCAAGGTTGACAAAATCAAAAACAGTCAAAATTCATAATTTAGCACTCCTTATCCATCTCGCTAAACTAATTAGCTAACTGATCAGAATTTTCATCATTGGCCTTCCTTAAATACTCTGCATCAATTCATTGCTCAAACTAACCTAAATGCAATTATATATGATCCTAAAGCTATAAGAGAATGTAATAAAAAGAAAATATTTTTGTGATTTTTAAATTTTTACTTTTTTTAAAAAAAAATTATTCCTACAGTATGCAAAAATAACTAACAAATGCAATGTACGTGAACTAAACAATTATGTAATGCAATATGATATGACTATGTATAATAGTAAATCCACCCCCAAACTCATAATGAACAATGTCCTCATTGTTTGCAAAATAAAGAAGTTAAAATGGAGGACTTCCCTGACTGGTCAAGCGGTGTGCTCAACCTTGCTCATTATCCGAATCTGAAAGTGAGAATGCTTGCAGCGGCAGAGGCTCGAGAAACTGGAACTAGAACGACACTCGGATTCATCTTGATTTTGATGTTTGATGTTCATGAATGCCTTGCTCAAGTAGCTACTCTCCCCAATTTGCTTGATAACACCGTGTGAATGTATGATACAGTGGAGAGGAACCCTTGACGTTGCTTGAATCAATTAGAAGTTGAATCCGTGTGGGATAAGGGTAGAGAGGGTTTAGGATTGAGTTTGAATTGGTTAGGAAGGTTTTGGAATGAATGGAATCTGATTTTGGGAAGGAAATTAAAAACTAAAATCAGTCATCTTCGTCGGGGCGAAGATTTTTGCCTTGGAATTTCGTCGGGGCGAGAATATCCAGAGGAGTTTGGCCTGGGGCAAAGAATTGAGTCGCTGGGGCGAAAGCTGGTAGAGAGGTTCTTGCCGGGGCGAGGATTCCAAGGTCATTTTTCTCGCCGGGGCGAGAATCCTGGTTTTTGACATTTCAATCTCTTTTTTTTTCCTTCAAGTGGTGCCATCCTAAAACCTTGTTCCATCTACTAACGTACTCCCCAAAACCCTGTCCCTGATCAAAGTAAAATAGCATAGATTAGTACAACATTTTTAGAGCATGAGAGACTAGGAAAGCACTGAAAAAACCTAAAACTAACTACTAAAGATACTAAATTCATGCAAAAGTATGGAGTTAAACGAAACTAAAACAATAAAATAAAGTGATTGGGTTGCCTCCCATCAAGCGCTTGGTTTATAGTCGTCAGCCCGACTTCGTCCTGTTCTACTATCCAATTCCCCTTCGAAAATTGAGGAACCCTCCATCCAGTAGTAATAATGAAGCGTTTGAGGGCTTTGCTTCTGTAAGGGCCATCATGTATTCAAATTCACCTAGCTTGTTCTGTATAGATAGATTCTCCCTTAAGACCTGCAAGTAACTAGGTATTTGTTCCATTATGTTTGTAAACGAACTGTGGCATTGAAGCTTCTTGAACACAACTGGATCTTCAACTAACTTCTCATGGACCCCTTTCTCATCTCACCATGGCTCCAAATTTATGCTAGCTCTGATGTCAATTAGAGCTTTGCCGACGTCACGACTACCAATTGGACAGGGGATTGCAAAACTACCCAGATCTTTGAAGTTTGGCGGAGAAGGTACATGGGGCACTAACAAAATTGACACATCAGCATTAGAACCCAAATCTAGGTCTTCTTCGGCTGTATTTTCCTGATCCCCACTATTCTCATCCATATCAGGATCATCATCAATTAGCACGTCCGGTAGCAGCTTTGGCACGGGCAATCCATCAGTCTCGAGAACCACGTCATTGGGCCATGCACAATGATAACTACTGTTGACTGCGTTGATAAGCTGTCCCATCTGATTCTCAAGATTTCGAATCGACACTACTTGGCTTTTTACATTTAAATCCACTAAGTTCAACAGCTGATCCTGATCACTCATTCTTTTGTCCGTAGCTGTAATAAACTTCGCCAAGGCCTCCTCTAAACTCAGTTTTCTTTCTTCTTCATGTGGAGAGGCTGAATCCTGAAATTCTGGAGTGTATGATTGGCTTGGAGCAAAGATTTGGACTTGATTATTATGGTTCCATGAAAAATCCGGATGATACCTCCAATCCTGATGATAATTGTTGGGATAAGCATAATTGTTGGGATAATCGCCGAAATTGCCACCATACTGCATCGACTCAAAATTGATGGCACATTAATGACTCGGATGATTTCCAGCACAATAATCACAAATCACCGCCACACTTTGACTACGTTGTACTGCAAAAGTGTCAATCATCCTCGAAAGTGTCTCAATTTGTGCTGACAATTCATCGAATTCATAAATCCTTGCCGCTCTTGGCTGAATCATTCTCGTATAAGGCCACTGATAGTCATAGTTGGCCATGCTGTACCTCAAAAGGAAGTAAAATAGAAAAAGAAATAAAATAAAATAAAATAAAAATAAAACGTCTAAATTAAGATTGAATTGATTATAACTAATATGGAAATAAATATTAAACAAAAAGATTCCCTGGCAACGGCGCCAAAAACTTGTTGTCACATTTCACAATCAACAATTACGTGCAAGTATACACGATCAACAAGTAATAAAATGATAAGATAGAGTGTCGAACCCACAAGGAATCTCTGTTCAATAATTTCCAACTACTAGTCCTATATCAATTCAATTTTATTTAAACAATCACAATTTGTATAACGACTAAAGCTAATTAAATTAAAACTAAGAATAAGAGCTAACACAAAGGTTGAAATTCAGATTTTTAAAGGCTTAAGCCTACAATATCCCCAATTATGCAATACAAACTAATTATCCAATTCATCCAATTATTAACTTCAATAGAGTTGTTAACAGGAATTCAAAGTTATTCATAAGCCCTTTCCCAAGTGATCAAATAAAATTATTTAACTCAATTAATTCTGCAATATTCCTATGCAAAACTAAAGAATTAAATTCATTAAACACCAATTCCCAATAGTTACATGCAGCGAAGAGATATCCATATTCACTTCACAACCCCAATTATTCATCCCATGCAAATAATTAAGAATACATGCTATCACATTCAGATCTAACCCTAGATTTCATCTCCCGATTTCATCTAAAGTATCCCGCTAATTGATGATCAGTCAATTATTCAAAAAAACACAAAATATGATAGATAACTCAATATTAAATAATAATTGGAGTCAAATAGATAATTAATCCATAATCATAAAGGTTCAATTGTAGCCTTAATTGCAAATTTAGTTCATACTGAAAATAGAAATCATGAATCCCAAATAAGTCATCACAATTAAATTACAAATTTAAGATAGAGGATAAGAAAAACTCAGTAGAAGATCTTCAATCTTCAATTCTCTAATCTGAATTCCTTGCGATGCTTTCTCTAGTCTCCAATCTCTAACTTCAGCTCTGTATCTCAATCCTTGCATAAGTGTGCAACTATGAATGTATCTATGTATATGTATGCCTCTATTTCTATCTCTCTCTGTCTCTTTTATAGTTTCCGAATCAAATCAGTAGAAAGAATCCAATTCCAAATCGATTTCCCAAAAGAACTGAATTACAATTCCTTTCCGCGCATTCTCGCCCCGGCGAGAAATTTAAGCCTGAGATTCTCGCCCCGGCGAGAACTCTGATCCAGAATTTACAGAAATGCCATTAAGCTCCAATTTTCCTCTTTTGACCCTCTGAAGCCGTTTCCTACAAAACTAATGCATAAACAAGTAAAATGACACTAAAAATACTCAAAGATAGTAAAGAAATAAGCCTAAGATATATCTAATTCACAGGTACAAAACCCACTTATCACCTTCGGACCAGATATTAGCCAAGAAGATAAAGTACAGAAGTTCGAACTTCATCCTGATCGACGGGGATCTATATCGGAAAGCCTTCTTTTCCCCACTACTCAAGTGTTTGACTCCTTCCAAAGCAGATTATGTTCTTTGGGAGATACATGAAGGGATATGCGGTGATCACATGGGTGCTAAAACGTTGGCTTACAAGTTGTTTCAGGAAGCGAAGGACTACGTAAAGAAGTGTCTGAAGTGCCAGTTGAATAACCCTATCCCGCATCAGCCACCTGAGGAGTTGTCTTCGGTTTTGTCACCGATCCAATTCATTGTATGGGGAATCAAAATTTTGGGTCCGCTACCGAAGGCCAAGGGTCAGGTCAGCTTTGTGATAGTGGCCATAGACTATATGAATAAGTGGGTCGAGGCCAAACCTCTTCAGACGATCTTAGAGCAGGAGTGTTTAAAGTTCTTCAAGGAGTTTGTGATATTTCAATTCGGCATCCCTATGGTGCTAGTGTCAGATAATGGTCGACAGTTCGTGGGTGCCAAATTTGAGGAGTTTTTGGCGGACTTGAATATCCAACATCAGAGGACTTCGGTTGCACATCCCCAATCGAATGGCCAAGTAGAAGTGACAAACCGGATTCTATTTAATGGAATCAAAAGAAGATTGGATGAAGCTAAGGGTCGGTGGTCTGAGGAATTACTCAGTATTCTATGGGCTTATCGAACGACTCCGAGGACGACGACTGGGGACTCTCCGTTCAGGTTAGCGTATGGGACCGATGCCCTTATTCCAGTTGAGATTGGGTATCCTTCTCTTCAGGTTAGTCAGTTTAAGGAGCTATACAATGATGAAGGGCTTTGACTTAACTTAGATCTATTAGAGGAGGTTCGGGAGGCAGCAATAGTAAGATTGGTTATCTACCAGTGAAGGACTGCTAAGCATTACAACCAAGGGGTTAAATTGAGGAGATTTGAGGTCGGCGACTTAGTGCTTCGGGAGCAGAGGCGTCTACTCCCCAGAATACAGGCAAGTTTATGCCTAACTGGAAGGGTCCTTACAAAGTCATTGGAGTGCCGAAGCCAAGAACTTACTGACTTTGGGCAATGGATGGCACTGAAATAAAAAATACTTGGCATGCTGGGAGCTATCGTTAACACTCCAAAATTAATACCTTACTTCTACGCTACTAACACAAGAATTAGTATAGCAATAAGCAAGGATCGATCCCACAAAGAGTGATATGTTTTATATTTATCCTAGTGTTTCTAATAAAGATGGGAATTTTGAGTCGATTAACTAAACTAACAGAAGTAAATTGATAAGAATAATTAATGAATTAAAGCTTCAGTTCTTCAGTTCAGTTTCACCGTTTCACAACAATGGATTAACTAAGTATAACACTATTTATCCTTCAATAAAATTAATAACCCTAGATAACCGTAATCATTAATTATTCGAAATTCCCCTTAGGTTTTAAATTTAATGGGACAATCGTCTCACTAGACTCTAACTATCATACAACCTAGAACTATCAATCTAGATTTAATATAACAACAACATTAAGAATTAAGGAATTAGGTTATTCCAAGCAACAATCACACAATCAGGGATTATTTAATTTATCTTCTGATAATCATAATAATACTCAAAAGTTGTCCACAATCATGTATTATTATTCGCTACTTATGATCATATACAATATCGTTTGCTTAATACTATATCTTAATCTAACAGATGATATTAATCAGATTAATCTAATTGGCCACATTAAATTAATCCAGTCAAATAACATGCAATCAATTGAAACAGATTATCAGAATAAATCTCACACAAGAAGGAATAAATAATGAAAACTCAATCAAATCATTAATTATACATAAGATTTAACATCCCTTAGAACTGAAAATAAAGAACTTAGCTCAACATGCCTTCAATCTTGCTCCAAAACTAGGGTTTGTAATTGTAGAAGATAATGTCCTTACAACTTGACTAGGAACATCTATTTATACTCATAGATCACATCCTAGTTACATTAGAATTGAAAAAGATAGCTAAAATCTTTTAAATCACGCACAAATCTGTTGAATCTGCGCTACGAGGCCGGGGCCTCGTTTTGTAACTGAAAATGAGGCTGGGGCCTCATTGAGAAACCTCACTTGTAACACATTCACGACCTTAGGTTCCAACTCCAACACCTGGAGCGGCCAATCTTTCATCCTTTTCCAATTTTAGCTCCAAATCCTCCTGAAATCAATAAACACCTTAATAAGTCCATATATACAAAAAAACATGTAATAAAACTAAACATAAAGGAATCAAAATCATAGAATATTATCTACTCATCAAATTCTCCCTCACTTAGTCTTTACACATCCTCGTGTAAACTAAAACAAAGGTCATATTGAAATCAACTAAATTCTATTCAACCAAACTCTCAAAGGTTTTAAATCAATTTTCATCCATGAATATCAACACTAATCAATAGTAATTTGAGCAACACTTCCTCAACTAATTCACAACAACAACCTCGCCATTCCCCATCGAACATATCTAAATCAAACTGGAATCACGCAAATATCTCTCCCATGATCAATATAAATACTCAACTCAGTTCATATGGAATGTCAACTGTGCACACTGACTCAATACTAAGAACATGCTTCTTTTACTATTCCTTTTCACTTAATAGGACCTCCAAATTCAAGTGTTTATAGGTGAGTACATTTTATGCTCCATCTCACACTATACACATTTTTTTTTTGCAAGTGAGTGCGTTTTACGCTCCATCTCACTTATCTACATGTGTTTATGGGAGACTGTATTTTACACTCCGTCTCAACCCACCACATGATTCTGCACTTTTGTTTCTTTCCTCTCTTTCTCATTTTTTCAATTCATTTCAAAATCTTCCAATTTTTTCTCTCTCTTTTTCATATGGTCCTGCAAACAAGATAAACAGCTTTAACAGTTCTAAATTATGAAATCAGTACACAAAGTCAAACCCCACATAAAACTTAACTAAGTAAGTATGTATCTCATATTCAAGTACTTATGCAATACAAATTAAATCTGTCAACTATGGGTCCTAACTCAATTATCATCATTCATCAATTAATTTAGCATCAAACAAATTCTGCAATTAGCATCAACTTCCATTCTACAACCATAACCTTTAAAAGCTTAGCCAAAGAAAACCAGTTCTTTTTAGGGAAAAATTTAAACTTTTGGAGCAATTGGAGCAATTTTAAGGCAATGCATAAGCTAAAAACAAACAACAAACTAACCTAAACCCCTCTCCCATACTCAAACCTTACATTATCTCCAATGTAAGAGAATTATGCAAAGACGAAGTAACTAAATAAAATGCAACTACAAAATAAAAAGGAATAGAAAAAAAAATCTAAATCTTGAATTGCCTCCCAAGCAGTGCATTTGTTTTATGTCATTTACTCGATATCAATTCCCTCAATCTACGTAATTGGATATTCATACTTCAAGTGAATTGGTAATGGTCTCAAATCCAAGGTAGGAGCCTGCACAACCAAAGGGAATAATTTCGTGTGAGTAGTAGGTAATGAAATGGAACAAACTGCATATTTAGCTGTAACTTTTAGTAACGCATGTAATGCAGTTATAGCCTCCTTCAGATCTGAACTCTATTCAATTTCTTCTTCATCCAATTCCATATTGTTGATAACTGCAACCTGCAAATTCTCTTTGTCTGTTTGTTCAAAAATTTCCTCAACATTGTGCACTGTTTCCAGAATCTCTTCCTCTTGCTCCTCCTTCTTAGACTCTAGATACCTGCTTGGACAAGGTAAATGGTTAGTATTAATCTGAACAGTAGAATTAAGAATTACCTTCGATAGCTCTGTCTCCTCCTTGGCCTTTTCTCATCATTATTAAATTCGTGTTCCCTCTTCACTAGCTTTTCCAGAATTTTTTCATACGACTCTGAATACAACTCAGAATTTTTTCCATCTCTCATGTTCCCTATTAAAGCTTGAGGAAAAGGAAGTACCAGTTTATACTCAGAGAGAGGTGAAAAATTACGCTTGGGTATTACATTGTCACACATAACACTACTACTCGTTTCATCATTGGCTGACTTGCTTTGTACTAAAAGCACTGACTTTTCTTGCTGCCATACCTCTTCACCACTCCTCAAGGTAATTGCATGTACATTCTCTCTTGGATTAACAGTAGTCTGAGAGGGTACTTGTCTTGATCCTTGAGATTCCAATCTGCCTACTGTGGTGGCAAGCTGACCCACTTGATTCTCCAAATCATGTATGGAAGCCCTTGTTTCTTGTTGGAACTGCCGTGTCTGGGTCATGAAAGCCTTAAACACGTACTCAAGTGATATTCCAAGATTGGCAGGTGCTCCGTATCTAGGTGTGTACTGTTGCTGAGCTAGTTCAAAATCTATCTGCCTATTTAGAAAGACATTCTGCATTAGCGACCTAGTACCTCCAGCGCTCAAGTTGGGATGATCTCTTTATCTTTGATTATAAGTGTTTGAATAAGGATTATATTACCGTTGATGTTGTCCTAAGAATATCTCCACAGCATTGACTTGCTGAATAGTTTCATCCTCTTGCAATATTAGATAAGCATCAGTAGTATGCCTTGACATTGAACAAATATCACACACCTTTGCTACTTGCCTATTCCCTGTAGCCATCTGACAAACCAAAGCAATTAAATCAGAAATTTGTTGCTCAAAATTACTTATGTTTACCCCATTTATCCTTTTTAGTGTATGATCATTCCTTGTTCCATACTGTTATGAGCTGGCAGCCATGTTTACAATCAAGTTCTTTGCAGCCTCTAGAGTCTTATCAACTAATGCTCCTCCACTAGCAGCATCAATCATACTCTTATTCATTGGCAACAGTCCCTCATAGATGTATTGAATCAAGTGCTAATCATCAATTTGGTGAGGTGGATAGCTGGAACATAACTTCTTAAATCTTTCCCAGTACTCATAGAGAGTCTCTCCATTAAACTGCCTGATTCCACAAATCTCCTCCCTTATGTTAGCCACTCTTGAAGCAGGAAAGTACTTCTCCAAGAATAGCCTTAGCATCTCATTCCATGATTGTATTGATCCTGAAGGAAGATAGTATAACCAGTCCTTAGCCAAATCTGCTAATGAGAATGGAAAAGCTCTAAGCTTTATCTTCTCCTCTACTACTCCTTGTGGTTTCATGGTGGAACATATCACATAAAACTCCTTCAGATGCTTGTATGGATCTTCTCCTGTAAGACCACGAAAAGTAGGCAAAAGGTGGATTAGTCCTGATTGCAATTCAAAAGAAGCAACTAAAGTAGGATATTCAATACACAATGTTAGTTGATTAAAATTAGGAGTAGCTAATTCCTTTAAAGTCTTGTTGTTGTTGGGGGCAGCCATCTCTTTTTCTAAATCTCTGGACGAACTTGGGTTGGATGAGTCCTTTTCCTTAACCTGTGTGCAAATTCCTCTATCTCTGGATCAAACTTCAATTCAAGAGAGTGAGAGAATCGAGTCACAAAAAAATAAAAAAATAAAAAAATTAAAAAAATACTAATTCTTGTGTTAGTAGCGTATAAGTAAGGTATTAATTTTGGTGTTCACTATCCAAAACAATCACATCTAACTACCCATGACAAAGGATAATAATAAACTTTATAAACCATCATCCTATTAAAGGGTTACATTTTAAATAAAATCTCAGGTCATCTAACCTTTATTACATCATTTGCGGAATAAACATAATAATAAATAAGTCTCTTTACATAAGCTCTTTAAAATAAAAATAAATCATTCTTCATTGTTTGTTCATCTTGCCCTTGCTCATGGACGGCTCATCAGATTTCTCAAGCTTAGCTGCAATGTTTTATGCAAGGGTGAGCAAAACAATTGCCCATAAGGATAACAGTAACAATAAAAACAAATGAATAGTCAATGGATAAATTTTAACTGAATAATATAAACTTTCTGGAATCAGTCAACGATAATCAAGGACTAAAAGCTTAATGGAAAGTTCGGTTTTTGAATCTAGATTAGAGAGCAAGATCAAAAGTACATCTGAGGGTCACAAGACCACGAACTATGTCCTAGGTTAGCAAGTATCTCTACCATAACCTTTAACAGTCTTATAGACTATATGGACCATCCATCTCGTACTCCGGGGGATTAACCCTTAGTACAATGTATTGTGCACAAACATTTTAACGCTATTGCGTATATGTAATCTCCTATATTAGGGTTGTTCATCTTAACTTTGACATCAGGATCCGTACCAAAGGAAGTTTGGTTTGGAATAACTTCAATAGAAATTCTAGAATTTAGAACGCTCATCAACTATGGCTAGTCAAATCAAAAGGGTTCGCTAGCCACTACAGAGTTTGATACAACAATGTAATATTGTACAGTGGTACATAAGCAAATCATTCTTCAACAAGTGATAGAGTCACAATGATTCATAATTGAATAAACACCGTATATTGAAGTAATGCTTTCGGAAGAATTAGAAAGCTTGATTAATAAACTTGAGTAATAATAAACAAGTTAGAGATAAGGAACTTGCACAATAAAGGAGTGAAGTTCAGAAACTTGCACAATATAAGAATATAGTTAGGAAACTTGCCTCATACGTTCGCTACAAATTTACAGTACACTTCCTTTAAACACCCTACATATTCAAGCCACATTGATACATCAATCAGTCACAACACGATATTCACTAATCACTTACATAAACCCCATTATATGACTCATCATTCTTAATTGTCATATAATATCATCTTATATGATTGCAACCTGTTATTAAGTCTTTTTACATGTTTTAGGCTTCTCTACAATCATTAAGATAGGTTAGAATAACATTATTCCAGCTGATCATGCAACAGCTCATTACTGGGTTTGTTCTGCATATGGCGCGGCCGCGCCACTTTTATACTAGGAACACGCGCGACTGCGCTGCGCGCTGGACACCAGAATCAGTTTTCAGACGTGATTACAGACTCTGCTCTTATACCAAAAACTCATGTATTCTTCACTTAAAGTCCAAATTAACCAATCACAGATGCAATACACTTAATAAACACAAAAATAAACATCTACAAAGCCTTTTCAACATCTCAGAAATTTAAATAACCACTTTAAGAACTTAAATTCCATGTTCATACTCTATTTCCATATTTTTGACATATCTAGCAAAATTAAACACTACAGATTCGTTTCTTAAACAAATTGGTTCATTCAACTTGCATTCTTTTCGCTTCTTAACATATTAACATAAACAACTAACACTTTATAGATTATTACATGAATTAAACATTAATTTTGACTCAAAAATAAGCCATTTTGTACATATTCAACCAAAAACCAATTTCTTCCTTTAAAACAAAATTTTCATGGATTTGATTTTCTAAAAACTCAATTATAACAACATAGAACAGATTAAGTAATTCCAATAGCACACATAACCAATTTCTCAACATATAAACCATCAAAACTATTTTATAGTGAAGAACTTAAAGAAATATAGATTAAAAAAAATTAGAGTTTAGTTTATACCTCTTAATTCCTTCTTAGATTAGCTAGATGATGACAAGAATTGCTTGTTTGCTTTCTTCCTTCTTTGTTTTTCTCAGAAATCCTTCTCAATTTTTTTCACAGACCTCTCAAACCCTCTCTAATTCTCTCTGGCTTTGTGTTCCCAGCCTTATGAAACTTACGTAAGTTTTATTTGGCTTCAAAAGTTATCAGCACGAAAAGGTTTCAGCAGTTAGAAAGCCAACGAGTCACAATGTCTTGTTTAGCCTATAATATAAAACTCCCTTTTAATTTATTTTAACAATTCCCTTACTATATAGTACACTTGTCACACTTAAATTTAATTAAACTTATTTTATTAATAAATCCAACTAAACCTTAGTAATAAAATTATAATGCCTATTTAACCATCCATTATTATAATTTTATTTAGTAAATTATTTTATTTAATAAATTATTAATCCTCTAATTTAATTATTTAATTAAATTAGAATATTATCACTTACATTAGCGTAATAAAATATGCATCGATTAGAAAACCATTTAACACAATTTACTTAATATTAACACACTTAAATAAATTATTTCACAATAATTTCATCAAATATTTATTTTATTCGATAAATATCCCGACTAAAATATTTATTTAATTCAATAAATATTTTAATTATGTACAAAAATCACATTTCTTACACTAGACACTAACTATCATACAACCTAGAACTATCAGTCTAAATTTAATATAGCAGTAGCATTAAGAATTAAGAAATTAGGTTATTCTAAGCAACAATCACACAACCAGGGATTATGTAACTTGTCTTTTGGTAATCATAATAATACTCAAAAGCTTATCCGCAATCATGTATTATTATTCGCTACTTATGATCAGATACAATATCGTTTGCTTAATATTATATCTTAATCTAGCAGATGATATTAATCAGATTAATCTAATTGGCCACATCAAATCAATCCAGTCAAATAACATGCAATCAATTGAAACAGATTATCATAATAAATCTCACACAAGAAGGAATAAATAATGAAAACTCAATTAAATCATTAATTATAAATAAGGTTTAACATCCCTCAGAACTGAAAATAAAGAACTTAGCTCAACATGCCTTCAATCTTGCTCCAAAACTAGGGTTTGTAATTGTAGAAAATAGTGTCCTTAAAACTTGACTATGAATATCTATTTATACTCCTAGATCACATCCTAGTTATATTAGAATTGGAAAAGATAACTAAAATCCCTTAAATCACGCACAAATTTGTTGAATCCGCGCTACGAGGTCGGGGCCTCATTTTGTGACTGAAAATGAGGTTGGGGCCTCGTTCTAGGTTGGGGCCTCGTTGAGAAACCTCACTTGTAGCACATTCACGACCTTAGGTTCCAACTCTAACGCCTGGCGAGGCCAATCTTTCATCTTTTTTTGCTTGTAGCTCAAAATCCTCTTGAAATCAATAAACACCTTAATAAGTCCACATGTGACGCCCCCAAAATAGGTCCACACAACCCATTTTGAGTCGCCAATAACATTCTACAAAAATACAAATACAAATACGAATTTTCTCATTTACAACTAATATTTGTCGTGCAAAATACGACCACACACATACTGTGACTTTCCATACAAATATCGTACCGTATGGTACCACAGTATCCAAACCCAAATTATTACAATGCCGTAAAAAGACGACAACACATGTATTAAGTCTCCAGTACAATTATTATTAAACTATGCTATAACTTGATGAGGAGAACCACTAACTCGGACCATCACTCCACTCCCCGGCTAGTCCCAGCTACATTTTCCTTTCCTGAGAAGAACAATGGGACAAAACTGAAAAGGGTGAGCTCAAATAGCCCAGTAAGAAATATCATGACTAAGATAATGAAGAATAAAAAATTATCTTTAGTCTTCAACAGAATTAAATCAGAGATTTAAAGATATTTTAATTGTTCAACAACAACAATTGCAGCGGAACAAACAATCCATTAGAAGAGTCAAGTAGATTATAATATCTACCATCTTCTATAAATTAAAGGATCACCACCAATATTATGTCTCTGTAACACCAATCAATAATTCATGTTCAACAGCCTCTCTTTGCACTACGTGCCAAAGATATTTATTTGTAACACCAATCAACAATTTCAACAGCCTCTCTTTGCACTACGTGCCAAAGATATTTATTTGTAACATCACCGGTCATGATCATGCCAAACGCCAGTTCATCTTTGCACTACGGGCCAAAGAGAACTTTCACCATACGCCTTTGTTTGTAACACCAAAAGTCATGATTATACCAATACACAGTTTGGTCAAAATCATGTCACGCCAGTTCATCTTTGCACTACGGGTTTAAGTATGAGGATGAGGATGATGACAATGATACAGTGAGATTAAGGATAAGAAAAGCTCTATAATTTAATCAGTATCAAATATTGACCAAATTGCCAACACGATGACCAAATTGTGGAGTCAAATTCAAGAATGATATTCAAGAAATTATTTCATGCTTCAACTATAACGTATAAAATGAAATAGAAAGATTCAAGTGAAAAGATATTAGATGAAGCACAAACTATTAAGGATATTCTACTAATTTTCAGGGATTTTCTCCATTTAAAAACAAGGTTTTGGAAACAAACAAAGATTTCTTATCATAAATGGAGAAATGTGAAAGAAAAAGATATCCCTTAAAGAGTACAAAAGAAATGATACGTGATACGAGTATAACAGAATATATGAAACTGTAAATGGATTTTCACCCGTCATGCGATAATTCGCGTAGACAGATTATTTCCACAACAGATTAATAAGTAATAAATACTAAGGGTTATTCACCAGGTACGACACTCGTACATACAGGTTATTCCCACAGAGTAATAATGAATGAATACAGAAGGGTATTCACCAGGTACGACACTCGTACATACAGGTTATTCCCACAGAGTAATAAGGAATTAATATAAAAGGATATTCACCAGGCATGCGTCATACCGCACGGACAGGTTATCCCCACAAATTAATACAGAATGAATAACAACCTTTATGATTATAATATCACTTACGAACATGAAAGCAAATGATATTATATATGAGTATGAAAGAAATGATATTCCCTACCTTCGTTAACAAAAGACTGGATGTTACTTTCTATGAAGTTTACTAACTTCGGATAATATTAGTATTCTCACAAATACTCACAATAGCCTAGCACACTAAGAGAACTTGAGAAATTTAGAGAGAGAGAGAGAAAGTATAAGCAATGAAGGTGTGAAAATTTCTTAAGCAAACCCTCCCTATTTATAGAAAAATCAAGGTGACGGCATTTTAGTCTTTTTCCTAAATTTTCTTGGTTTATTACTCTTATACCATTGGCATATTCTTTTAATATCATTCATCCATTTTTTCTTCCATTTATATCATCCATCCATTTTTTCTTCCATTTATATCAAAAGATAATTCCATTATCAAAAAGATAAACCATTATAAAAATAACTCCATTATCACAATAAATCCCTTTTTCTGTATTATTGTGTTAAATGTATTAATATCACAGATAGTATATACTCGCAATACTGACAACCAGATTATTCCCAGGAAAGAGGGGGCCTTCCATAAAAATGGCGCGCAATTAAATAACCCATTTCCTTGACAGAATTTCTAGACATTGTCAATAATGCTAAAATATCCTATCAAATGATATGAGTTACAGTGTCGTGACAAATAGTAAAATATATTATGCAGATGCTATTTAACAATTAGTGAATCAAGATACTGTGTTATTGCTACTTTATAAATTATTGAATCAATAATATAAAACACTGTGCAACATCGTGAGCTACTGTGGAATACCGTGTGCTACTGTGGAATAACGCATTTTACTGTTCTTTTTATCACCGGGTATTTCAACAGTTATCGGTTAAAGTTTTGCCGCCAATTTCTATCACTTTCTATATCCGACAGTTAACCCGTTGTGGGGCCCACTATCGTTGACAATATTGCCATTTCGGCGCCGTCGTACGGTACCGAATATAATATTCCTCGACAGAAAGAATATTCCCCGACAAAAGGAATATTCCCCGACATACTATTTATCAGATAATTTGCATATAACACCCTTATCTATCATTTATAACAATTAAGCACTTCACTATTTAGAAAAATAATCATAAAGAAAATAATAAACTTTTATTTCATAAATTCGGGGTCTTACACCACATACATAAAAAACATGTAATAAAACCAAACATAAAGGAATCAAAATCATAGATGTTATGCATTCATCACATGTTGGTCGGTTGCGTAGATATTACCAATAAGTTATCTAGTCTTTTTCATATAATTTTGTAATCATTAATTTATCAATAAAAGTAGACAGTTCATTTTTGCAAAAGATGTTTTTATTAAATTTTGATTGCATGTACATTGGAGGATCGTTACATGTTAAAAAAAAGTAAAAAAGTACAAGTGATTATTGATTGTCTGGAGGGCTATCTTTGACATTGGATTCGTCATCCGAGGAGTCTAAGATGGAGGGATCGAGACCAGCCGCAGGAATTTTTGCTTTGTCCTTCGCCCGAGCACTCGAATATCTGTCGTCATATTGTTTTATGACCTCTTCGGTCAGCTCTGGGGATCTTCGGTATTCGGTGATAAGCTTTTGCTTGGTATCTTCGGTTATTGGAGGACCTTATGCTTTGAGTTCGTTGTAATCCTTCTCCAATGACACGTTAACTTTCATCAGCTCCATTGTGACGCCCCCAAAATAGGTCCATACAACCCATTTTAAGTCGCCAATAACATTCCACAAAATACAAATACAAATACGAATTTTCCCATTTACAACTAATAAATGTTGTGCAAAATACGACAACACAATACAAATACATCTTAAATTCTCAATACACTTATTGTCACACTAATAGTAAGGTATTGAGATACTTCTATTATCTCGGACCATCACTCCATTCCCCAGCTAGTCCCCGCTACACTCTCTTTTTCTGAGGAGAACAATGCAACAAAAAGGAAAAAGGTGAGCACAAATAGCCCAGTAAGGAATATCATGACTAAGATAATGAAGAATAAAAATTATCTTTAGTCTTCAACAATAATAAATCAGAGATTTAAAGATATTATAATTGTTCAAGAACAACAACTGCAGCGGAACGAACAATCCATTAGAAGAGTCAAGTAGATTATAATATCTACCATCTTTTATAAGTTAAAGGATCACCACCAATATTTTATCCCTGTAACACCAATCAATAGTTCATGTTTATAAACATCCAAATCAACAGTTTATATTTAACAGTCTCTCTTTGCACTACGTGTCAAAGATATTTATTTGTAGCATCACCAGTCATGATCATGCCAAACGCCAGTTCATCTTTACACTACGGGCCAAAGAGAACTTTCACCATACGCCTTTGTTTGTAACACCAAAAGTTATGATTATACCAATACACAGTTTGGTCAAAATCATGTCACGCCAGTTCATCTTTGCACTACGGGCCAAAGAGAACTATCACCACAATTTAAGTATGAGGATGAGGATGATGACAATGATACAATGAGATTAAGGATAAGAAAAGATTTATAATTTAATCAGTATCAAAGATTGATCAAATTGCCAACACGATGACCAAATTGTGGAGTCAAATTCAAGAATGATATTCAAGAAATTATTTCATGATTCAACTATAACATATAAAACGAAATAGAAAGATTCAAGTGAAAATGTATTAGATGAAGCACAAACTATTAAGGATATTCTACTAATTTTCAGGGATTTTCACCATTTAAAAATAAGGTTTTGGAAGCAAACAAAGATTTCTTATCATAAATGGAGAAATATGAAAAAAAAAGATATCCCTTAAAGAGTACAAAAGAAATGATATTTTATACGAGTATAAAAGAATATACGAACTGCAAATGGATTTTCACCCGTCATGCGATCATTCGCGTAGACAGATTATTTCCACAAAAGATTAATAAGTAATGAATACAAAGGGTTATTCACCAGGCATGCGTCAATCCGCACGGACAGGTTATACCCACAGATTAATAAGGAATGAATATAAAGGGTTATTCACCAGGTACGACACTCTGTACATACAGGTTATTCCCACAGAATAATAAGAAATTAATACAAAAGGATATTCACCAGGCATGCGTCATACCGCACGGACAGGTTATCCCCACAAATTAATACAGAATGAATAACAACCTTTATGAGTATAATATCACTTACGAACATGAAAGCAAATGATATTATATATGAGTATGAAAGAAATGATATTTCCTACCTTAGTTAACAAGTGACTGGATGTTACTTTCTATGAAGTTTACTAACTTCGGATAATACTAGTATTCTCACAAATACTCACAATAGCCTAGCACACTAAGAGAACTTAAGAAATTTAGAGAGAGAGAGAGAGAGGAAGTATAGACAATGAAGGTGTGAAAATTTCTTAAGTGAACCCTCCCTATTTATAGGAAAATCAAGGTGAGGGCATTTTAGTCTTTTTCCTAAATTTTCTTGGTTTATTACTCTTATACCCTTGGCATATTCTTTTAATATACTTTATACCATAGTATATTCTTAGAATATGCTTTCACTTAGGTTTTTAACCCTAAGGTAAAATAAAAACTGAATTAACTATTTACTGACGCTAATTACTATTGAATGATATGTGGGTCCCACAAAAAAAATAAAATCTGAAGAAATTATTCTACGAAAATAATTTGTGGGTCCCACTGATCAATTAGTTATGGGTCCCACGGAATAAAGTGTGGCTCCCACAGAAATAAGTTAACTTACAACAAACGCTTCACGTATTTTTAATCAACACTATTTCAGACTTTCAACGATTATTCACCGTTAATATTATAGACTTATAATATTGACAACCAGATTATTCCCAGGAAAAGGGGGCCTTCCGTATAAACGGCGCGCAATTAAATAACCTTTTTTTTTGACAGAATTTCTAGACATTGTCAATAATGCTAAATATCATATCAAATAATATGAGTTACAGTGTCATGACAAATAATAAAAAGTATTATACAGATGCTACTGTAACAATTATTGAATCAAAATACTGTGCAATAGCTAGTTTATCAATTATTGAATCAATAATATAAAATACTGTGCGACACCGTGTGCTTGTGAAATACCGCGTACTACTGTGGAATAATGCGTTTTACTGTTCTTTTTATTACCGGGTATTTCAACAGTTGCAGGTGATAATACTGTTGACAAATACTGTCGTTTTCAGTATCCGACAATGGGGCCCACTATCGTTGACAATATTGTCATTTCGGCGCCGTCGTACGGTACCGAATATAATATTTCCCAACAGAAAGAATATTTTCCGATAAAAAGAATATTCCCCGACATACTGTTTATCAGATAATTTGCATATAACACCCTTAACTATCATTTATAACAATTAAGCACTTCACTATTTAGAAAAATAATCATAAAGAAAATAATAAACTTTTATTTCATAAAGTCGAGATCTTACATCCATCATCTGGGAGTGCATGGTTCCAAGTCGTTTTTGGAGACCAGCCATTGATTTCTCCATCTTTTCATTTTGGCTCTTTAGTTCGGCACGATTCTGCAGGAGTTATTTTCTTTTTTCGGCCACTTCGGAAAGCTGCTATTTCATTTTCTTTAAATCGTTTGCCAACTCTTGGAAATGAAAGGTGGTGTTTGCGTACAGACTCCGTTCCTTCTCAAGGCCGGATTTCATAGCCTCGACCGTGAGTTGAAGGCATGCGATTTTGGCCTTCAATTCTTCCTCCCTGTCCTTCATCTTGGTAAGGTGGTGCAGGGTTCGGGCAGTGACGCATTAGACTACAGTGTAAAAAATTTTAATTTAGAATTAAGGAAGTTTGGAAGCCGATGAAAAGGTGTGAGGAAGGTAGTTCTACTTACTCGGCCCAAATGCATAGATCAGTTCTTTGGTTTTGATGTCTTTGACTCTATCATCATCCCCAAGCAGATTGAAGTGTTGAAAGAGCTCGATAGGGTAGTCTGCAGGGTCCTCAAGTCATAGTGTTATTGAGGCTCGGGCCTCTCGTACTTCAGCTGAGAAGGATGGGGAATCGGTCGAAGGAGGATTTGATGATTACTGGAGTGGAGGGGGTTCGGGTGGAGTTTCGGTGTGAGGTTTTTTGGCAGGTAGTTCAGAGGACGATTCGGCGTGTTCTTTTCTTTTCTGTTAGGGGTGGTTAGGTTCGGATGATTCAGGGGGATCGGTTGCATCCGGTTGGATGATGTTGGGTTCGGGGTCCTGTGCAGGTTCTGAGGAAGGGAGTTGCGATAGTGTGGTGGGAGGTTTTTTGGTGGATGCCTTTACTAATCGGCGTTTTTTCTTCAGAATGACATCCTTTTCTTTGGTTGACATTTCAAGGGGCTTTTTTCAGTGAATCTGGGGGTAGGGATGATGGAGGATGAAGTGGGTTGTGTCATGGGGATTGCAGAAATCGGCTTTATTAGGAGGGGGTCTTTGGTAGATTCGTTTGGCTGGGGGGTTGTTTCTTCAGGGGAGATGGTTATAGCTTCAGAGGACATTGTTGCGGCTGAGGATTTGCCGATATCCTTAATTGCTTTAGGATTGATAAAATTCACTGCATGAAGGAGAGAAAAATGGAAGGTGTTAGTAATAAACATAACAGTTTGGGTATCTGTGTTAGAAAGGTAGAATCAACTTACATTTATGGTTGAACAGCCAGGTCTAATCGTTTAGGAGATCCATACTCCATTCTTCTTTGGGCAACTTGGTGATGAGGAGTGCCAGCTCTTCGGCTCGGCTTCGGGTGAATTTATCAAACACAATGTTGGACCTTGAAGCTTCGACCCAGTATGAAATTTTCTAGGTGTCAGGTCCTCGGATGAAGAACTAGGAGTGTCATCCCTTGTTGCTGGTAGGAGTTTTCATCAATGATCATTTCTAGGCGACTTTGTTTGGTTATTTGGTTGTTTGTTTATTTGGCGGAACCCTGGTTCTTTGGAGCGACCTAGGGCAAATAGTGCAAAGAAGAAGTCAATGGTGGGGGGGACACCACATTCGTGGCAGAATGCGATAAAACATATGAGATGGATGAAAGAGTTTGGCATAAGTTGGGCGAATCCGACCTCGACGAATCCAAGGAAAGTAATGATAAATTCGTGGAGTGAGAATCAAATTTCGTACTTTAGGGCATAGAGGGAGACGACAGTCCAACCGTCATGTCGGTGGTACGTCCTCTCATCCAGGTTCGGTGCTCGGAGCTCGTGTGTGGGGGGAATGTGATATTGTCGATGGATGTCTGAGAGGGTTTGTTCATTGATGGAGGATCTGGTGTTAATATGGGTGAATGACTTTTCGAATGAATACTCTTCTTGCATTTTCAGAATGGCGAGTTTGGCCTCAATCCGGACTAGGGATGGTGTGGCAGAAGAGAAGGTGGTCTGAGGGTCATTCGTGGTGGTAGTGGTGTTTTGAGGGTTAATGGTGGTGGTGGTAGAGGCGGTTCCAGGGGTAGTTTATTTGGGGGTTTGAGTAGCAGTGGGGTTAAGGTCAATTGTGTTTTGGGCGGTTGAAATGTTATCCTGGTTGGTGGAGTCAGTCATTGATGATGAAAGTTTAAAGGAAAAGGGGCGAAGGTAGCCGGAGTAGATAGTTGCAGGGGAGTAAGCCAGAGGAGATGATTTCAGGCGGGAGGAAGGAGGAGAGGAAAGTGATTTTGATCGCAGTGGCGGTTCAATTTTGGGGAGAAAGGGTTTTGATGTGACAGCCTGTTCATATTCACACGTTTTCCTATTTACGGCTAATGATGTTGGTGGTGGGGTCCGTTCTTGGTACGTGTGAACGAGGAGGGTCAGTTTGTTTCCAAGGTTGATGGTCTGGACTTCTTAATTTTTGTATACTCTCTTGTTATAAGTTAATTATAACAAGAGAGTGGGGGCAATGTTTGGGCATGTATAATTGGGCTCGGTTAGATTTGGTGGGCCATAGCCACGTGGAGGAAGTGTCCCTACGTAGGATTTTATTTTGGGCAGGGAACTTTAAGGAATCTAAGATTCCTAATTGTATTTAATTTTCTATTCCTAAAGAAAGAGTCAGGATAATGTTCGACTTCCTTTCTTTAAGGAGATTCACTTCTATCCCATTATGGTATCTATCATAATGAGGAATTCTATTTTCATTTGGGGGTGGGGTGTTTAAGGAGGTGTGATCACAATAAATACAAGGCTAAACCCTAATTCACAAGTAATGTTACTTTGTGCACTAAAGCATTAAGCCTCCATTGTTAACCTTGATATCAGTCTGTACTTATTCTCACACCGGAGCTATCCCCCGGCGGCCTCGACCGTCTGCTCTCTGAGTGTGATTTCGTTTCTGTGCAGGATGAGACGCGTAGTTTGGTGATTGGACGCGTGGACCTTGGTTTGTTTAGTTTATTTAATGTAGTTATGCTTTTACTCTTTAAAACATAGAAGAGAAATCAACGCTTCCAGTTATATTTGACTTGTTGAAAACTCGAAGTGTGCAACTTGACGTACATCAACTGTAATTAAAAGGTGCAAGGAGACACTTTTTAAGGTTTGGGGTATGACCATACTCTGACATGTAAACTTTGGAGTGCAAACTGTATTTTAGTCTAAATTTTATGACTTCTCTTTACTTTACTTTTTGTATTATAAAAGGTCAATATATACTGCAATACTAAGAAATCGTATTTCAACCAAAAAGTGTAAATTGTCCATAAAATATGGATCGTTGGTGGTGCCATTGGACCCATTAAATTATTTATGATCTTACAATATTATGTCCCGACCCCACGAATAAAAATCCTAACTTCGTCCTTGATACACGTCACATGCGAAAGATCACTTATCTTTGGACTCGACATAAGTGTGACAAGAATTCTTTTATATGTGTGTGGTTGTCGGAAGTGCAATGTGACCTACGGAGAATTAAGGATACCTTACCTAACTCTTATTTTTGAATAGAAAAAAAAAGATGTATAGAAAAATAATGTACGTCAATTTTTGTGAAATATATAGAAAATAGTTAATTTGTACTCCCTTCGTTTCTTTTTCTTCTTAATTGACGTTTTATAAGAAAATACAAAAATTAAGAAATGTAACTAATGTTTTGTCTGATGGATCAAATTGAATATAAAATCTCAAAATAATTCTTTTAAAATTTATTGAAATTATTATAATAAAATAAATTAGTACTTAATATAGGACTAATATAAAAAATTAAGATACTATCTTGAAATTTATAAACAACATATAAAAATAAAGAAGAATAAATTTAACTCTTTAAAAGAAAAAAAAGGAGTACAAGAAAAACTTGTATTTGATTGAAATGGAGACGAGATATTTTTTCAACTATCATTAACATTAATAACTTCAACCCTGTCTTGTCTGTTTAGTGGATAACTTTCGGCACCTCGCATGGAAAATGAATAGGGGAAATTATGGGTTGGGGGGGTGGTCAGGAACCGCCGCCCAAATTCTTTGATGGTGTCTATGTTCATTGCTTTGGATGCCTAAAATGTTTGTATTCTTTTGGCATGGAAATGGTGGCAACCATTAATGTATATGACAAAGAAAAAATAAAATCTTTTTCTGAGGCCCCAATTTGATGCCCTTCGTTTAAAAATCAGCCAGAAGTTTGTGCAATACAATGTGGTCCCTTCAATTCAATTGTCCTACTAATCACTCACTAAGATATATATTCCCTCCGTCCTAAATTAATTGTATTTCTAGGACTTTTTAAAGTCAAATTGACTATTTTTAAAACTAATCTTTTTACTATTTTTGCTAACATATAGGTGAAGATATTATAACCAAAAGAAAGTATATACAATTTATTACTAATTTCAATTTTTATAATTTTAGAAATATATTTATATATGCTTAATTATTAATTTTAAAAATAGTCAATTTGACTTAAAAAAGTCCTAGAAAAGCAATTAATTTGGGACGGAGGGAGTAGGGTTTATTCGGCTTATGGCGATTGTGACGGTAATATTTGTAGTATTTGGATATTCAAACGTACTGTACTAATTTTGATGTGTTTTATTTAAAGATCAAATACTGTGTGTGTAAGTTAAATAAGTTACTTCTAAAATAAACTGTTACTAGACGAACAAGATTTTCAAATACGTTTGAACTTTCAAACGCTCTAAATGCATCAAACACTGCACAATTAACCAAACATACATAGTGAATTAAAATGCAAAACTATCGCCTTTCCTTTCTTCGTTTAAGAAATTCTCATCTATAAATTTAATTTAAGTATTAGTCAAAATTCTCTTTTAAAGTACAATTTGTAGTGTAAGATTGATAATTGTATCTTTTGGACTAAGTTTTGCACTATTAATTATACAGTAAAAATATAATTTTGTTCTAATAATTATACGTTAAAAGAAAAATTTGTTAATTAATCAAATTAAATGTCAAAAATATCACACGAGTTTGTACATGGAATAATTTTGTATTTTAGTTTATATAGTGAGAGAATTCTGAGCTTTCAAATCACTTAAAAAGTTGGCATTGGCAGTTTGGCATTCCCAAGAAAATGGTAATAAAGGTAAAATTTGGCTTTTGTCCTCTTAAAAGTTCTTGTGATGTCTTATTTTGTGTGGTACTACCATTAATAACATACACAATAACTATATATATTAGATGTCGGTGAACCTTTCACCGTGTGTTACATAAATGTTCTATTAAAAAAAGTTGGATTAGGATCTCTCCAATATATCTATTTTTTATTTTTCTTTTATATAAATTCAATGACATAAATATTATTTTTAACGATATTTTTAAAAACACAATTGTTTACAATAAACTTTATTATGTCGTTAATGGATTGAGATTTCTTCCATTACACTTATTCTTCAATTTTTCTCAATACACATTTAGCGACACAAATATTATATTTAGCAATACAATAAAATTCGTCGCAAATAAATAGCGACACAATAAAATTCATCAAAAACAATTACTCCCTCTTCAAAAAGATGAGCAAAGTACAATTTGCACACATATTAAGAAAAAAAACAGAGAAAAGAGAGTAAAAAAATTCTAAATTTATTTTTAGTGGCCCTACAAGATTATATTAAGTGATGAATACTTTTATTTTTTTATGTTAATGGACCCTACCAAATGACATATTTTATCCATCAGTTTGTGTATTTTATCTCATTCTTTTGAGGATAAAAAAATTTGTATCTTTAGTCATTTTTTTTGAGGATGGAGGGAGTATGTTGTTGAAAGTGTAGCTAAATATAATATTTGTGTCGTCAAATGTGTATTGAGAGAAATTAGAGGATAGATGTAATGAAAAGAATCCTAATTCGTCGCTAATTATTTGCTATGAATTTTATTATTATTAAATATAATATTTATATCACTAAATGTATATAAAAAAAATTAAAAAAATATGTGTAATGAAGAGTATCTTAATTCGT
The DNA here is from genome assembly GCA_034770075.1 of Aralia elata. Classification (NCBI taxonomy): domain Eukaryota; kingdom Viridiplantae; phylum Streptophyta; class Magnoliopsida; order Apiales; family Araliaceae; genus Aralia; species Aralia elata. The sequence goes on from CM068388.1 coordinate 18,195,776, forward strand.
AAAATTTGATACAAATGGTGAAGACCTAGAGTTGCTTAGTGGTTACGGAATACTCCCAAGTCCCATCTAATACTAGTTGCAACAAGTCTTAATTGGGTGGTTGGATTGGGCGGGCTTAGCCCACATTGAATTTTGGCACGTTTAACGTGTTACAAAATAATTTAATTTGTCAACTCTCGTGCGTTCTACAATGAGGGAGCATTTGGTTTGGTCATATTAATTTTCGATAATTATGTAACTTGCTCCCATTTTCCTAACTTAGTTTATAAGAACAGACTAGTGTAATAACCCGTGCAAAGTACGGACTTTATTTATTAACTATTGTTTATATTGAAAATAATAATATTTTGATTAAAATATTTATGTGATTAAATAAAATGAACGACATAAAAATTATTTATATGAAAATATTGTTTACAGTAGATGAAAATAATAAGTACGTATAGTTTATTGACTTAGAGACTGTTTGATGAAGTTAAAAAAAAAATTCTAATTAAGTATGTATTGTACTAGTTTTTTTTTTTTTTTGTTAATTTTAATACACTTACACAACTTAACTTGGCATGTCAAGGCTCGAACCCCCAATTTCATGGTTAATATGGGTTGGGTAATACCACTCAGGTCAAAGACCTTCGTTAATGTATTGAACTAGGATGTATCGAACTAGTTTGTTTGTTAATTTAAAACATATGCAATTCAAGAGAAAGATTTTTTGATAATTGATGTCTAAAATGTCTTATAACTGAATTTTTCACTTTAACCCTTGAACTATTTAGATTAAATTTGTTATATTCATACCTAACTAGCAACATAAATATATATTAACTATAATAAAAAAAATCTTTTAATTATAAAATCAAATTAACAGACTTATCAACAAAATATAAATATTTACATATAAAAAAAGAATTTAGAAAAACAATTATATGGACGTGGCTCTTATGTTCTTTTAATGTACAAATTCTACAGTGCAATTGTCATGTGTATTTTTTTATAATTTTTTATTTATTTATTCAATATATTTTTAATCTTTTGCATTCTTCTTCTACCTTCAATATTTTAGCCTAATCTATATAGTCTTCTCCGTATAATTGTTAAATTAGAAATTTGGAACCCATCATTACAAATTAATTACGAATCTAATTCATGAGAAATAAACCCCCTCAGAAATTAACTATAACCTAATTACAAAAAGATAAACCAAAGATCAGTCCGTTCATAAAATCTTGATACATAAGTATAATAGATAAAGCAACTAGACCAAGTTAAAGTTGGACTCATTGTCTACAAACAAGAAAGTAATGATAAGAAGATATTGAAAGTAAATAACCACATTGCATTGTCCAAGGGTGTTTAAGTAAAAATTCATTCGGTAGTCTTCTTTAGCAATTCAGTTAGACAATTCTAACTTATTCGCTCGGTGTAGTAAAGCTGCTCCACTTACCGATTTAGAGCCTGATTTGTTCTTAACAAACATCCTGAATGACTTAACGAATTAGATATTAATTATTCAATCCCATTAAATTATTATCAAACAGCCACTCAAACACTTTTAGAGTTGTTGAAATATACATACTTCCTGAACATTTTCTCTCTATTTTTTTAACTCTTTTTGTCCGAAGGATATTCAAAAATAAGAGTAATCGAAGGATGTGGTGAAAAAGAAAGGAGGGAATAGAGGGTTATTTATACAAAGTACAATAAGGCCTTTAGTATTTTTCCTATATTGTGTATATACATTGCATTTATGTGAACAATTAAAGAGTGACTATTAATTTTAAGTGAGTAGGTGTATGTACCTACAACCCCCAAAAAGATTTTGTATAGTTGAATATATATATAGGTCTAAAGTCACAACTCCAAAAAATGAATATATACATTTTTTTTAAAATACGAGTTAACTAAGAGACTATCCGAGTCAACTCATAATTATTTTAAATTAAGATCTCTTGTCGGTCTATTATATACAAAGTATTGATTGCAGCAGTAGAGGAGGAGAGAGTACTGGATTTTTCACCAGTAGGAATTTCTCAGTAATGAAATCAGAATAAATTTTATACGGATTGTCTGTAAAATAATACTTTTACACCCTCCAATAATAAATAGACAACTTTGTATTTCTAGAAAAAATAAAAGAGTTCTGGTTTTATTAATAAATTATACAATATTGTTTATCATGATAAAATTCTTTGATTATTCTAACACAATTTATTTCGATAGTCATTATAGAATTTATTCTCTTCCTATATATTTAGTTACCTTTTTTTTCACCTTTCATTTTTTCTCGCGGCCTTTTGGAATAACAACCAAAGCCATTAGCATCTTATTTTTAATATTAATTAATACAATAATGAATATAATTAATTTAAAAAACACTGTCTATTATAAGATTTATTATTTTATAATTTTTAATAAATTATTTTAATTTTACATTTACAAATATTTTATATTAACGTTTAAAAATTAATACTAAATTATAATTTGGAACGGAAGTAATTTTATTTATGGTTTGAAAGTTCTTCCAACTATTTTAGTGCTCGTAAGTATCAAACTTTTCCTAGGGGTCATCAATCTACTACCTAGGTTTTTCTCTAGGAACCCACCATCAAATAATGGAACTTTCACCTTTTAAAAAAAAAATCTGTACAACATTATTTCAGATTTGAATGTCCATGCTACTAACACATAGCCCGTATGCCCCCCAACATGTTGACCTAGATCTGTTACACGTGTCAAGTTGATAGTACTGAAAACCTAAAGCATTTTGATATATAGGAGGCTGGCCTAGTGATTAAAGATCCATTCTACCAACAAGTAAATTACAAAATGGAGTGGCACACCACACCATTGTGTGGTCAAACCGCTTGCTTTAAAAAAGAAGAGAATTATAGTCAAATACTCGTTCCGTTTCAAAATTAAATATATAATTTAATTTTAAAATCAAACTATAATATATTAAATTTAAATTAATATAAATTTATTTAATTTTAATTGATATAATGTGGAGCGATATACGAGAAATAGATGCTCAGCCTGCAATGTCCGATAACGACGCTGAAGTAGTGAATCTATCGGCACCATAGCGGTGGCATACAACTTTGGACCTAACGGCCGGCCCAGTAACCTTTCGGAATGGGGGATCCCCGTTGGCAACAACCACAGTAGTAGTTGCGGAACTACCGGGCCGGGAGAGGACAACCTCTTGTTCCTGCTCCTCTTTCTTTGCTTCGGGGACGGAGGTCCTACGGTAGGTAACAGCAGGGTATAATTGTATAGTATATAATAAAAATTATTAATCACAATTTATTTAATTTTAAATTTTTATGAGTAATACTATTTTTTGAGGTTTAAAGTTTAATATGCCGTCGTTAACCTCAAAAATTATATTATATCTCTAATTTTAGAACGGAAGAAATATTTAGCAACCCATGCGAAAGATAAAACATCCAATCCAAATTACACATGTTTAATTCTATAATAAGTGTTACTTTGGTTCAAGTCAAGTCATACTTGGGCTGTCTATCAAGTAACAAGTTTTGCCCAATGGTCTAATTTATTTATTTTTGATAATTACCAATGGTCTAATTTTACTGTCACATTATGTATCTCTTTTATTAGTTTATTTTATATAATCGGTGTTGTTATCTACAATTATTTTATAATTAATAAAAATTACGTAGAGTGCAATATATATAAAAATAACCGACGAGACATGAAATTTAACCTATGAGAATTCATATCAACTCGACATTCTCTTGATTTTCTTACCCATCTTAATTAAAATTCAAATTACCAACAAAATGAAAAGAATAAACTTGAAACTAATTATGGGGTAATTCTAGTTGTAATTTTTTTTTCTCATGTGTTACTTCTACCTTCTTGTGGATTTTTATAATCGTATATTTGTAAAATTTGAGATATGCATTTGAAATGGATGTCCGAATTCTTATATATATATATATATATATATATATATATATATATATCATGAATGATACGAAAATAGATGTAGTAATCTGTTCATTTATCTAAGAAAAAATCTTTATTTATATTTATTTACTAATTATGTTATTATTTTTACTCGTAACAAAAATCAACATATGTTTGTTGCAATATATAGAAGTACTTATAAAATAATGTTGAGACTGCTTTTATGGTGAAACTAATTACAAAAATGATTCAAGATGATTACTCCATTTTATCCATTTTTTACTAAACATAATTACAATCAATTTTGAGTCACTATCACCACCAAAATAAAAGAAAATCTTATACTTTGTATGACAAAAGGAGTACTAAACCTTAGCCCCAAGAAAAAAGGAGTACTAAAAACCAATCAAATTAACTCATCAAAACTCAACAATCAATGTAACAACAACAACAATAAAAGAAATAAGAAAACACACAAATGAAAAAAAAAAAAAAGAAAAAGAAAAAAGCATAAGCTTGGTCATCAAGAATTAATCTGAAAAAGATTGAAATTTTGAATGTGAGATGTTAAGAGATAAGAAGAAAAGGTAAAGGGAGGAGTTGGTAAGACATATATTTGTTCCTTAATAAACAATACTTGAGCCTTATCCTTTATATCACCAACTTGACCTTTGAATAAATATATAAGAAACCTTCACCATTGATCATCTTTAAATAAACAATGAGATATTCTTTCACATTCTTGCATACTTCCAAAAATCTTTCAATTAGAAAAAGACCCAAAAACGACACAAACGCAAATATAAAAATATTAAACTTATATTAATTACTTTTTTTATATAATTTTAGCAAAGAGACATAGTGTCTTTTAATTAACTGCAACTTATTTGTAACATATATAGCTTATAACTTAGAATATGCAGCTTATGCTTATATGCTTAAATTATACTTTTTCTGCTGATATATTTGATATATATATTTTTTTGAGTCCGTTCTAAAATTTAAAATATATATATTTTAAACAATAAATTAACATTTGATAGGTCTCCAAATCATTTAGTTTATTTTGATGATAACAAATAGGATTAAATATATGGGTAGAATCCTCTCCATAGGATTTTATATAATTGTTTTAAAATATCCTATTCCAAAAAATATTTTTCATCCTAAAAATTGAATATACTTTCTTGACATTGATAATTTAATATCAAATGTTAAAGAAATTAATTCAAATAGTAAACATTTCCTAAGGCAAGGAGATTTCCTATTTATTCTTAAATTAATTTTATTCCAAAAATCCTTTTTAAAATTATATATATATATATATATATGTATATATGTATATATAATGCATATATATATATCATGTATATATGTGTAAAAACCGTGCATGTGAATGCTGTGTATACATTGGCACGTTAACCAAGTATGCTTGTAAAGCTTTAAAGATTAAGGAATTAAAATTCCTTTGTTGACCGAATGTACTGACATGCAAGTGGCTTAAAAAAATTACTTGGGCAGGCAGGCAGAAATTTTTAAAACTTAAACTTGGGCAACTTTTTCTTATCAGACTAAAAATTATGTTGGCCAATCCGTGTGCCTCATGTTCCATCCGAGTCATTCATTTTGCTTCAAGAATATCCGGGCCATTAAATTCAAATGAATTTCCGAAAATTACTAGTTTGCCATTGGCCCAAAAATTTTCTATAAATAGCAAGGCTTTTCTTCATTTCCATTTCACCAATTCCAAAAGAATAGAAAAGCTTATACTCTCCTTGCCTACATTCTCTCTACAACAAAAAGCTTTCAGTCTCTCTTCTATCAAAGATATTATTTTCTAAAGAAGAGAAAAATTGGTCACAAGTATTATTGATATAAGTTATCAAATTGATTGTATTTACATCATTTCATACTTGTTAGAAATTATAGATATATCCAATATCAACTGTTATACATATTTATATTTATATCTATATTTCATCTATTCTTATCAGTTTAAGGATCAACTGTAGATACCGATATTTAGGAATATTCCTTAAACAAGAATATTATCTGAACGGTGTTTGAAGTTCTAAGTGATCCTTATTGATATAAGTTATTTATATAAATATCGAAAAATAGATCATCTGTAGATACCGATATTTGGAAATAATCTTTAAACAAGAATATTATCTGAACAGTGTTTGAAGTTCTAAGTGATCTATCGAAAATATTTATATAAATATAAATTGTGAATCTTTAAATTTGGTCAACTATAGATACCGATATTTGGAAATATTCCTTAAACAAGAATATTATCTGAACGGTGTTTGAAGTTCTAAGTGATCCTATTTAATTTTCACATCATAGATAAAATATCAAGTATTGCTTAACTAATTCATTTATTATACTTGATTTCTGTCATTACAAGTATTTGATCTTATATTCATAATTATACAATACTTGTTGCATTGATTAAACTGTTATATCTGTTTAAATCCATAGAAACACATTCTTTATTATAAAGAATATATATTTCTTTATAAACAAGCATTAACATTATATATCTGCTTATTCAAGAAGCTTATCTCAGTCAAACTCTTTTGTAAAAAGAAAAGGAGTAGTGTTAGTTTATTTTATGTACCTGTGAGAAAGACGAGTAATTCTTTGACCAAGACCAGAGTCATAGAGAGGTCAGCTGGGAGTTGGGTCTCTAGTGTACTTGTGAGGTGAGGAAGAGGCTGTCGTTTCAAAACTAGATCATAGAGTAGAACTGAACTCAAGAAAAGGTGTAACTAAGCTTGAGGAGGGAACTGGGAGTTTGCTGTCCAATAGAGTTAGTTGTGAATAGTTGTAAGTTTATCTCTAAAACTTTGTAAAGGCTTCTCCGCCTATTGAAGGAGTATTTTATTACTGAGAGTAATAGGATCTCAAGTCCTGTAGAGGAGCTTGAGACTGGACGTAGCAACATACCCGGGTTGTATGTTGTGAACCAGATAAATCTCTTTGCATTGTGTGATTGTATTGATTATTAATTTCTTACACTACAAATTAATTAACTAAAAATTGAAAAAGGCTAAGATAAATTTTTTAAACAGTGATAATCTATTCAACCCCCCTTCTAGATTATTATTGGACTTTCAATTGGTATCAGAGCGGTGCTCTTTAACTTGTTTGTTAAGTGAATACAGGCATATCTAAGAGTAGATCCATCTATGGCCTACAATGCTACTGGTTGCGGAGAAGGACTATCAATGTCCAGGCCTCCACTTTTTGATGGCACAAACTTTGCCACCTGGAAAAATAGATTCAAAATCTATGCCAAATCACAAGGAATCAAAGTTTGGCTTGCAATAGAGCGAGGAGTAAAAATTCCCACAAAAATTGAAGATGAAAAGATCGTGGAAAAAGATGCCGATGAGTTTACCACTGAAGATGAAGAGACTATGAATATAGCCTCCAGAGGCCGAAACAAAGTACTGACCAGTGCTCTCATTGAAAAAGAATACAAAAGAGTTAGCAATTGCAAGAATGCGAAAGAAATATGGGAAAAATTGATTATAACCTATGAAGGAACAAATCATATCAAAGAAACCAGAAAAGATGCTCTAATCCAAGAGTATGAAAGTTTCAAGCTGGAAGAAGGTGAAAAAATCATTGATATGGAAACATGTTTTTCCAGAATCATTGATGAACTGGATCAACTAGGAAAAACCTACACAACTAATGAGAAAAACAGAAGAATTCTCAAAGCCCTTCCATCCATATGGAAAATAAAAGTTACAGCCATCAAGGAAATGCAAGACCTAACTATCTATTCTCTTGACAGCCTCATTGGAAATCTTCGTGCTCATGAAGTTGATATGCTAGTCGAAAAAGCAGGATCAGATACAGACCTCAAGAAGAAAGGAATTGCTTTCAAAGCTCTGCTTGTAGATCAAGAAAGCGATGATGAGGAACTAAATGAAGAACTCTTGAGTTTAGATACTAATGAAGTTGCCCTGTTATCTAGACAACTTAGGAGAGTAATCCAAAGCAAGGCCAGACAATATGGCAAAGGTTTTCTGAAAACAAATAACAACTTCAACAACTTCAAAGGCAAACAAGTCTTTCGGCCAAAAGCACAAGGAGGAAATTTCAAAGCAAGTAACAACAGCAACTTCAGAAATGCTAATGAAAATTCGAATACATGCTTTGAATATAACCAGCCTGGACACTTCAAAAAGGACTGCCCAAAACTAGCAAACAACAAAGTGCTAGTAGCTGAGGAAGGCTGGGATCTAAGCGACGAAGAAGCAATTACTAAACAAACCGAAGAAGTCGCAAACCTGTGTTTAATGGCAGATAATGACTCATCACCAAGATCCGAGGTAAATTCTGAACATCAATTACCTAGCACTTCATTTGTCACACATTCTTTAGATAATATAAAATGAAGAACATCATGAACTACAAGAAGCATATAATTGTTTATATGAAGATAATGAAATAATTAAGGAAGATTTTATTAAACTTAAAAATTTCATTTGAAAAATTAATTAAGACCAATAGAAATCTTGAAATAGAAAACTCAAGTTTGATTATTGTTAATGAAAGTTTAAAAGAAGAAAAAGAGAAAACTAGAAAATGATTCTTCAGAAAATCTATCTCTAAAAGAAGAATTAGAAAAATTAAGAAAAATAAACAGAGATCTTGAGATAGAAAATTCAACACTTATTATTTCTATTGAAAATCTTGAAGTTGAGAATTCAACACTGACTGTAATAAATGAAGATACTCAAATTCAAAATCAAATGTTAACTGAGGATATTAAAAATCTCATGCTCGAAAACTCATCTCTAAAGATAAAATCAAAAACCCAAAATGAAGATTCTTCTTTATTAGAACAAATTAATATACTACTAACCAAAGAACGTGATGATTTAAATACTACAATTCTTAAATTTACAAAAGGAAAGGAAAAATCTTGATGTCATGCTCAATCAACAAAGATGTGGATTTAACAAAGAAGGGACTGGGATATATTGGAGAATCTAGTAAAACAAAAGATAAAGGGCTCTATCATGTTAAAAGCACAGAAAAAGATCATATATCTCCCTTCACTAAATGTACTTACTGCAATAGAAATGGTCATTCTATTTATACATGCAATGCTAAAAATGGAAACTATAAAGGAAAAATGATTTGGGTACCAAAAGGAACTTTACACTGCACCTGTTGTCGTAAAGAATACAAGAAAAGAGCTTTATAATGAAAGATCCTACAAAAACTATCGTCAAGGTTTTTCAGGAAAAATAAATTATACATCCTATAGACCTGTCATTCATAGAATGCATGTATCTAATAAAAATGATTATCCTGTACCCAGTTTTGTAAGGAAAAACTCAAATGTTCCTCATACAAAATGGAGAACTCACCCAAAGGACCCTTCTTATTAAAGGGTACCAAGTCGTGAAAGTAATGTATGTTGCAGGTTTGTCTAGCAGCTGAATCTAGTAAAAGTAAGTGGTACCTTGGATAGTGGCTGTTCAAGACACATGACAGGAGACAAATCAAAATTGATCGACATACAAACTACAGACTATGGTGAGGTAACCTTTGGAGATAATAACAAAGGTTAAAGTAATTGGAATTGGAAGCGTTGGGAAATAAACACATAACAATTTCCAATGTACAATTAGTCACAGGACTCAGGTACAATCTTCTATCCATTAGTCAACTATGTGATAGTGGTTTTAGAATATCTTTTAGTCCTCATAACTGTTCAATATTTGATCAAACTGGTAAATTAGTCATATTATGTCCTAGAAATCAGAATGTGTACACGTGTGATCTAGATGCATATTCTCATCTAGACAATGTTTGTCTTGTTTCTGCAAATGACGATCCCTGGCTTTGGCATCGCAGATTAGGACACATTAATATGAAGCTGATCAATAATATTTCTTCTAAAGAACATGTTCGCGGTCTTCCAAAAATAAAGTTTTTAAAAGATCATATATGTGAAGCTTGTGAATTAGGAAAACAAATACATGCATCTCATAAACCTAAATTCACTGTGTCAACTTCTAGACCCTTAGAACTCTTGCATATGGACCTAGTAGGACCTATTCCTAAACATAGCATGGGTGGTGCTGTCTATATTCTAGTTTTGGTTGATGATTATTCTCGATTCACATGGGTTGATTTTCTGAAATTTAAAAATGAAGCCATAAGCTCCTTCACTGCTTTATGTAAGAAAATTCAAAATCACAAGGAAGCTCTATTGTTTATATTCGATCTGATCACGGAAGAGAATTTGACAACTCTGATTTTATTATTTTCTGTGATGAGCACGGTATAAGTCATAATTTTTCTGCTCCTTACACACCACAGTCAAATGGTGTAGTTGAAAGGAAAAATCGTACGTTACAAGAAATGGCTAATACCATGTTAAATGAATATCGTCTTCCTAAATATTTTTGGGCTGAAGCAGTGGCAACATCCTGTTACATTTTAAACAGAGTATTATTAAGACCTATTTTGCTCAAAACTCCCTATGAGCTGTATTACAAAAGAACTCCAAAAATAAATTATTTTCGTGTTTTTGGGAGTAAGTGTTTTATTCTAAATACCAAAGGACATCACGTAAAGTTTGATCCAAAATCTGATGAAGGAATATTTTTGGGATACTCACTAAACAGTAAAGCTTACAGGGGTTTTCAACAAAAGAAGTCTAGTTGTCGAGGAGTCAATGAATGTAACCTTTGATGAATCTAAACCTCCTCCCAAATATAAAGAGTTAGTTGACAGTGATGTTGTCATTGAAGATATTCTCAGAAATATGGAGGAACTAAAATTAGATAATGATTCCCTACCTGTCAATGTTAATCCTCTTGAAAATTCCAACCCTCAGTTAAAAGACTTACCTAAAGACTCACTTGTTATTAAAAACCATCCTTTGGATAATGTAATTGGTGATCTCGAAAAAGGAATTCTTACTCGATCACAAGCACACAACATGGTCAGTCACTCATCTTTCTTATCTCAAATCGAGCCTAAGAATATAAAAGATGCTTTGGTAGATGAAGATTGGATAACTGCCATGCAAGAAGAACTTGAACAATTCACTAGAAACAAAGTCTGGGAATTAGTTCCAAAACCCAAAGAAACTTCCATTATTGGAACTCGATGGGTTTTTTCGTAACAAATTAGATGAAAATGGAACTATTATACGTAACAAGGCCAGACTAGTTGCACAAGGGTATAATCAACTGGAAGGTATTGATTATGATGAAACATATGCTCCTGTTGCTAGAATTGAGTCTATACGTATGTTGTTAGCCTTTGCATGCCATAAAGATTTTAAATTATTTCAAATGGATGTCAAATCTGCTTTTTTAAATGGTGTTATTGAAGAGGAAGTTTATGTTAAACAACCTCCTGGTTTTGAAGATTTTGATCATCCTGAGCATGCTTATAAATTGCACAAAGCTTTATATGGATTAAAACAGGCCCCGAGAGCATGGTTATGAACGACTGAGTAAATTTCTACTTGAAAATGATTTTAAACGATACGGTACTGTCGATACTACTTTATTTACTAAGTATAAAAATGATGATATTCTTATTATTCAAATATATGTTGATGATATCATTTTTGGTTCTACTGATATTGTTATGTGCAATGAATTTTCTGAAAGTATGAGTAAAGAATTTGAAATGAGCATGATGGGAGAATTAAACTTCTTCCTAGGATTACAGATCAAACAAGGTGAAAAAGGTATTCATATCTCTCAATCCAAGTATTGTAAGGAAATGATTTAAGAAATTTGGTTTAGAGTCTGTGAAACCTCTTAATACTCCTATGTCAACCACTGATAAATTAATTGCTGATGAAACTGGTAAGAGTGTTGACACAAAGAAGTATAGAGGAATGATTGGAAGTCTGCTTTATATCACTGCCAGTAGACCTGACATTATGTTTAGTGTTTGTAAATGTGCCAGGTTTCAATCAAACCCTAAGGAATCACATTTAATTGCGGTAAAAAGGATTTTTCGATATCTTAAGGGAACTACCAATTTAGGTCTATGGTATCCAAAAGGTCAACCATTTGATCTTGTGTGTTTTTCAGATTCTGACTATGCCGGTCATTATGTTGATCGAAAAAGCACTAGTGGCACGTGTCAGTTTCTCGGTGGATGTCTAGTTTCTTGGTTTTCTAAGAAACAAAACCTAGTATCTATTTCAACCACTGAAGCAGAATATATAGCTGCAGCACGATGTTGTGCACAAATACTGTGGATGAAACAGACTCTTATTGACTACAATATAAAATTTAACTGTGTGTCTATACTATGTGATAACACAAGTGCTATTAATTTGAGTAAAAATACTGTTTTACATGCTAGATCAAAACATATAGATATTAGACATCATTTCTTACGTGATCATGTAAACAGTGGAATTATTAAGTTAGAGCACATTGATACTGAATTAAATATTGCTGATATATTTACCAAACCATTAAGCGCTGACAGATTTTGTAAACTTCGTATGGATTTAGGAATGCTAGATTGTTCTTCGTAATTATCTATGCATTTAAAAATACATGAGTGCTTTTCATCTTGTTATTAATATATAACTATGTATTTAAAAAAAAAATTATTATAACAATTTTTTTACCACTATTAAAATAATTAACATTTAAAAAAAAAAAAAAAAAAATTTATATTACTTTAATATAGTTTATTTTTTTTAAGAATATATATATATATATATATATATATATATATATCTATAAATATATGTATATATCGTTATATATATATAAATATAAGTTTTTTATATATATAATTATTTATCAGATTCAATCTGAGCTGTTGGTTAAAACCAAACCAATCTAACGGTCAAAAGCAAAGCAATCCGCGTCATTCTGTCTGACCAATCAGGAGCCATCCAAGGAAAGCACACGGATCGAGCATAGAGACCGTTGGATCTTACAGAGAAAACACAAATTCATCCCAGCCATTGGATCAAAGTCAATCGGTCAGCCCAAACGTTTTAAATTTCAGGTTTGATCGCAACCGTTGATTAATTTTAAGCTAAATTTGCAACCGTTGGATCACCTGCTTAACCCTAAATATAAATATCTAAATTTTTTCTTTAATCCTCATTTTCCTTTCCCCTTTCTCTCTCTTCGGCCGCGTCTGCTCTCTCTCTCCCTAAACTCTCTCAAACCCTAAGCTCCTTCTTCAATCCCATCTATGTTCTACACTCTGTTTTTACGAAATCTAAAACCGATCAATCGAATCTATGATATCGATTTCATACTTTCACCGATTAATTTCCCCAAAAAAATTTTTTTTTTAAATTAAATAAAATAAAATATAAACTGATAACCGTAGAAATTTCTCAAGAAAAATTAGTCGTTCTAGTTTGATTTTCGAAAACCTATATTGATTAATCGATTCTACATCTCTACAATCTCCACCTCAGTTTGTTTAAATATTTTCACCTTACAGATCTAAAAGCTTTTCTTCATCCATACAGATTTAAAAATATATATATATATATATATATCCCCAATATTTCATCAGACTTTGCTATTGCATGAGTTAGTAAAGAATATATTATGGAGTATCCGAGAAGCTCCTTGACGAACGACCAGTGAAGAATGAAATTGAAACGCTATACCCACAATCTAAATATAAAGCTATGCTAAGGTATACTCTGAAATATTAACTCTCATCTTCTCTTATGTATATTGGTTTACTGTGATGGGACTGGATAAAATTTACTTCCCATCCTTTCTATACATATGTGATTGATGGGTTTGACTACTGATGGTCAAGAAAGTTCTGTGCTAATTGTTTTTCTCTTCTATGTGCTAGAACTGCCATTTTTTTAAAAAATTATAAAATAAAATTTTTGTTGCATCTCTTCTATGCATGTATTGAGATTGGACACATTTTTGGTTTTGATAAAACAGGTGTTTCTTATAATTTTTTTGTCTATTCTGACTCTATTTTTAACTGTTATGAAATATTTTTAAAGAAGGAGGTCACTCCTTATATTTTACTCTCTAAGTTGGGTTACAATTGGTATACTGCTGTTTCTATACTGTTAATTCTTTTCATGAGTATCTGAATATTTTTTAAAAAAAATTATATAACTTGCAGTATTTGTGGGCTATCAAAATTTTCTGATTAGACAAGCTCAACTTCTATCTGTTTTTAGAAACACCCGTCTTCTAAATGGTTGTGCTACAATAAATGCTTGATTGGCCATGCTTGTGCCCCTTTTTCTGCTATCTGTTTGAGCAATAGTCATAAGTATCTGATATACCATATCTGGCTCTATCTGATATATCTCGCCTCATTTATAGATTATTTGCTTTATATGATAAGACTTAGGTCGCTGAGATTTTTCTATGCCAAACTGGATATTCTTTTACTATGACTTAAAATATAAAATAACAACCAGTCTTTAATCTATCTACCTAACAAACTGTCTCTCTCTGGTTTATTTTCTTAAAACTAGACCTCTCAAGAGCATTTAATAGAAGTGATAGTATTTCGGCTACAAATCCCTTATTCTCTTAGCATGTTCTGCCGTCTCACTTATGACCTGGTTGCTCTATATTCATTTAGTTTGTATGCTCAATGAGTGCCTACACTACTCATTTATTGAATTCATATTTATCTACCACTATAAATTAATGGTTTCCTTACTAAAGTTGCATACTAAACCTACTTCTAAATTTTTTTTGCACAATTCACAGTTTCATTGGTCTATTTCCTTGTTTGCATTGTATTCTTCTATCATGGACCTAGTTTTCTCATCTAAACGAAAGAAAACATCACTAAGCTCTGAGATACATCCTTTGATACTTATAAACCCATGTTAGTTACTCAATCTGCTCAAATTAAGTATAAACACATGAGATATAATCTCATCCCAGGTATAGGAACCTCTTTCAATAGCTTTCCTGAGGGGTACCTGAAATTTTTTAAACATGTAGGATGGGAGTGTCTTGTTATTTTTCCTGAGAAAATTATTTTTCCTCCACTTGTTGCAGAATTCTACTCTCACATGACTTTCCTTAAAGACTCAAATAATCTTTTAACTGGTATCTGCACTAGTATACAAGGTCAAGAGTATATCATTGATGAATTACTCCTCTTACATGCATTAAAACTGCCACCATGTATGCTAGATTTACCAAGACTCAATGAATATACATGTCCCATAAGCATGACTACAAGTAATTGCATCACCTTCAAGCATAACTTGTCCACTGTCACTGATCAACTTGTACCTGCACAAGTATTTGATTTTCCTTCTAAGATTGGTTTGGAATTTCTGACACCACTTTGTCAATTTATGGGAAAACTGTTTCGTCAAAATGTTATGCCTGTTCGAGAAGATAAACTTCTCCATCCTTTTGATCTCGAACTCATGAAATGTCTTTTGAATAAATGCATGCCCTATAATCTTCCATACTTCTTATTGACATCCTTTGAGTTTTGCTATCATAACAACTGTTTGGGCTATGGTCTTCTTCTGACTTCTGTTTTTAAATACCTTGAGTTCAACCTTCTCGATCAAAAAGGCCAAATTGTGCAAAACAGTAATATAGTCTCTCATCTCACTATCCCACCTAAACCACTCATCATTTTTAAACCTAATGACAATGAGTCCATTGAGACTCATCTAAATCTGTTTTCACAACTAGAAACTCTACAAAGCATGCACCAACTTTCATTACAAAATCACAGTAACATGCTCAGTCAAATTGAAATCTTACACCAGTCCATACATCATCTAAAAGATATGATATATGTCTTGATGGAACATCAGAAGGTTTCAATTCCTCCGTATCAGTTCCCTGCCAGCACGAGCTCAGCTCCAGATGACATCCTTCCAACTTTGGGCTTACATTTCTCTCCTGTTGATCTAGGCGAGAACTAACTATTTGGGAGGACTGTACTCATAATATATATCTATACTTATACTAACTATTTGGGATAACTATACTTAAATACTAACCTAGTTACTACGCTACTACTGCAGGTTCATTTCTTTTCTGACACTTTATCTTTCTTGCAGGATATTTTGTCACTAACAATTTCTGCAGGTTCTGAATAGCTTTCTTTTCCCCATTTTTATAATGACAACGGGGGAGAAGAAATATATATATAAACTGCATGTGATGAATGAATTTTATATACTGCTATGCATGTGATAATAATATACATTGCTGCCATGATTATTATGTTTTAAAATTTATTCAACAAAAAGTTTATATGCACATACTAAGGGGGAGTAGTTGCATATACTAAGGGGGAGCAGTTATATACAAAAATATTTTTAAGTTGTCATCATCAAAAAGGGGGAGATTGATAGGTCTCCAAATCATTTAGTTTATTTTGATGATAACAAATAGGATTAAATATATGGGTAGAATCCTCTCCATAGGATTTTATATAATTGTTTTAAAATATCCTATTCCAAAAAATATTTTTCATCCTAAAAATTGAATATACTTTCTTGACATTGATAATTTAATATCAAATGTTAAAGAAATTAATTCAAATAGTAAACATTTCCTAAGGCAAGGAGATTTCCTATTTATTCTTAAATTAATTTTATTCCAAAAATTCTTTTTAAAATTATATATATATATATATGTATATATGTATATATAATGCATATATATATATCATGTATATATGTGTAAAAACCGTGCATGTGAATGCTGTGTATACATTGGCACGTTAACCAAGTATGCTTGTAAAGCTTTAAAGATTAAGGAATTAAAATTCCTTTGTTGACCGAATGTACTGACATGCAAGTGGCTTAAAAAAATTACTTGGGCAGGCAGAAATTTTTAAAACTTAAACTTGGGCAACTTTTTCTTATCAGACTAAAAATTATGTTGGCCAATCCGTGTGCCTCATGTTCCATCCGAGTCATTCATTTTGCTTCAAGAATATCCGGGCCATTAAATTCAAATGAATTTCCGAAAAAAATTACTAGTTTGCCATTGGCCCAAAAATTTTCTATAAATAGCAAGGCTTTTCTTCATTTCCATTTCACCAATTCCAAAAGAATAGAAAAGCTTATACTCTCCTTGCCTACATTCTCTCTACAACAAAAAGCTTTCAGTCTCTCTTCTATCAAAGATATTATTTTCTAAAGAAGAGAAAAATTGGTCACAAGTATTATTGATATAAGTTATCAAATTGATTGTATTTACATCATTTCATACTTGTTAGAAATTATAGATATATCCAATATCAACTGTTATACATATTTATATTTATATCTATATTTCATCTATTCTTATCAGTTTAAGGATCAACTGTAGATACCGATATTTAGGAATATTCCTTAAACAAGAATATTATCTGAACGGTGTTTGAAGTTCTAAGTGATCCTTATTGATATAAGTTATTTATATAAATATCGAAAAATAGATCATCTGTAGATACCGATATTTGGAAATAATCTTTAAACAAGAATATTATCTGAACAGTGTTTGAAGTTCTAAGTGATCTATCGAAAATATTTATATAAATATAAATTGTGAATCTTTAAATTTGGTCAACTATAGATACCGATATTTGGAAATATTCCTTAAACAAGAATATTATCTGAACGGTGTTTGAAGTTCTAAGTGATCCTATTTAATTTTCACATCATAGATAAAATATCAAGTATTGCTTAACTAATTCATTTATTATACTTGATTTCTGTCATTACAAGTATTTGATCTTATATTCATAATTATACAATACTTGTTGCATTGATTAAACTGTTATATCTGTTTAAATCCATAGAAACACATTCTTTATTATAAAGAATATATATTTCTTTATAAACAAGCATTAACATTATATATCTGCTTATTCAAGAAGCTTATCTCAGTCAAACTCTTTTGTAAAAAGAAAAGGAGTAGTGTTAGTTTATTTTATGTACCTGTGAGAAAGACGAGTAATTCTTTGACCAAGACCAGAGTCATAGAGAGGTCAGCTGGGAGTTGGGTCTCTAGTGTACTTGTGAGGTGAGGAAGAGGCTGTCGTTTCAAAACTAGATCATAGAGTAGAACTGAACTCAAGAAAAGGTGTAACTAAGCTTGAGGAGGGAACTGGGAGTTTGCTGTCCAATAGAGTTAGTTGTGAATAGTTTGTAAGTTTATCTCTAAAACTTTGTAAAGGCTTCTCCGCCTATTGAAGGAGTATTTTATTACTGAGAGTAATAGGATCTCAAGTCCTGTAGAGGAGCTTGAGACTGGACGTAGCAACATACCCGGGTTGTATGTTGTGAACCAGATAAATCTCTTTGCATTGTGTGATTGTATTGATTATTAATTTCTTACACTACAAATTAATTAACTAAAAATTGAAAAAGGCTAAGATAAATTTTTTAAACAGTGATAATCTATTCAACCCCCCTTCTAGATTATTATTGGACTTTCAACATTAAATTTATAATATGCATGTTATTACTTATATATTAGGTGATTTTAAGAATATAATTTTTTTTTAATGATTGTTCTAAAAATCAACTATATAATGTAACAAGGTCTTAGGTATGTCACACATTTTGTAACTTTAGCATGCAGAGTAATGTCATGTTCATGCCCCACAGACAGGTTAGCGTCTTGGAGAGGAAAAACAAAAGAAAATCCACAGACAGAAGCAAATAATATAATAAAATATGAGAGAGAGAGAGAGAGAGAGAAATAATTACCGAAATGGGAGAAAAATATGGGTAGGTGAATTGTACACGGGCTCCAAATTTTGGATCTTGTGTTAGCTTTAATATTTAATTATATCTATAACTGCTCAAATACATGTTTGTTTTAAAGACAGATAGGAAGTAAAGGAACAGAAACAGATACAGGAAGAGAAAATAAAAATAATTTATTTATCCACACCCCCCCCCCCCCCCCCCCGGTCTTATTTTTAGTTTTTTTTCTCACAAAAAAATGGCCAATTTTTAGTAATAGTAGTCTGAAATAAAACAAGGATTTTCTTAATATGTGCTTTAAAGGCACACATTATACACAGGAATCGATAAAATATTTCCTTAATTCCTGTGCATATTTCATTGATCTGTGTGAACGCAAAAATCAAGAGAATATGCACAAGAATCAAAAGAATATTTTCTCGATTTCTGTGTATTAGAAGGACCCATCAAACAATATCCTCACGATTATAATCATAATTTCATTATCATACCAATTTTTAGTTACTTGAAATTCTTATTATTCTGCGTTTCACGTGCCGAAAATTATTATTCAGAATCATGTTATGATAACTAAATGTTTTATATATTTTACTACAGTAATATTTTTCTTACCCAATTTTATTCCGTTTACCTAATTAATCAGCATTCATGGTAAACATGAGAATAACACATTTCCTGATAGGTGAAATGAGATAGGGTGTCTATTTATATACAGTACTGGATATGTGTTGAAGTTATAAATTCTGTCTACACTCTTGGGCTCCCCCAACAAAACCAACAAGTGGATAAACTCCTCCACTGTGAAGTGAAACTACAAAAGATCTGCGAAATTGTTAAAGAACTTGGGATTGAGAGGAAATGGATGGTGTAATTCAGTTGCAAAGGCAATTACTTGAGTACACAACCTCTTTGTACAATGAGGTTAGTATATATATTTTTATTGATATGGGTTATTTTTTCTAATTTTCTTGAATTTTCTTGAAGCTTTTGTTTAATTGTTCTATGGGATTTTGATAATTAGGGATTAATTTTATTTATTTATTTATTTATTTTATTTTTTTGGGTGCGAAATTAGGCATATTTGGATGATCAGTTCTCCCAGCTTCAACAGCTGCAAGATGAAAGCAACCCTGATTTTGTGGTTGAGGTGGTGTCCCTGTTCTTTGAAGATTCTGAGAGGCTTCTAAATGAATTAAGCAAAACACTGTAAGAAAATATATATACATATATATATATATATATATATATATATATATATATAGTGTGAAGTATAATTTTGAATTTTGATGATATCAATGAAATCAAGAGCATAACATTAATGTATCAATTTGATGGTTTTTATGTTTTTTTTTTGGGTCTTTTTTCTCTGTTTTATGTAGAGATCAGAAAAATGTGGATTTCAAAAGAATTGATGCCCATGTTCACCAGTTGAAAGGTAGCAGCTCCAGGTAAAAAAAAAATTATAAATAAAGATTTGAACTATTTCTCAATTTTGTAAGTCAGCTTTACACTTTCTCTTTTTTTTTTTTTCCCTACCTAATTAGAACTTTAGGAATTTCCCTCAAGGGAATTCTTTGATTTCATTTGATTCAATGGAAATCATTTTCTAACAAAAAATTCATCTCAAAACACCATAATCACCATATTCGAAGTCATTTTAGAAGTGTAACATTGAGATTTTATAATTAATTTAATTAATGAGATAAATTATTAATTATATTTCTTAATTTTGGTATTTTTACAAAATTGTCAATTTAATAGGAACGTAGAACCCTTGACTAATTGACTTCCTCGATGAGATTTTGTGCATTTGGCTTAGATAAGTTTTTGAAGCATTGATCAGATCTCAGAGAATTGATTAACTAATCTAGATCCAGAATGCTCTTAAAAACTTCATTTTAATTTTTATTTTAAGCTTTGTTTGATTTGTTTTTCCCGAGGAAAGTAAAAGAAAATGCTGAACAATTTTTTTTCCCTTTTCTATTATTGTATTTAAATTGGAAAACAGCAGAGAGAAAGGAGTAGAGGGAAAACTATACTATTTCTGTTTCCATTTCCCTTCACCAATCCTTGAATAAAAGGGATCAGTACAGATTTTGGTTTCAAAGATTTCAACAAGATGATTATGAAATCAAGATGATTAAGTGTTTGTTCGTCTATCAACTTATGAAACATTTAGCGTGTTTGAAGTTTAAACGTATTTAACTTATTCTAAGCGCAATTTATTAAACTTACAAACGCAGTGTTAAGATTTTAAATACACCACCACACTATTTTTGGTGCAGTGGCCAAACCCATTAAACACTATCGCTTCAAATGTTGTAAACGCTAATAATTGAACATACCTTTACTACCCTTTCATATGATCATCTTCACGTGAATATCACCAAAAAAAAAAAACAATAGAAGAACCATATTGTAAAAAAATTGTGATTTAGCAAGAACATAAGCATGTGCATGTCAACCACCACTACTTGTTTGATTATCAACTATCTCTTTTAGAATACTATTAAGTTAACAATTGCCAGTTGTTATCATTAAAAAACCAAGAAGCTAAAGCATGTTCAGAACTCATCATGTTCCATCCCTTAGGATTGACCAAAATGTGTAATTTTCTCTTCTTTTTAACAGCATTGGAGCACAAAGAGTTCAAAGGGCATGCATTACCTTCCGCAATTATTGCGAAGAGCAGAATATAGAAGGGTAATTTTTTTTTCTTCATACTATCGTATCATGGTTATCAGGAATGCTATTCAACTGGGTATGTGTAACTATAACGAAATCTGGTACAAGGACCGCTACGACGCTACCTATGATAGAATGCACGAGATATTTTAGTTCGATAATATCTAGTACACGTGACGCGATGCAATTAGAGTTCCTGTAACCATTCATATCATCGCATTGCCAAAGGAAATTAAATAGGAAATTAGAATGATTAACTTTTAGGAGTATTTCTAACTGAGAAGATAGAACTGATTCATATTTGCAGGTGCTTAAAATGTCTTCAGCAAGTAAAGAATGAGTATTTTCTAGTAAAGAACAAGCTAGAAACTCTGTTCAAGGTGATTTATTTGTTATTATTAGAAGAACTTTTATTTCGTTTTATATATATATATATATATATATATTCTAATTCTTTTTACTTGATAAATGTAGCTTGAGCAACAATTTTTGGCTGCTGGTGGCTCAATTCCTATGCAATGAACAGGCAGTTAAAGCTATATGATCAAGTTACAAGAGATATCATCTCCAAATTTATGGAATTTTCTTCCCTTTTATTGTTATGTTTCTGCTTTGGGGTTTTGTACTTGAGTTACTCAAAAGGGGTTTTATTATCTTTTGAGCTAGAGTTCAACATTGTACTATATAGTATATTCCCAATGTATGACCAATGATAGAGAACTTTAATAAAACCCTTTGTTCTGTTATTGACAGTTTCAAGTTAATTTCATTTTCCATTTTGTTTTTTCATTTTCCTTCCGACCATCAAAACAGTTTTAGTTATTTAAATTCCTGATAAGAACACTCATTTTTTTTAAATTATAAAATTATTATTGACTTTTTAAAGTCAACTTAAAACATTTTTAAACTTAAAATTGACATTAGAGTCCAACTTTGTATTGCGAAACTTTGTTGCTGAATTACGATTGCGACATATTTGGATTATAATGTTGACCCACTATATATATCAAATACGTCGTTAAAATATTATCAACTATATTTATCCACGTAACTCGCAAAAATAATACCGACATACAAAATCGCAAGATATATCATTTTCATTGACATTAATTTCTTTAATTTAGTCAATACAATTATGAATAGTCGTCTAGTTACTTTGCCATATTTAGAATTGTGTTGTAATGAAATTACGTTACTTTAATCCTTTTTTATGCAATATCTAGTTACATCTCTAATTAATGTTAATGTATCCCATTACTGAACCGCCGGGATTGATACGATACTACGGTTCAAAGCTTCCGAACGAACTATACTTGAAGAAAAATAATAATTACATCATTATTTTTTTATAATTTATTATTCATTAATTTTTTTTAAATCACATTTTTTTATTAAATCAAATTTGGCTATTAATATTACGGAGGAAGTGTTAATGAATTTCTTTGGGCAGATTGAAGGTATACTGATTCATCGTGGGAGGGAAAATAGGGTAATCTACTTTGGGTTTGTTAAAGTCAGGACTATTGAAGATGCAATGGAAGCTAAGCGAAGGTTATCTAGGAGATGGGTAATCAACAAGCGCATATATGTTGATTTTTCTAGAAGGGAGATGCAGCCTGTTAAAGAATTCGAGGAACAAGGAGGGATTCTGACGTCGGAGAAATCTGAAGAGCTAAAGGAATGCAAGATGAGGGTAGTTCCTGGCAGCCCAAAGGTACGATGAACGGGGGTTCGTGCCGGAGGAGAAGGAAAAGTCACCGGAATTTGAAAATTCTACAAAGTTTGTAATTGAGGAGACAAAATATAATGAACAAATACATGTGGTAGGAGAGGGTAGGACTCCAAAGGAGGCTGAGTTGGAAAATGACATTCAATGTTTTAGGAATACTGTAAGTTCAAATTATCATTCAATTGATCATGTGGGGCATAACATTGATAAAAAGGAGGTTGACAGTGGGAAATTGAAACAAATAATTAATGATTCTGGAGAAGGAAATATTTGGATTTCAAATTTGAAAAGTGGAAAAATTGCAATTGTGAGGAATGTGAAGTTTTTATCCAGCCAAGAATGGAAAGTACCAAGCAACATGAGAATTCAAATACTAATGACCAATCGTGTTTGCATAGAGATGAATTTCAAGATGAAGATTCCTATGAGGACTTGACTATTTCTAAAAGAAAAAAAGAGGAAGAATAAGAAGTGGATTAAAAAACAAAGGAGACAAAAGACAAAAGAAAGAGTGAAAGAGAAATCAAAGGGGAATGATGGTGAAGTGGATTCAGAAGTGGAACGAGCAGTAATATTTAGTCAGCAGTTGGGTTTAATTTTGGACAAGGAGAATAATGAGTGTCATTAGAAAAAATTTCAAATAATTTATTCAACACATTGAATCTGATACAGAGGTGGGTGTTGAGGAAAAACATGAGGATTTTGAGGAAGAAGGGAGTGATTCAACTTAAAGTAATGGGGTATGGAAACCTTAAACCGGAAAATTCAGTTGGTGTTTGTGGATGGTCTATATGGGTTCCTTATTTTAGGCAACTTTTTTAGAGATTGTTTTGTGCTTTTGAGTTTGTATAGGTATCTTCATTTTTCTTTCTTGCTGGTGAGTGTGGAATAAGGTTGAATGCAGGGAGCTCCTTCAGGTGATGATGTTGTGTTTTCCTTTGAGTTTCGTTAATTATGACCCTTGGTTCAAGTTGATCTTTTATGCTGGATTAATATTCTGAATTTCATTTCATATCCAGAAAGAGTGTTTTGGGGTTACTATTAAAATTTGAAAATGCAGAATTATACTTGCAAGTATCATTTTCATGAGGGTTGCAGGAGTACTATATTGTTGGTGATTAAGCATAACTTTTGTGATGGGAGAACAGATTATAGCAGTGGGGATATGGCTCAACCAGTTTGTGATACATAATTGTGGGACATTAAACATGGAGGACAGATGATAGCTCAAGAATGGATCATTCAAAAAAAAGAGGTGGGCTATTTTTGTAGATCAAGATGAGTATTATTATGCAGTAGTATCATCCAGAGTATGTATTGAAGATTCAAGAAGAATGGCGAGGTAGATATTGCAGAGGTGCAACAGAGGTGCATTAGTGGTGCTTTCATTTTGGAGTAGTGAATTGATATTTATGCATAGTTACGTCAGTAGTGTGAAATTAATGTAATGTTATAGAGTTACAATTAGGTATGCAATATATTATGTTTAATTTTTGTAAGAATTCTTAGTGTATCCAGATCGGTGTACTTTGGTTTTCCATATCCATAACTTTTAGATTTGTGGAACTTTTCAGAAATAAGATTTAGCCTTTTGCAAACAAAAATAGTTCTTAAGTTAAGCCATTTGCATTCCCTACAAATCCACATTTAAAAATTTAAATATGTATACTTGTAGTTGATTTGGATGTACCACCTGTTCGGATATAAATCCTAACAGGCTGGATTGGGCTTCTTATGTTGGGCTCGGCCCAAAAGCCAATCCAGCCTAACGAATTATATGAGGACTCTCCAGTCCAAAATGGCGTGGGCCAGTATTCTAAGCCCTTATGGTTCCCTACTGGATTATACTTCTATCGGATCAAGGTAGTTCAATCCAGGTCTAATAAGGATTCCGGGCAGAACACTCCTAATAGGAGTAGAAAGTAGCCAAGTGAATCCTTATAAATACCCAAGTAACAATGAAGGCCAGGTACAACACTTTTACCCTACTAAATATTTGACCTCCATTGTTAGCGTTCCTTGAGCTTGTTACTTACTCTTACACCCGAGGAGTCTCCACACGGCCCAAGCCGTTGGGACTTTTGTGCAGGTACACGCGCGGAAAGTGGATTGGACGCGCGGACAAAATCAAGCGTTAACATTGGCGCTAGAAGGAGGGCCTTTTAGTAGTAAATTGCTTTCGTGATCAAAACAAATCCACATGGAAAATTCACAGCAAAGCAACCATGGTTCTCACGGACCGGTGCAATCTCGGCCACACCGGGAGACATCAGCCGAACGGGGACAACGCCTTCAACAGATCCTTGATCGAAAGAAAGCTCTAGACATCCAGCAAGAAGAGCTTGACAGGCAGTACATAGAACTGAACGAAGCTGGGCAACAGTTGCTGAGCGAGAGAGGTTCGGCCTCCCGCTCTGCTCCCCGCCGACGAAGAGATGACCGACCCCAAAGACGGCATCGAGATAATAACCAGGCCCAGTCTGAATCCATCTTCACAAGGGACTTGAGAAAGAGAGCCCGATCACCTTCCAGGCGAGATCGTCGCGAGGGTTCCCGACGAAGCCTTGATAGAAGTCATACTGGGGAATCATCACCCCGAAGGGCCGAACCGTTAGGAACCAAAAAGCCTCGGGCCACTCCTTTCACCCGAGACTTGGCTAATGCGAAGATCGATAGGAAGAACAAGGTTCCCTCAAACCTGGAGATGTATGATGGAACGGGAGATCCCCATGATCATACCTTCACTTTCGAGCAGGCCATGCTCTTTCATGGTCATGATGAAGCGGCCATGTGCCATCTATTCTTATCCACCCTGAAGAAGACTGCTCGGGAGTGGATTGTCTCCCTCCCATCTGCATCAGTACGCTCATGGGATGATCTGAAAGAACAATTCCACACCCGCTTCGGCAGCAACAAGAGGCGGACTAAAATGATCACATCCCTTATGCAGGTCAAACAGAGACCGAATGAAACGCTTCGGCAGTACATAAAGAGATTTCGGGAGGCTGTATCTGAGGTCAACGATATAGATCCGAAGCAGGTAATCCACTTCTTAACCATGGGATTGAATGTGGATAAGTCCAGCAGGCTGATCGAGGAGATTATCTCAAAGGCGCCCGAATCTTTGCCCGAGGCGTATGATAAAGTCGATAAGTTCGTCGAGTTGAAAGAGGCGCTCGCTAATCTTCGGGGCACCTCGAAAAATACAGGTGATTTTCACCAGAGAGACCCCCGAGGAGAGGACGCCGATAAGAAGTACAACAACGACAAAGGGAACGGCAAGAAAGATTCCCACGATAATCGGCAAAAGAAGAATAACGGTTCGAGAGACCGAGGTAATAGGGATAATGACAAGGACTAAACTCCCTTAACCTTGAGTAGAGCTGTTATCATCAAGGAAATCAAAGACCAGCCTTTCTATGAAAAGCCCCCGAGGATCAGAGTCTTCGCCAGACAAAAGAATGGGGACAGATATTGTGATTACCATGAAGCCAAGGGGCATGATACTGAGGATTGTTATCAGTTGAAAGATTTTCTCGAAAGGCAAATTCGGAGGGGTAACCTGGATTGCTATGTGGCCGATCGACACAAACCGAGCCCTTTTGATCGGATAGCTCCACCACCGCCATCTTCGGGAACGGTAAAGGGAGTCGTGGATTGTATATCTGGTGGACCGATATCAGCACTATCCAATAGAAAAAGAAAAGCTTTCGGCAGGGAGGTCCATCAATTGTCTGGACAATCTAAAACTACACCAACAGAACCTATAACCTTCTCCGATGAGGATTATCCCCCGGGAATAGTTACACCGCATCAGGACGCCCTGGTCATTACAGCTCAAGTCGGAACCATGGATTTGAAACGGATGCTGGTGGATAACGGGAGTTCGGTGGATGTACTCTACAGCCATGCCTACAATCGGCTGGATCTGGGGGGAAGGAAGCTGGAGATCTGCAATGAGTCCCCGCTATATGGCTTCGGGAACAACCCAGTCCGAATAGCAGGGACGATAGAGTTACCAGCGATCTTCGGCACGGCTCCCAAACAAGCCTCCATCATGATAAGGTTTTATGTGGTCCAAGTGGAAAGCAACTACAACGCCATCCTCGGGAGGACAACTCTGGCAGCTTTGAAGGCAGACTACCTCCATTCCACATCTGAAGATGAAATTCCCTACCGAGAATGGGATTGGAGAAGTGGCTGGCGATCAGGATTTATCTAGAAGGTGTTATCTCCAAACTATCCAGACGACTTCTGTGGGGGTTAGTAAGCAAAAAACCACGATGAAGATCGAGCTAGAACCCTTTACAGAAGGAGGTTCCGAGCCGATAGCTACGCCTGCTGAAGAAACCGAAGAGATTCCATTGTTTCAGGAAGATAGCACAAAGACAATTCAGATTGGTACGGGGCTTCAGGCGAATATCAGATCCAAACTCATCGATCTAATCAAGGAATATTCAGACATTTTCGCATGGACACCGTCCGATATGCCAGGGATTGACAGAAGTATAGCAGAGCATAAACTGAGTGTTGACCCCAGTCACAAACCCGTCAAGCAGAAAAGACGGAACATAGCACCCGAACGACAAAAGGTAATCGATGAAGAGATTGAAAAACTATTGGCTGCTAACTTTATTTATGAAATAACTTACCCAGAGTGGCTAGCCAATGTGGTACTGGCAAGGAAGCACAACGGGAAGTGGAGGATGTGTGTGGACTATACAGATTTGAACAAGTCATGCCCAAAAGATTATTATCCTCTCCCGAACATCGATCAGCTAATCGATTCTACTTCGGGACACAATTTAATGAGCTTCCTGGATGCTTTCTCCGGGTATAATCAGATTGCCATGCACAAACCAGACATACCGAAGACATCCTTCATCACTCACCGAGCAATTTACGCCTATAAAGTCATGTCGTTCGGCCTGATCAACGCCGGAGCAACCTATCAGCGGATGATGAATAGGGTGTTCAGAGATCAGATTGGCAGGAATATGGAAGTCTATGTGGATGATATGATCGTCCGAAGCATGGGAGATGAAGACCATTTGTCAGATCTAGAAGAATGCTTTCGGAATGTTAGGATCCACAGCATGAGACTTAATCCCACCAAATGCACTTTTGGCCTCGAGTCGGGCAAATTCTTGGGGTACATGGTAAGCCGAAGAGGGATAGAAGCTAACCCCGAAAAGATATCGGCTATCCTCGAGATGTAGTCCCCAAGGAATTTTAAAGATGTTCAAAGGTTAACAGGAAGACTCGCCGCCCTTCGGAGGTTTGTGGCCCGATCAGCAGAGAAGTGTCTTCCATTCTTCAATACTCTGAAAGGGGCTCAGAACCAAAAGACGTTCGTTTGGACGGAAGAGTGCCAGCTTGCCTTTGAACAGATCAAACATTATATTTCTTCTCCTCCGATCCTCAGTAAAGCTCTTCCCGACGAAGATCTACAGCTATATTTATCTGTAACACAGTGTGCGGTCGGGTCGGCTTTGATAAGGGAGGATACGCAGGGTCAGAACCCAGTCTACTACGTAAGCCATGCTCTTCGAGATGCCGAAACTAGATATCCAAACTTAGAGAAGTTGGCTTACGCGTTGATTATTTCTAGTCGAAAGCTACGACACTACTTTCAAGGGAGGACCATCACAGTATTTACCGATCAACCCCTTCGGAAAGTTTTGTACCGACCCGAATCCTCAGGGAGACTAGCAGCATGGGCCGTAGAGCTCAGTCAATTCAATATTGACTTTCGCCCTCGGACAGCAATTAAGGCGCAGGCCCTGGCCGATTTTATCGTCGAATGTTCCTTCCCTGAGGAAAAGGAAGAAGATCCAGCTGAACTACCCGATCCAGCGACAGACTCGGCATGGACATTATTCGTGGATGGATCTAGCATTGGGTCTCGCAGCGGAGCAGGGGTGATTCTTACCTCTCCCGAGGGGTTCAGGGTCTAACAATCTATTCGGTTCGGGTTCACGGCCACCAACAATATTGCTGAGTATGAAGCACTTATAGCAGGTCTAAGGTTGGCCCGAAGCCTGGAGGTGAAGAACCTGATAATACATAGTGATTCCCAACTCGTGGTAAAACAGGTCTTGGGGGAGTACGAAGCTAGGGAACCACATCTTCAGGCCTACTTACAGCTGGTACAGACGCTCCTCGGACACTTCCCCAGGTATCAAATTATTGGGGTGGTTAGAGCGGATAACGCAATGGCTGACGCTCTCTCGAAGCTTGCTACAACTGATCAGGGGGAATTAGAAGGATCTGTCTACCTTGAAACTATCCAGGAACCGAGCACAATGGTTCAGACAATAATGGATATCGAATTCGAGGACTCCTGGATGACCCCTATAGTCAAATTTTTGAAAACTGATGAGCTGCCCGATGACCGAACACAGGCCCGACGGATTAAATTCAAAGCCACAAAGTACTGTCTTATTGAAGATACACTGTACAGGAAATCCTATTCGTCGCCCTTACTTCGGTGTCTGGATCCCAGAGAATCTGATTATGCGATTCGGGAAGTCCATGAAGGGATATGTGGAGATCATGTTGGAGCGAAGACATTGGCACATAAAATTTTGCGACAAGGATACTTTTGGCCGACCATGCTTCAGGACGCCAAAGACTTCGTCAAAAAATGCCATAAATGCCAACTGTTCGCCTCGGTACCACACCAACCTCCCGAAGAGCTTACACCTATATTATCTCCCATCCCTTTCGCAGTTTGGGGAATAGATCTTCTCGGGCCGCTCCCTCAGGGTAAGGGTCAGGTAAAATTTGTTATTGTGGCCATAGATTACTTCACCAAATGGGTCGAAGCCAAACCACTAGCAAAGATCACGGAAAAGACATGTCTTCAATTCTTTAAAGAACAGGTGGTTTATCGGTTCGGAATACCTAAAGTCCTTGTCTCTGATAATGGTCTTCAGTTCGTGGGGAAAGAGTTCGAAGGTTTTCTGACAGAGCTAAACATTCAACACCGACGAACTTCTGTGGCCCATCCTCAAGCAAATGGACAGGTTGAGGTGACAAACAGGCTCTTGTTGAACGGTATTAAACGAAGACTCGAAGAGGCTAAAGGAGCCTGGCTCGAAGAGCTTCTGCATGTCCTATGGGCCTACCGAACAACTCCTCGAACCACAACCGGAGAAACACCTTTCAAGCTTTCATATGGGACCGAAGCCTTGATACCTATTGAGATTGGGATACCTTCCTCCCGAGTCCAAAACTTCGACGAAATTCTCAATAGCGAGGGGCTTCGGGAAAACCTAGACCTATTGGAGGAAGAACGCGATACCGTGGTTCTCAGATTAGCTACCTATCAGCAACGAACAGCTCGGCATTTCAACAAAAATGTTAAGGTAAGGATGTTCAAGGCAGGTGACTTGGTTCTTCGGCAAGCCGAGGCGTCTACACCTCGGGAAACGGGAAAGTTAATGCCTACATGGGAAGGACCGTATAAAATTGTTGAAGTATTGGGTTCAGGGACCTATAAATTGCAACATTTGGATGGCACGGACGTCCCGAACACTTGGCATGCGGCTCGGCTCCGAAGATATTATCAGTGATACTATGTACTTAGTTTCTTTTGAGGCCTAAATGTTGGTCGATACTGATTATCTTTTCGAGATTAATGAGAATTCTTCTATTTTATCTTTGTCTGCTGTTTTTACATACACTTTGATATATCGATTAACCTTATTAGTAATTTCCTAATAACGTTAATGGGGAGAAGGGGTATAGAACAGCTATGTACATTGATAAATAAGAATCACTCAAGAGAAGAGATAAAATAGAATATTCACATTGCAGAACAAAGAGTCTGTTGAATTCCATAAAAAATTACAAGTACAGAAATTCAAATTACAACATCAATCTTCGGGAATAATAATCCCCAGTGCATCAGGATCATGACCTTTTGTCCTCACCAGTTCTCGGGCAAACTCGAAGCCGTCATTAAACTCATTCACCACAGCATCTTGGACATCTTCATGGAATTGATCCGAGGTCTTATATTCCTCGATAACCTTTTGTCGAAGACTTAGCGCCAACACACTGGGTGATGCAGGGGCAATAGGACCCTTCAGCCAATCAGCTTCTCTGGAAGTCCAACCTTCAACGATCGATTGCACATTCTCCTTTAGATTCCTTATCTGATCTGTTTGAAGGCGAATCGTATCGACTGATTGGCCGAGCTGATCCTTCTGATTCTGGGTGAGCAACTCAAGCTCTTTATTTTTTCCCTCTGCTTCCTCGGCCCGTTTCATAGCAGCCTCAGCCTGTTTGATGGCCTCTTCCGCCCGAACCTCAACATCGGCTACTCGAGCGTTCGTGGTCTGCATTTGGGCCCTTAAGGCGGACAACTCCTTCTCGCTCTTGACCTTCTCCGAACGCATTCTTTCGTAGTCATTTTTCATAATATGGAAACTATCGTGCTGCGTTCGGAGTTGTGTTCGGACCTTTGAATGAAGCTCCTTTGCCTGAACACATTCTTCGGAGGACTTCTTCAAATCTTGCTCCAAGGTCTTTACTCGACCAGAGACCTCGAGAAGAAGATCGTTCCCCTGCAAAACATTGATCGGGAGTCAGAACATAACATATAACAAAACTGTGGCTATTACTTAAAAAGAAGACTTGCTTACTTTGGTATGATGCGCGAACAGTTTTTCCATCAGAGCCTTCAGATCCCCCTGATCGGCTTCGGTTACATCAATCTGGATCGGGGGGAGATCCGAGGCCCCGACAGAAGTCCCCACTTCTTCCGCCCTCGGCTGTTCAGAGGCGGGAGGGGGAGGAGTGGATTCCCTTTATTTTTTCTTCCTCACTAGTGCCCCTTCTTCGGGGTGAGGAGACTCGGCGTCGAAAGAAGCTGTTGCAACAAGCTCCTTCGGGGCACCACTGGCTGAACCTCCGGTGGTAGAGGACGGCTCAATCGGAACCACCCGGATAGGTCCTTCTCTCACCTCAACTGAGGAGTGGTGCACCAGCCTCCTCTTCTTGGGCCTAGGCTCTGCGGCCGTCGCTGGCTCCTCGGTCGGACCAGGACCTGAAGCCCCTGCAGTAGTCCCCTCGGGCAAGGCCAACACTTTGCTACCCGAAGCTTTCTTCTGGCGTGCCAGCCTCAACTTTTCAGCACCTGACAGCTTCGTCCTCGGCACGCCAGCTGCCTCAAGAATAACCTCATTATCAGCGGTCCTTCCAGAGTCAGCCACTGCACAACGGATACAAGGGATCAGTACAATATTAATTCAATAATAATATGCATTCGGGAAATTTTAAATGGACTTATAGCCGTGATCATGTAACCAGTCTTGGTCATTCAAAAGAAGCCGGTTCCACTTCACCGATGGTCGCTTGGAATATAAAACCTCGAACTCCTCCAACCTTCTTCGGGTAATCCGATTCGGGTTTAATTGGTCTTTGTTCGGGTTAGACCAAGGTCCTACCAACTCAGTGTCCGGCCCCTTGATGAGGAACCAGTCCCCGTGCCATCCCTTGTTACTGGATGGGGTATCCATTAGGGTATCTCTACCCGGATTCTTGATTATTTGATAAAAACCCTTCTCCTTACAGGCGGAGAGGGAAAAGAATTGAAAGAAGAAGTCAAGCTTCGGGGTTATGCTCTCGGACGAGCAGAAAGCTATGAAACTATTTAAATGAATGAAAGAATTTGGGGATAATTGATTTAAGCTAAGTCCTACTGTATGAAGGAGCTCTACAAGGAAAGGACGGAGTGGAAATCGCACCCCGAAGAGAAGCAACTGGCGATGGATCGGGATCCACCCCCCTTCGGGTTGCCAGTACACCCTTTCCTCACCCTCGGGTCTCCTAATTTCATATGATTCAGGAATATAGAATTCCGTCATCAGCAGATCGAAAAAAGGGTTTTTGATGGAAGAAGGAACGTTGGCTACTCTATACTCTAAAGAGAAGTACTTAGTCCTATTGTACTCCTCTACGTCTCTCATCCGCTCTACTATTACCGGTTTCCATGGCTGACCTTTAGGAATTCCGGCTTGAGCTACTGTAACCTCATCTTCAACACGGGAAGATGAAGCTTGATTACCCCCAGCCATCGTGAAAAGAAGGAAGATGGATAACTTACTTGAAGATGTTCGGGGAAGGGGATGGACGATCGATCCTAAAGCAGAATAGCACGAAGATGAGATCTTCGGAAGGTTATTTCTCCCGCTGTAAAAACGATTGCACTGGTGAGAAATGACGGCTAGGTTAACTTTCTCTATAAAAGTGGATATCCGACGGCCGAAAGTGATCCTATCCAACGAATGAGGCCAGAGGCGGGAGAAGTTATTACTGGTAAGCTATAGTGCTAAACAGCTGTACCCAACTGTAACGTTCTGAATTTCAAAAAAATATAACTGTTGGGCTCCTTGTGCTGGGATATCACCATTGGGCTTCGAAACAAAAGACTGGGCCCAAATACACCTTCATGAGCGGGACTTACCCATCAGAGAAGCCCAATATCGTGACCCGAATCTACATTCTCGGGACAACATTTCTAGGGATCCCAAGAGACACTATCCTCGGTTCTCATACTTTCGAGCACCCGAGGGGCATTGTCCTTGGTCTGACGCCTTCGAGAGTCTCTATCTTCGGGCTAAACACTTGGAGACACCTGGAGGAGAGATATCTTCGGTCTGATGCCTTCGGGTTCCCGAGAGCATCTTTCCTTTTTCCTTGTCATAAATCTCCGATTGATCAAATTCTCTGGCTCACTCCCCCAGTACATATCATATACTAAGGGAGTAGGGGGCAATGTTCGGATATAAATCCTAACAGGCTGGATTGGGCTTCTTATGTTGGGCTCGGCCCAAAAGCCAATCCAGCCTAACGAATTATATGAGGACTCTCCAGTCCAAAATGGCGTGGGCCAGTATTCTAAGCCCTTATGGTTCCCTACTGGATTATACTTCTATCGGATCAAGGTAGTTCAATCCGGGTCTAATAAGGATTCTGGGCAGAACACTCCTAATAGGAGTAGAAAGTAGCCAAGTGAATCCTTATAAATACCCAAGTAACAATGAAGGCCAGGTACAACACTTTTACCCTACTAAATATTTGACCTCCATTGTTAGCGTTCCTTGAGCTTGTTACTTACTCTTACACCCGAGGAGTCTCCACACGGCCCAAGCCGTTGGGACTTTTGTGCAGGTACACGCGCGGAAAGTGGATTGGACGCGCGGACAAAATCAAGCGTTAACACCACCGCTCGCCATTAGGCTTTAAAAATATTCATCTAATAAAAAAGTAAGCATTATTTTTTTGATAAAATTACGTCATTCGTGGAAATCAGCTACTTAATTAAATAAATGAATAGATTATGTAACTAATTAAATAAATTATGAACTTTATGCACATACATTGCACATATATGTGATTTTGTAGGAAATCAGCTACTTAATTAAATAAATGAATAAATTATGTAACTAATTAAATAAATTGTGAACTTTATGCACATACATTGCACATATATGTGATTTTGTAGAGGTCAACTGTTATGGTCTAGGGTGGGATGTCTCCTGGTAATGTGCAAGTAAGATTAATGGAGAGACAATTTAATACCAAAGAATACATCCTTATGTCTTTGTTTATTGGGATACTCTTCATTAGTCTTCAAATTATAGCTGTTTTTCATGTTTGGTCCCTTAACTATTTTTTTCATGTATTTGATCCTCATACTTTATAATTTATGTAATTTTCATCCAAACATTCAAAAATTGAGCAATTGAAGGGGACTAAATATGAAAAAAAACTATAGATAGAAGACTAAATATGAAAACAAATACAATTTTAGGGACTAAACGTGAAAAATTACTATATTTTGGGGACTAACATGAAAGAAACATATAGTTTGGGAAGTAAAGACGCAAAAAATGGTTAGGGGCCTAAAAGTAAAAAATAACTATAATTTGAGGACTAACGAATAGGTTATCCCTTGTTTATTTATGATTTGCCATAGTAACAACTTGGTAAGTTCCAATCATAACTAGAAAAAAGGTATTTTTCAATTTTTTTTACCTTTTAAATTAATTAGAAAATTTTAAATTACTTGCACTTGCTCTAAGTTACTCTGTGGAAACTCAACTTATAACATAAAATAGTGTGTTTCCATTATAATGGAAAGATGCAAAATTGTCCCTCAAGTTTTACAAAAATTTCAATATCATCCCTCAGGTTTTAATCTTGCAATTTGTTTTGTCCATCTTATTTGATTTTGCAGTGTTGCTCCAATGCCACAGAAATTGAGAGGAATTTCTTTTTTAAAGCAATGCCACGTGAGATGCTTGCTGATAAGTCACAACTCGTTTCTAATGGCAAATATGTAAATTTCAATAAAGTTAGAGTTTTTCTCTTAAAATATAAGTGTGCCACATTTATCATTTTGTCTTTAATAACTAATGGTGTGCATGTCACACAGGTTATTAGGATTTTTATTATTATTATTATTATTTTTACTTTTCATTGAATTAGAATAATATTATAAATTTGAGAAACATGGAGAAAAGGATCGCAAAAGTTAAACTTGAGGGATGAATTTACAAGTGCCTAAAAGTGATTAATGGTCATATAATATGTGTGTATCCTTGAGCATGAGTGTGTCATATGTTTGCACAAGAAGTTGTAACTATAAAATACATAATTCAAAACTTAGTCTATTATAATTATATCAAAATAAACGTGTTAAACTATATGAAGGTTAAAATTGAAAGACCTATATTTCTTATCTGCTTGTCAATCTAACTCTTAAAGTGTCACTAAATTGAGATTTTAAACTTGTTCGTTATATAAATGGTAAAAATCATAACTCAAATTTAGTACCTTTAGTAAACAACTGAAACATAAAAACAAAAAAGTAAAGTACTCATTTCGTTCCATATTATTTGATAATTATTGGCTTTTTAAAGTTAACTTAAGATATTTTTAAACTTAAAATTAACATAGTTTCTTTTAATTTTAATCAATACAATGATGAATGTTGTAAATTATCTAAAAAGTATAGCTCATTGTAAATTTTATTGTTTCATAATTTTTAATAAATCATCGTAATTTTAAGTTTAAAAATATTTCAAATTAATTTTTAAAAATCATCAAATAATTTGAAAGCGAGGTAGTATTAAACAGCCATACAAATTTATAAGCATATGATAATTATATACTATAAATATATTAAAGTGAGAAAGGGAGATGCAGTGTGCATCGTGTATTGGCGTGCGCTAGCCTCAAAACGACGTTGTTCGGATATGTATTCTCATGGGCTTGATCGGACTCCTCATTTTGGGCTCGGCTCAAAGGCACATCATGCTCAATGAGTTACAAGAGGATTCTCTAGTCCGAAAAAGCTTGGGCAAGAATTCTAAACCCTTATGGTTCCTTACTGGATAATACTTCTATTGGATCAAGGTAATTGAATACGGGTCCAATAAGGATTCTGGGCAGAACACTCCTAATAGGAGTAGTAATTAGCCAAATGAATCCTATAAATACCCAAATAACAATGAAGGCAAGGTATGACATATTTTACCGTACTGAATATTTGACCTCCATTGTTAACATATCTTGAGCTTGTTACTTACTCTTACATCGGAGGAGTCCACAAACGGCCCAAGCCTTCTCCTCTTGGCTTTGGGTTCCCCAGCCTTCAATGGCCCTTCTAGCGGACCGGACTTGGACGCCCCCTCAGCAATTACCTCGGGCAAGGCTGAAACTTTAGTGCCCGTGGCCTTTTTGCTTCGGGTCATCCTAACTTTCTCCGCGCCCGATAGCCTGACCCTTGGGACTCCGGCTGCTTCGAGAATAGCTTCGTTATCGGCATTCTTTCCAGAGTCAGCCACTGCACAATCAAAAGATAAAAGAGATTCAGTACTTCATCAATTCAACAATGATACGCATTCGGGAAAATAAAATAGACTTACAGCTATGTGCATGTAACCAGTCTTGGTCATTTAGGAGCAACCGGTTCCACTTCACCGAAGGTCGCTTGGAATATAAAACCTCGAACTCCTCCAACCTTCTTCGGGTAATCCGATTTGGATTTAGTTGGTTGTTGTTCGGGTTTGACCAAGGTCCTACCAACTCGGTGTCCGACCCCTTAATGAAAAACCAATCCCCATGCCATCCCTTATTACTGGATGGGGTATCCATAAGGGTATCTCTACCCGGGTTCTTGATTATTTGATAGAATTCCTTCTCTTTACAAGTGGTGAGGGAAAAGAATTGATAGAAGAAGTCTATGCTCGGGACTACGTCCTCGGATGAGCAGAAAGCAATAAAATTATTTAAATGAATGAAAGAATTCAGGGATAATTGATTTAAACTGAGCCCGATTGTGTGAAGGAGCTCGAGAATAAAAGGACGAAGCGGAAATCGCACCCCGAAGAGAAATAATTGGCGATAGATTGGGATCCACCCCATTCGGGTTGCCAGTATACCCTTTTCTCACCCTCAGGTCTCCTAATTTCATATGATTCAGGAATATAAAATTCCGTCATCAACAGATCAAAAAAGGGGTTTTTAATCGAAGAAGGGATGTTAGCTACCCTATACTCTAAGGAAAAGTACTTGGTCCTATTGTATTCCTCTACATCCCTCATACGTTCTACAATCACCGGTTTCCATGGCTGGCCTTCAGGAATTCCGGCCCTGACAACAGTTACTTCATCTTCAACACGGGAAGATGAAGCTTGGTTCCTATTACCCCCAGCCATCGAGAAAAGAAAGGAAGACGAATAACTTACTTGAGATGTTCTGGGGAGGGAGTGGACGGTCGGTTCCTAGAGCAGTATAGCAAGGAAGCAGGATTTCTGGGAGGATATTGTGTTCTCTGTAAAAAACAAATGCACTGGTGAGAAATGGCGTTTAGGGTAACTCTCCCTATAAAAGTGAATATCTAACGGCTTGAATTGATCCTATCTAACGGACGAGGCTCTATTAGAGTGGAGGCGGGAGAAGTTATTACTGATAAGCAGTGATGCGTACCAGCTGTCTTCCCTGACGCCGTTTTGAAATTCAAAAATGATCATTGGGCCGCTTGTATTGGGAGTAATGCTAATGGGCCTCAAGACAGAAAGATTGGGCCTACATATTTACAAGCGAGATTTACCCACAAAAGAGGCCTAATGTTGAGACAGATTTTTTGGCCCTCGGGACGATACCTCTAGGGATCCCAAGGAGCTTCCTCCTTCGGTTCTTATTCTTTCGAGCACCCGAGGAGCATTACCCTTGGCCTGACGCCTTCGAGAGTCCCTAGGAGCGTACATCTTCGGACTAACACTTGAAGACATATGAAGATGAGATATCCTCGGTTTGATGCCTATGTGTTCCCAAGGGATCGATTCTCTCTTCATATTATAAGTTTCCGATTGTTAAAGTCTCTAACTCACTCCCCAGCACATATCTTATACTGAGAGAGTAGAGGGCAATGTTCGGATATAAATCCTGATAGGCTTGATCGGGCTCCTAACATTGGCGCTAGAAGAAGGGCACTTTTAGTAGTAATGTCTGTTTTTAATCAAAACAATTCACATGACGACTTCACGATCACAACGAAGACACCCTCAAGGATCCCAAGGAGCATCCCTCTTCGGCTTAAATACAAAAAAGCACTTGAAGAGGGAATACCCTCAGTCTGATGCCTTCGAGAATCCTTAGGAGCATCTCTCTTTGGGTCAACGCTTTCGGGTACCTGAAGAGGAAGTGCCCTCGGTTTGACGCCTTTGGGATCCCGAGGAGATCGATTTCCTTTCAGTAATCCGAGTTTACGGACTGCTAGAGCCTCCAGTTTACTCCCCCAATACATGTCTCATACTAGGGGAGTAGGGGGCAATGTTTGGTTATGTATTCTCATGGGCTTGATCGGGCTCCTCATCTTGGGTTCGGCTCAAAGGCCCATCATGCTCAATGAGTTACAAGAGGACTCTCTAGTCCGAAAAAGCTTGGGCAAGAATTCTAAGCCCTTATGGTTCCTTACTGGATAATACTTCTATTGGATCAAGGTAATTGAATACGGGTCCAATAAGAATTCTGGGCAGAACACTCCTAATAGGAGTAGTAATTAGCCAAGTGAATCCTATAAATACCCAAATAACAATGAAGGCAAGGTATGACAGATTTTACCCTACTGAATATTTGACCTCCATTGTTAACATATCTTGAGCCTGTTACTTACTCTTACACCGAAGGAGTCCACAAACGGCCCAAGCTGTTGGGACTTTTGTGCAGGTATACGTCCGGCGAGTTGATTGGACGCGCAGACAAAATCAGGCGTTAACAGACGTCATTTTGAAATCCTAATATGTATTAATAATAATTAAAGAAAGAAGAAACGACGAGTCAAACATCATTGTTTCTTCTCTTCTGCGCAGTATTCTCTACTCTATTTTCTCTTTTCTCCATCTTTTCTTTCTGTTTAGTTTTTAAAATCTAAGGGATTGCCTTTCAATTGTTTTATGCGGGGATGGTATGTGTAGCAATGTCTGGTGATTTCTCTTCCCTAGTGTTTTTTTTAACAATGTAACATTGGGTGGTGGTGTTAATGGTTAGTGATACGCAATGACAAAGTCAAAATTTTTATCCAGTAGGATCAAATATTTTGAGGGTATAAATAGTTTTGCGGGGGTAAGATTACTTAATAAAACTTCAGTAAAACGATGTAATTTTACCTCTTAGAATTAAGTTTTTTATTTTTGAGTTTTATTTAAAAAAAATTAATTTTAAATTTTATAAAAAATTACGTTATTAATTTTATTAAGTAATCTTAGTTAAGCTTGACTAAGACAATACCTTAGATTACCTTTATATTTTCCTAACAAAATCGATTGAAATATAACATAGATTAATTAAACACCTGTAATGAAATAAATTTCACAAAACAAAAATTCAAAGGGTAGACAAAGTAGCTTATGGCACTGCTTCATTCACAGATTCTTTGACTGATTTTGCTTGATTGATTAGTCATTCGATGTATTATGTAGGATTGATCTTTAAAGTAGGGTTTCATATGGTTGAAACCCATATTTTGTCCATGAATAGATTTTCGAGGTGCCTAATTAACTTTGTACATTTGATGCCTCCTGAAAGATTACAGCTACATCTTGTTCATCCTCTTCGTCCCTTGGATAGTTTTCTGTACAAATTTTCTCGGCCACAACGTTTAAGATTGTTCAATCTTCTAGCTTTCCGTTTTCGATACCATGTTCCTCTAGATCAGCTGACACATCAAAAGACTAAAAAAGAATAGACAAAGTTTGCAATCACAGGAATTCACAAAGTTGGATAAATTGACTAAGCAACCACAATGTTTATAAAATCACAGTAATAAGAGTTGGCCCTAAAACACATGAAAACATCATTTAAATACTAAACAATACGTTGAAAATCCTAATTACGCAAAGAATAACTAAATTACGAAATATCCAAATAAGATCGATCAAAACTAGAAAAACTTCGGAAGGCCCAAACACATATTTCCTGGACTTTTTGGGCTTTTAATGGTGTCCGTTAAGGCCGTAGATTATGAGTTTTGTAGAGCTCATTCGATTTGATATATTATGGGTCCCGTAACTCCAAACGAATCAAAAGTTATAATAAAAACAGTGGACTTAGATTTTCTTTCTTTTCTTTCTATTCGGACCGTGTCATCACCTTGTCAGATGATGACGGAGAAAGGTCTTCCCATCATTGACATTAGCCTACCATAATAGCGATACTCCTGAATTTCGATAAAAAAAAAATTACTCTCTCATTTTCATTCATCGGAGGGTTGACTTGGGTGGCTAATTCTGTACACCTTTATGCATAAACTCTGTATAATTCTTTCTACTTCTTGAGTAGTACCTTCATTAATTGGCACGGATCATGTATCATTGCGGTTGGTAGCCATATTACGTTAAGAGAGCGTGGGCTAGTTCTTTCGAACTTCAGATCTTTGAGTTATACAACTTAGCATATTACGTACAAGCCATCCTTAAAAAGCTCTTTTGGAACAATTGTATCCGGAGAATTTCATCTTTAGCATAGGCTCCCAACAACTCATCGACGTATACCTTCAGATAGGTGTATATATATATAC
Organism: Aralia elata; assembly: GCA_034770075.1. NCBI lineage: Eukaryota > Viridiplantae > Streptophyta > Magnoliopsida > Apiales > Araliaceae > Aralia > Aralia elata. The sequence continues at coordinate 18,236,933 of CM068388.1, forward strand.
AGGCTGGTTCAAGAGCAGACCGGTCTTTAGCGACGGTTTTTCCGTCGCCTATACAATAGGCGACGGTTTTTATATTAAATAATTCGTCGCCTATTGTATAGGCGACGGAAAAACCGTCGCTACAGACCGGTCTGCTCTTGAACCGCCCTATATATATATATAGGGATTGTCGATTCACGTATATTTTTCAAACTCAAGAATCTGGAACTTCTCTAGATAGTGGCCCCAAGGGAAAATGCATAGATTTCAGTAGCCAACTCCTTCGAATGATTTGGTTCCTTTGATACCCTTCAAGGTGTCTTCTATCTGACGCGTCTTTTTATGTAAGGCCTTGTGTTATCCACGACCATAACCTCCCTTGGAGTTGGGATGATTGTAAGGAGTGTCGGGGACCTCGGGGTAGTGAAGGTGGAAGCTCTTATGTCCGTAATTTTGGGAGGTGGCATTTGGAGGAATCGTGGTGGAGGGATGCCTTGAGTTCATCTAGATTTATCGGGTTAGGCAACATTGTTCCTTTACCAAGTTTGTCAGCTCTGAAATCTAATTTTTAAGTCCTTTAAATTCTTCCCAAGTTACTAGGTAACATCACTCTGAATGGGTTCGGAAGCTGCCATTAGAACTGGATGAGCCTTAAGCTTGCGAATTTGTAATCGAGTTTAAGGAGCAATCAACAACCAAGAATTTGAGAGTGTCGGTTTAAGATGAATTGATGTGTAAGGATATATGCATGTATTTGAAGAAAGCAGAGCTATGTGTATTTGAAGAATGTCTTAAATTTTTTATGTCTATGTGTATAATTGTGAGGATACAATATGAGGCGTTGAGTTTGCACGGTGTTAATGCCAAGATCCGTCTATTCTCCTAATCACCAAATAACGAACCAAATCATGCACAAAAAACAGATAATCACACTGAGAAGCATGACGGCCGGGAACGTCGGGGGATAGCTCCGGTGTGAGAATAAGTACAGGCTGGAAAATAATAACAATGGAGGCACATTAATGCTTTAGTGCGTAAATTAGACAAAGAGTCATTACCTGTAACCTAGGCTATAACCGTGTATTTATAGTTTACCAACACCGCCTTGATGTACTACTTCCGTCCCCCGATAGGAATAGGACTCCTTATAACTGTAGTTACCATAATTAGATAGGATTCAATCTCTTCAAAAATGGAAAGTCAAATAGAATAAAAGCACTACAAGTCAACTGGGATTGTAGTCATTCTAGAATGCCAAGCCTCTTGACTAGAATATCCTGCCATGTGGCGCAGGTCCTACCGAAACATCTGAGCCCATAAAATCATGCCCTAACATTGCCCCCACTCTCTTATTATAAGGAATTTAAAATAAGAGAGTACAAAATGTGCTATTAATGCAATACGGATACTGAAGCCAAACCATCTCCCCCTCATCCCACGTGCTAGTACGGGACCCATCACCATCATTGCTAAGCCGTATATTGGGGAACGTGTACTAACGGTTTGTCTCCTCAGACGTCTCTTCTCCAGGAAAACCCACTGTCACACACTTTCATTCAAAAATTTTCAAGAGCCTAAACACTGCTTTTTCTCTCTCCACTGCAACAACCTTCTCCAGCTAAACCCCACTAAATCTCAGCATTCACCAACCAAAAATGTCAAACAACAGCCTCATCCAACCCACATCTACCGTTGACCAAACCTTCACCACAAACCCCACCGTTCAACCTTCAGCAACGCCAATAACTACCAATGTTATGCCAGAAACCCTAACTACCACCACCGTCACCATCGCCCCCATCGATGCCCCACCAAGAACCTCCTCTTCCTTCATACCCGAAAGCACACCTTCACCCGTGTTAGCCCAAGTTGAAATCGACGAAATGAAGATCCGAGACCATTATTCATCAAAAAAAAACATACACACATATCAATATCTGATCCAGTGTGCAAAGCCATCAAATATCCAGCATTCACCAATAATATCAAATCCCCGACGCCTACGAACTCCACGCTCCCAACCTATCAGAGAAGATGTACTAGCGCCCGAGGGGTGTTGGTCGATTTCGCAATCGATAAACACGCGCAAGTATACGCGGTCAACAAGTAATACAATAATAAGTAAAAGTCGATCCCACGAGGAATTATATCTAACGAATAACCAAATACTAACTTTATATCGTTTCGATCTTATTTAAACGATTTGATTTAAGTAATTAAAACTAAAGACTACATTTAAACTAAATGACATAAAGAAATAACATAAATAAGTAAATAACGATCTAAGAACACAATATCCTCCTATACATCATTTATATCTCCTAACTCTCTAATTAATTATACGGTCACGATGAATTGTCAATCAAGAAACCTAAGTATTCATATGCCTCTTCCGAGATCATATGAAAATCACCCTCTATGACACATAGGTATATTCATATCCTATATGCTAGCAAGTCATTCATTCCTAAAAAAATCAACAAGACACGTGTCATGGAAGCCTCATTAATCGCTCATCAAATGAATAAACTTTCGCTAAGGGAGTCATTAAGTCTAGATTCTCTAATTGGCTACATATGGTGCATAGGTATATTCCTATCTTATACACAAATTATGCATCCCAACACGTAGAATAAACATAATCACATGTCAATATATTAATGGTCTAAATCTACAATCCATTTTCCAATTTCATGTAAATTATCAAACCAATCATTAATTCCTTAGCAATTAAACAATAAGCACAAAATATATTGATCCAACTCATATGGTGCCAATCAAAAGGAGAAGCTATTCAATATATATTAAGCAAATGGGTTCCATTACATTCTTAGATCCAAAACTAATTACATAGAGGGAAAAGAAATAAAAGAGTGACTTCCCTTTGTTGCTAGACTCCATTGAAGCTTTTGAAGGACCATGGCCAAAGGCCATGGCCTCCCTTCTTCATGCCCAAGCCTCCTCCTCTCTCTCCCTCTTCTTTCTGGCGGCTGCTGGTCTGATGATATATGAATTTAGGTCATTAGGTTTTTCTTTTAAAAGCCCAGATCTGCCTAAAATCCGACCTGGAGCAGGGGCGCTGCATTCTAGCACAGAGGAGCTGCTCAGTTAGTGGCTATAGCGCAGACGCGCTGTTATACAGCGCAGAGGCGCTGCACCTCCAAGGCTTGGCACAGAGGCACTACACCTCTAGGGTTTGGCGCAGAGGCGCTACCTCATTCCTGCTCAACGCAGAGGCGCTGTGACGAACGAGAATTTTTGTAACTTATTTTAAATATTTATTGATTAAATAAATATTTTTGATGATTTGATTGTTGAATTAATTGATTAATCGATGAATTTGTGGTAGATTAATTTAATTATATGTGTTACATTAATTAGATTAATGTGAAGAATTTTTATATTTAATATATGTGTTTAATTGAATTTATTTGATTAAATACATTATTTAAATAAGTGTAATGTTATTTCTAATTAATTTAATTATTAATTAGATATTTAGTAAATGGTCATTATTAATAAATGAGAATTTTATTTATATGACTATGTGATTTAATGAAGAATTATTCTATTTTATTTATTTGATTTTAGTAAGATTAATTAGTTGATTAAAGTGTGACATGAAACTTTGTAATAAGCTTTTTATTATAATAAATTAGAAGGGAGAATAATGTGCTAGCCAAACGAAGCCTTATTGGGAGTTGAGGTCAGTTAACCCATTATGGGATTAACTGACACCACTCGTCAGATGTAAAACTTCACGTATCCTATTATCAGCCATTCCCATCATCAGTTTCCAAAATTCATTCAGAGAGAAAAGAAAGAGAGTTTGAGAGAATTGAAGAAGAAAATCTACTCACCTTGTTGCATAATCTAATTTCTTGTTAAGGTAATTCTTAATTTTAACCTTTAGTTATGTTTTCTTAATTTTTCTCCATGAATGCATGTCTGAGTTTTCTGTAAAATTAAGTTATATGGTTAAATTTTATAGAATGATGATTGAATATTCGAAAGCATGTATAAGCGTCTTTTATATGATGTATATGTGATTTAGAGTAATTAATTCATAAGAATATGCCTTGAATTAGAAGTTCTGAAAATTTACAGAGAAACAGAGTTTAAATATGACTTATATGTATGAAAAAATTATGCTTGAATTACATGTTAATCGTTAAATTGATAGTTGTTTATGTTTATGCATGTAAAAACGAAAAGAATGAAACTTAAATGGATTGATTTGGTTAAGGAACGAATTTACTGTGATTGATTTCGTTAACTGTATCAATATGTAAATACAGAACATGAACAGTGAAAATTTTAGTTTTAATTGATTATTTAGATTGTCTGTGATGTCAAAATCACTGTTTATGGAATGGGTTTTGATTTCAAACCATATATGATAATTGGGTATGTTTAATTTGATGTACGAATAACAAAATGGGAAATTTTTGGCCTAGTTTCCTGCGTTCTTCGCGAACTGCAGAAACTGGAATTCGTAATTCTCGCCCCGGCGAGAATTTTGTGAAGGGATCCCTCGCCCCGGCGAGGAGCTCGCCCCGGCGAGAATTTTGTGAAGAAATTCCTCGCCCCGGCGAGAAGCTCGCCCCGGCGAGAATTTTGTGAAGAAATTCCTCGCCCCGGCGAGAGCTCGCCTCGGCGAGAGTTTCGTGAAGGTTTTTCTCGCCCCGGCGGGAACTTAAAAAAAAAAAAAAAAAAAAAAAAAAAGTAAAAAGACGAGAGTAGAAATTTTATTCTTTCTTTGTGATCATGGTATGAAATCGTGGTTATACCTAAAGCTTAGGCTAATGTATAAAATGAATGTTAAAATTACTGTGAAAAGTGGTAGCATAAGCCCATTGATTGTTTGGGTCAACTGAGCTATTGAGTTTAAATGAGAATGAGTTTTGACGTGTTTATAATACTGTAACTAATTATTGTTACTGTTTTATAAACGGAATGTATAGGTTGATTAGAGAAACGTGAGTCTTAAATTTTTAGTCTACGCACGAGGCAAGTATCTTATCCTTACTTTTACGTTTACGCAAGTTTCTAAATTTCTTTATCATAGAGTACAAGCTTCATAATGCTATTACTTCTTAAGCAAGTTATTGTTTCTATTCCATTCAATTTCATGGATTCAATGAGATGTTTTTGATTTCCTCTTTGTAATGCTTCAGTTATATAAAACGTATTCAATCGTACCTTTTGTGAGATTTAGTTTTGATTCTCGAATTATACCTTTTGAACCTTGATTGACTAGCGAACCCTCATTGATTCGACTAGTCCATAGTTGATGAGCGTTCTAAATTCTAGAAACATTATTGAAGTAAATCCAAACCAAACTTCCTTTGGTGCGGACTCCGATGTCAAACTGAGATGAACAACCCTTATACAGGGGATATTATTTATGCGTTAGCGTTAAGATGTTGTGCACATACATGGTACAAAGGGCTGATCCCCCTGAGTACGAGAAGAAAGGTCCATATAGTCTTACGACTGTTAAAGGTTTAAAGTAGAAATACTTGATAACCTGGGACATAGTTCGTGGTCTTAAGACCCTCAGATGTTCTTTTGAATCTTGTTTTACATTCTTGACTCAAAAGCTAAATCTTCAATTATTCGATATCCGTTGATTATTTCGCATGTTATTATTATTGTTGTTGTTATACTTGCTGGGCAATCATTGCTCACCCTTGCATAATAACACTGCAGCTAAGGTTGAAAGAACTGACGAGCCATCTACTAGTAAGGGCAAAGGAAAAGCAAATAAGTGATGAAGACTTGTCGTATTTGCTTTGTTGTTATTTCTGTAATAGACTTGATTTATGTTTTCCGCACTGATGTTTAATTAAGGTTAGATAACCTGGGATTTGTTTATGAATGATGTTGTAACCCTCTAATGGGAGATTTCTATTTCTATCCAAGTATTTTCATTTATATTTGAATGGGTAGTTAGATGTGATGTGATGTTTTTGGATTGTGAACACCAAATCATGAGGAAATGAAGTTCCCGGATTTGGGGGTGTCACAGGTTGGTATCAAAGCTGTAGGTTATGAACCTTAGGTGGGGAAACCTTAGGGTAGTAGCCTTTTAAGAGTCAGAAAATATAGTGGTGATAAACTCTCATCGAGTTCTAAGGAATGAATTAAGGAAATTCATTAAAGATAATAAAAGAACTTATGTGCTATGTGCTTATGTGTTAACAACCTATGTGCTACGACTAGTACCGAGTATTAATTTAAACTTAAACTTTGTTGTCAGGATGTCGGATATTGGAGGATCCAGTCAGCCTAGGGAGATTGTGCCCCGAGTGGCTAGAGAGGAGGAGCCCCGCGATATTCATGTTATCAGGGAGCAGTTGGTGCATAGAGAGCCATCTCCATTGATCACGGTTGTGGGTCAGGAGTATGAGCCTGAGACAGATCCCGAGGAGGATCCTGAGGAGGTTGAGGAGGAGGAAGAAGACCCTGAGGAGATACCACTATCTTCCATAGGTTTTCAGATGTTTGAGCAGGTGTATGACCGCAACATAGAGTTGCAGGATCGAGTGGAGGAGCTAGAGGGACAGGTGGCTGAGCGTCAGGCTGTTCTAGAACAGAAGGATGAGGAAATTAAGGACCTGGATATACGTCTTGGAGATGTAGAATGGAAGTTAGTTCACGTAGAGAGTGAAAAAGAAGACTTGCTAGCTGAGAATGAAAAGATGAAACTAGAGATTCAGAAGTTAAAGGATGATTTGAGTGAGGAATCTGCAGAACGTGCTAGAGCAGAGGATGCTTGGATGCGTAACGCTCGACGTGCAGAGATTTCCGAAGAAGGTGCACGGGAAAAGCGGGCTAAGATTGAGGAGACGGACTACACATTTCAGAAAGCGATTGATAGAGCCCAGGATCGAGTTTTCCACTATCCGACTCAGTTTGAAGAATTACCATGGTACATACTAGATCGCAGGACGATGTGCCGTATCATGGAGGAAGAACGTAGACGGGCAGTTCAACGCCTTAGTAGGCCATGATAGGAGAAGTTTTTGAGCTATGTGTAAATATTTATGATGTTTTATGATGTAAATTCCAGCGTGATTATACACAATGGAATATGACTATTTAATCCTAAAGATTGTTTGATCTTAGGATAGTTAATGTAAATAGCAGTAGTGCTACCTTTCTATGTTAAGACTTTTGGATGAATGAAATATCAGCTTTATTTGAAGAAATTATGTGTTAAATGTTTAACATGAATTGTTTGAGTTAAATGTTGAACACTTGAGCAAATTTGAGTGTTGATCTAATAAGCGCATATTCCTGAACAGAATTATGCCGCCAAGAAGAGCTGGACGACCCCGTCAACAACCACCCCCTGAGGGGTCCACTAACAACAATAACAATAATCCACCCGATGTTAACCCAGTTCAACAACTAGTGAATCTTTTGACTGGAGCTTTTGCCAATCAACCGCAAGCTCACGTTACGACCTTTAAGGACTTTAAGGCCGTTGGTCCCCCTGAGTTTAAGGGAGCGATGAATCCGATAGAAGCCCAAACCTGGGTAATGGAAATGGAGAAAGTTTTCGATGTCGCTAGGGTTGGGAATGACCAGAAGACTGCCTTTGCGACTTTCATGTTAAAGTCGGAAGCCAGTTACTGGTGGCAAGCCAATAAGACGAGAGCAGGAGAGGGAGTCATACCGTGGGATCGGTTTAAGGAAATGTTCTTTGAGATGTATTTTCCGGCTAGTTTCACAGAATCAGATGGAGGTTCAGTTTCTCGAACTTAAACAGGGAACGATGTCAGTGCCAGAATATTCGGCAAAATTCAACGAATTAGCGAGGTTTGCACCATACCAGGTTTAAACACGGATGAGAGGAAGGCTAGACGGTTTGAACAAGGGTTGAAGCCGTGGTTGTATAGTAAGGTGTCAATGTTCCAATTGAACACTTTTGCTGGAGTTTTGGAGAAGGCGATTATCGCAGAAGGTGGAAGCGAAGCTATGACTAAGTATAACCAAGAACAGAAAAAGAAGAAGAGTGATAGTGAGAATAATAAGTCGAGTGGTGGTAACAGTGGTGGTCACAACAACAAGAGGAAGTGGAATGATAACGGATCTGCTGGAAGTCAACAGGGAGGTCAAAAGAAGAAGATAGAAGCGTGTGTTACATGTGGGAAGAATCACATAGGTATTTGCTTGAAAGGGAAGAGGGTGTGCTACAATTGCAACCAGGAGGGCCACATAGCTCCGAATTGTCCGAATCCGAAGAAGGGTGCTTGTTTCACATGTGGATCGAAGGATCATTTGGCTAGGGATTGCCCCAGGAAAGCAGCAGCAGGAACAGGATCGGGAGGAAATAAGGGAAACAGTGGTGGTAGTACATTGGCTATAACCGGATCAGCACCAGCAAACCGACCAACTGCAAGGACTTTCAACATGACCGTGCAAGATGCCGTGCAGTCTCGCGATGTGGTGTCAGGTATCATTCCGATCAATAATATTGATGCTTATGTATTGTTTGATTCGGGTGCTACTTGTTCATTTATATCCGATGACTTTGCTAAGAACTTAGGTTTGCCTAAGGAGGAATTAGACTACCCTTTGAAACATAGAAATTGCGAATAGGGAGGTAATTCCTGTTAGGTACGTACACAAGAACTGTAGAGTGAACATTAAGGGAAACGTGATGACAGTAGATCTGATCCCAATCAAACTTGGGGAATTTGACGTTATTTTGGGTATGGACTGGCTATTCAATTATGGAGCGATAATTGATTGCCAGAAGAAACGTATTAACCTTATGACTCCGTCAAAGGTAGTATTTTACGGCAGCAAATCGCCTAGACAAGCGAGTTGTCTGACGATGATGCAGGCCAAGAAGTTGTTAAGACAAGGCTGTGTGGGATACTTAGCCTACATAGTTGATACTCGAAAAGAGAGTCCAAAATTAGAAGAGATACATGTCGTAAGGGACTTTGTAGACGTCTTTCCAGACGATTTGCCAGGACTTCCGCCAGATAGGGAAGTTGAGTTTGTAATCGATTTGGCGCCAGGAACTGCCCCGATATCGAAAGCTCCGTACCGTATGGCCCCAGTAGAGATGAAAGAATTAATGGTGCAGCTACAAGAACTTTTAGATAAGAAGTATATTCAGCCGAGCGTATCGCCGTGGGGAGCGCCGGTGTTGTTTGTTAAGAAGAAGGACGGATCGATGCGACTTTGCATTGATTACAGAGAGTTGAACAAGGTCACGATTAAGAATAAATACCCGTTGCCAAGAATCGACGACTTGTTTGATCAGTTGAAAGGAGCTAGATATTTCTCGAAGATAGATTTGAGGAGTGGGTATCATCAGTTGAAGGTGAGGAAAGAAGATGTACCGAAGACAGCGTTCAGAACTCGTTATGGTCACTATGAGTTTCTGGTGATGTCATTTGGTCTAACGAATGCTCCTGCAGCATTCATGGACTTAATGAACAGGGTGTTTAAGCCGTTTTTGGACAAGTTTGTGGTAGTATTCATTGACGATATTCTAATTTACTCCAAAACCAAGGAAGAGCATGCAGAGCATTTGAAGTTGACATTGGAAGTGTTAAGAAGAGAGAAGTTGTACGCTAAATTTTCAAAGTGTGAATTCTGGATAGAGCGAGTGCAATTTCTTGGACATGTGATTGACAAGGATGGGATTTCGGTGGATCCGTCAAAGGTTGAAGCAGTGCTTAACTGGGATCAGCCGAGAACGCCATCGGAAGTGAGGAGTTTCCTCGGGTTAGCGGGTTACTACAGGAGATTCATTCAGGATTTTTCCAAAATCGCGACTCCGTTAACGAATTTGACTAGAAAGACGGTGAAGTTCGTTTGGACGGAGAAGTGTGAGGAAAGTTTTCAAGAATTAAAGAAGAGGTTGAGTACGGCTCCTGTGTTGTCTCTACCGGATAGCACGGGAAATTTTGTGGTGTACAGTGATGCGTCGCATAAAGGACTAGGTTGTGTGCTTATGCAAAACGGTTAAGGTCATTGCGTACGCGTCACGACAATTAAAGGACTATGAGAAGGGGTATCCTACCCATGATTTGGAATTGGCCGCGGTGGTGTTTGCTTTGAAGATATGGAGGCACTATCTTTACGGGGAGAAGTGTGAAATATATACAGACCACAAAAGTCTGAAATATATTTTTACACAGAAGGATCTGAACATGCGTCAGAGAAGATGGTTGGAATTGATAAAGGATTACGACTGCGAAATTTTATACCATCCGGGTAAAAGCGAACGTTGTGGCCGATGCCTTAAGCCGAAAGGGACGGGAGAAACTGTTTTATGTTAACTGCTCAGGAGGAGTTAAATTACAGCAATGGCAAAATTGGAATTGGAGGTGAAATATCCGGGGGAGTGTGACGAAAAATTATTTCAATTGAGAATCGGTTCAACTTTGGTGGATAAGGTTAAGGAAGCACAAATACAGGACGAAGAATGTGACAAAATCAGGAAAAGAATATCTGGAGGTGATGAAGTGAAATTCAAAATGGATAATGAAGGAGTATTGAGATTCGAGGGGAGGATTTGGGTTCCGCCAATACCAGAGGTTAAGGAGGAAATTTTGAGTGAGGCTCATAATTCAAGATATTCGATTCATCCGGGTAGTACGAAGATGTACCAAGATCTCCGACAACATTTCTGGTGGCCGAATATGAAGAAAGACGTAGCCGATTGTGTAGCCAAGTGTTTGACATGTCAGAAAGTTAAAGCAGAGCATCAGAGGCCAAGTGGGCTATTACAACCGTTAGAAATCCCAGAATGGAAATGGGAGCACATCACCATGGATTTCGTAGTAGGTCTTCCGACGACTCAGAAAGGTTTCGACGCAGCAGTGTATGGGTTATCGTGGATCGACTGACGAAATCAGCACATTTTCTACCGATCAAGATCAGATTCAACTTAGATCAGTTGGCGAAGTTGTATGTCAAGGAGATTATTTCGAGGCACGGTGTTTCCTATAATCTATTGTCTCAGATAGGGATCCGCGCCTTCACATCGAACTTTTGGAAACGACTACAGGAATGCATGGGAACACAATTACGTATGAGTACAGCATATCATCCACAGACCGACGGACAGAGCGAAAGAACGATTCAAACATTGGAGGATATGTTACGAGCATGCATTATGGACTTCAAAGGAAATTGGGACGATCATCTACCGTTGGTGGAATTTGCTTATAACAACAGTTACCACGCAAGTATTGGCATGCCGCCTTACGAAGCGTTGTACGGCAGAAAGTGCAGAACTCCATTATGCTTGGGATGAAGTTGGTGAACGTCAATTGCTCGGACCAGAACTGGTACAACAGACCGCAGAAATCATTAAAGTGATCAGGGCAAGATTGATAGCAGCTCAAGATAGACAGAAGAAGTACGCCGATCAACATCGTAAGGATCGAGAGTTTGACTCTGGTAGCTATGTATTCTTGAAAGTATCTCCCTGGAAAGGGAAGATTCGTTTTGGTAAAAAGGGAAAACTGAGCCCGAGGTTCATCGGACCCTTTGAAGTGTTAAGAAGAGTTGGTGAGGTCGCTTATGAGGTAGCTTTACCTTCCAGCGCTGGAACACATCCACAATGTCTTTCATGTCTCGGTGTTACGACCATACAAGCCCGACTACAAGCATGTCATAGAGTATGAACCCCTACAAGTTGAGAAAGATTTGTCTTACGAAGAAGAGCCTGTTCAGATAGTTGACAGGAAAGAGCAAGTGCTAAGAAATAAAATTATACCTTCTGTTAAGGTGATCTGGAGGAACCACAACGCTGAAGAAGCAACGTGGGAACTCGAAGATCAGATGATGAGAAATTATCCACAGCTATTTGCTTAATCTATGTGTAGCGATTCTGGGGACAGAATCTTTGTAAGGGGGGGAGAATGTAACGGGATGAGTTAATCAAGTCGTGATTCTGGGGACAGAATCCTTTTAAGGGGGGAAAGATGTGACGAACGAGAATTTTTGTAACTTATTTTAAATATTTATTGATTAAATAAATATTTTTGATGATTTGATTGTTGAATTAATTGATTAATCGATGAATTTGTGGTAGATTAATTTAATTATATGTGTTACATTAATTAGATTAATGTGAAGAATTTTTATATTTAATATATGTGTTTTAAATTGAATTTATTTGATTAAATACATTATTTAAATAAGTGTAATGTTATTTCTAATTAATTTAATTATTAATTAGATATTTAGTAAATGGTCATTATTAATAAATGAGAATTTTATTTATATGACTATGTGATTTAATGAAGAATTATTCTATTTTTATTTATTTGATTTTTAGTAAGATTAATTAGTTGATTAAAGTGTGACATGAAACTTTGTAATAAGCTTTTTATTATAATAAATTAGAAGGGAGAATAATGTGCTAGCCAAACGAAGCCTTATTGGGAGTTGAGGTCAGTTAACCCATTATGGGATTAACTGACACCACTCGTCAGATGTAAAACTTCACGTATCCTAATCCCAGCCATTCCCATCATCAGTTTCCAAAATTCATTCAGAGAGAAAAGAAAGAGAGTTTGAGAGAATTGAAGAAGAAAATCTACTCACCTTGTTGCATAATCTAATTTCTTGTTAAGGTAATTCTTAATTTTAACCTTTAGTTATGTTTTCTTAATTTTTCTCCATGAATGCATGTCTGAGTTTTCTGTAAATTAAGTTATATGGTTAAATTTTATAGAATGATGATTGAATATTCGAAAGCATGTATAAGCGTCTTTTATATGATGTATATGTGATTTAGAGTAATTAATTCATAAGAATATGCCTTGAATTAGAAGTTCTGAAATTTACAGAGAAACAGAGTTTAAATATGACTTATATGTATGAAAAATTATGCTTGAATTACATGTTAATCGTTAAATTGATAGTTGTTTATGTGTTTATGCATGTAAAAACGAAAAGAATGAAACTTAAATGGATTGATTTGGTTAAGGAACGAATTTACTGTGATTGATTTCGTTAACTGTATCAATATGTAAATACAGAACATGAACAGTGAAAATTTTAGTTTTAATTGATTATTTAGATTGTCTGTGATGTCAAAATCACTGTTTATGGAATGGGTTTTGATTTCAAACCATATATGATAATTGGGTATGTTTAATTTGATGTACGAATAACAAAATGGGAAATTTTTGGCCTGTTTCTGCGTTCTTCGCGAACTGCAGAAACTGGAATTCGTAATTCTCGCCCCGGCGAGAATTTTGTGAAGGGATCCCTCGCCCCGGCGAGGAGCTCGCCCCGGCGAGAATTTTGTGAAGAAATTCCTCGCCCCGGCGAGAAGAAAGCTCGCCCCGGCGAGAATTTTGTGAAGAAATTCCTCGCCCCGGCGAGAGCTCGCCTCGGCGAGAGTTTCGTTGAAGGTTTTTCTCGCCCCGGCGGGGGGGAACTTAAAAAAAAAAAAAAAAAAAAAAAAAAAAGAAAAAAGACGAGAGTATAAATTTTATTATTTGTTTTTGTTAATTGTTTTAAAAAGTGGTTATACCAAAAGATTAGGCTAATTTATAAAAATAATTTTAAAATAACTGTGTAATGTGGTAGCATAAGCCCATTGATTGTTTGGGTCAACTGAGCTATTGAGTTTAAATGAGAATGAGTTTTGACGTGTTTATAATACTGTAACTAATTATTGTTACTGTTTTATAAACGGAATGTATAGGTTGATTAGAGAAACGTGAGTCTTAAATTTTTAGTCTACGCACGAGGCAAGTATCTTATCCTTACTTTTACGTTTACGCAAGTTTCTAAATTTCTTTATCATAGAGTACAAGCTTCATAATGCTATTACTTCTTAAGCAAGTTATTGTTTCTATTCCATTCAATTTCATGGATTCAATGAGATGTTTTTGATTTCCTCTTTGTAATGCTTCAGTTATATAAAACGTATTCAATCGTACCTTTTGTTGTGAGATTTAGTTTTGATTCTCGAATTATACCTTTTGAACCTTGATTGACTAGCGAACCCTCATTGATTCGACTAGTCCATAGTTGATGAGCGTTCTAAATTCTAGAAACATTATTGAAGTAAATCCAAACCAAACTTCCTTTGGTGCGGACTCCGATGTCAAACTGAGATGAACAACCCTTATACAGGGGATATTATTTATGCGTTAGCGTTAAGATGTTGTGCACATACATGGTACAAAGGGCTGATCCCCCTGAGTACGAGAAGAAAGGTCCATATAGTCTTACGACTGTTAAAGGTTTAAAGTAGAAATACTTGATAACCTGGGACATAGTTCGTGGTCTTAAGACCCTCAGATGTTCTTTTGAATCTTGTTTTACATTCTTGACTCAAAAGCTAAATCTTCAATTATTCGATATCCGTTGATTATTTCGCATGTTATTATTATTGTTGTTGTTATACTTGCTGGGCAATCATTGCTCACCCTTGCATAATAACACTGCAGCTAAGGTTGAAAGAACTGACGAGCCATCTACTAGTAAGGGCAAAGGAAAAGCAAATAAGTGATGAAGACTTGTCGTATTTGCTTTGTTGTTATTTCTGTAATAGACTTGATTTATGTTTTCCGCACTGATGTTTAATTAAGGTTAGATAACCTGGGATTTGTTTATGAATGATGTTGTAACCCTCTAATGGGAGATTTCTATTTCTATCCAAGTATTTTCATTTATATTTGAATGGGTAGTTAGATGTGATGTGATGTTTTTGGATTGTGAACACCAAATCATGAGGAAATGAAGTTCCCGGATTTGGGGGTGTCACAGGCGCTGTCCTAACTGCTGCACATTGCTGGTTCTGGTTTGCTGCTGCTGTTTCTTTCGCTGTTGTTGCCCGATGCCGCATGCCAACACACGCCACTTTGACCAAATGATCCAAAATAACCATTTTTGCCCTTTTTAGCCCAAAATTGCCCGTTTCGCCCATTTTCGCGTCTTTCTATAACATAAATACAAAAATAACCAAAACACATAAAAATGACATAAACTACCCAAAAACATACAAATTCATCAAGTCCAAAGTATCCGATTTGTCGGTATAAAATCACTCATCAAATACCCCAAACTTGAATCTTTGTTTGTCCTCAAGCAAAACACAAAGCACAAAAGACAAAAAAAACTTCACAAACTAACTAACAACCTACGATGCAAGCAATGAATCAATACATAATCAAAAGATGGCCTCAAAGATTTCAAAACCAATAACTCTCAACAAAATCCAAGAGCATGCAAGTTTAACAATTCAACCTATTCATTAGTTCTACAACACTCATGACTCACAAATGTGAGCACATCCAAACTATACAAACCATTAAACACCTCATACTTAGATAAGACTATATAACATATAAAAGATACATTATATCAACTCTAAAATTCTATTACCACATCAATCGTAACAAAGACAAACAACATATAAATCTAGGGGATTGAAAAGGATATGCATTTTCCATGGTTTCCCTTCCCAAACATCATTCTTTTATTTTTTTTTATTTTTTTTATTTAGTGAGTGCATCTTATGCTCTATCTCACCTTCTTTTGAACGAGTGCATTTTACGCTTTATCTCGTTTCCCATGTGTCCATTATGCTAACTCGGGAAGGCTCTAATTTTTCAAAAACAAGCTAAGATATCAAACAATCCAAGAATACCCCTAAACTTATATGAATGCATAACTTGCTTTAATTGATGCTTAAATAAGCTCATAGAATCTCAACATCTTCTACACAAGAATAAGCTATATAAGCTCTCTAAGACATAATGAACTCAACAGTTGGATGAAAATGACATTGTTAGTTCCCAAGGACACAATAGAGATCTAGAAGGGGAGGGGGTTGAATAGATCCTTTTTAAAACCATTTTCCTTTTTCATATTGAAGTATAACAATTATGATTAATAGAATCAATTCATGCATAACAGAATATACTTTAATAACCCCTTCAAAGATATAAACATAATCTCAGTTCAAGGAACAAATCTACGATATGATTGATAGCAGATATTGCAGTTATTGAGCATAATGTAAAAGACATAAAGTAAATGACACAAGAGGTTTTAAGTAGTTCGGAGACTGAACAACTCCTACTACACTCTTCTACTTCAACAAGTAGGAATCCACTAATTTAGTTATTAAGACAAGGACGCTCCGCCCTCCTCAAGTCCAGCAGACATGAGTTATTTTTAGTCCCTCAAACAAGGATCCTCTAACCCTCTTCAAGCCAAGCAGACTTGGAACTCCAGTTCATTAAAAACTCTTCAAAGCCAGCAGCCTTGGAATCACCCAGTACACTTAGTACTCTTTAAGACTAGCAGCCTTGGAACTCTTTAGTCACTTAAGATAAGGACTCGGAGACCCTCCTTCGTGTGTTGATGGTTGTAATGTTATGCTGCTAAGATGAACTTTGATCTCCTTCATCTTCAGGTACTTAGCAGCTATTGATGATCGTCTTCTGAATGCTACTGATGATTGTCGTTGAAGCTCTTCTTCTTCCAGTGCATAGCAGATGTAGATGATCACCTTCTACTTACTACTTAAGCTCTTCAAATAAGCTTAATGCATTTTTGAGCTTAGCAATCATGAACACTTGTTGTCTTGTATATAGAACCTGTTCTGTTCTTCATCTAGTCAGCTTGCAGTGTTCATGGTTGATCACCGAGTTGTTTTTCTAGATTTGCTTTCAGCTCTAGTTACTCTTGATTTTGGCTTCTTGGTCATTTGACTCTTAGCTCATATGTCAGCCCTTTGACATACTTCTGATTTTGTAGTGAAGCTTTCAGCAGATTTGTTCAATCAGTGTTCTTGCTCTCGTTCACTACACTTAGCAATCTGAATACAGGTTACTCTTATGTAGATCTCTATCTTCTTCCCGTTGGAAGTATGCCGTTGATATCTTCCCATTGCAATTCTTTCCGTTAGAGACTTACTTGCTACAGACTTGTTTATTGTACCAATGAATATTTTACTTCTTGAAGTCTGCTAGTGATGGTTGAGTCAGCATCCATTAACTGGTACCAAGATAATGGAGTCACATGAGCTGCCCTTTGATTGCTGCAAACATGGCTGTTTGAACCCCACTCAGATTGGTTCCTTATTTTGCTCATTTAACTAATCAGCCGCTCATTTTGGGATAATCAACCTAAGTGCTCTGATGTCTTCAATCCTTGCTGGCACTTACTTACTCTACAATCAACTAGGTTGTAACATGTTGCTTCTGATCGTAGAGTTGTCTGCTCACTCCATAATGTGGCCTTATGATTATGCATGATGTACACTGCCTTAGAGCTTGTAGAGTGATTGATTGCATTTGCTTTACGCTTTAATGAGTTTCTTACTATTCTGCAGTTGTGCCTTTTATGCTCTGTGATCTCTATTGAGCTTTACGTTCTCAGAGCATAGGTCCATGATCTTGTTGAGCTTTTCTTGCAGCTTGTTTACCATAGAGGATTGCTTTGTTGTTCTTCAGGTGTTAGCTCTGCAGACTCTTTCTTCTCATAGAGGACTGCTCTATGATCTTTTAGATGCCAACTGCATTCTTTTAGAGGAATGCTCTACATTCTTTAGAGGTTGTCTCTGTTGTTATGTCATAGAGGACTGCTCTATGATCTTCTGATGCTTTAGCACTTTCGTTGTAGAGGACTGCTCTACTTAATCTTCAGATATTGTCTCTACTGTTATGTCATAGAGGACTGCTCTATGATCTTCTAATGATTTGTTTAGGCTGCCAGAGTATCTTTGTTGTCTTTATCTCAACTCTATGATCACTTGATCTGGCTGGTGATTTCCCACTCTACGACCTTGTCTAAGATGCAAGCCGTAGAGTCTTGATGGGATCGTAGAGTGCATATCTGAGCTGCCCTGTGATCTCTGTTAGAACTTGATGCTTCGGATGTACTTTGAGATCTTTGTTTATCTGATAGCTCATGAACAGCTAACTTAGTAGTCTTTCTGAAGATTACTACTTTAACTTTAAGTGCTCAGGCAGAGGTTACTCTTCGTTATTGTTTGATTGTAGATCGTTCATTGGAGTCATTGAGTGACTGACTGTATTGGCTCTACGAACCCAAGAACAGGAGCTTTACGATGCCGACTGAGCCCTGCGACAGGCCGAGCCTTACTCTACGTTTGCCTTGCAAGCTCTGCTATGACATGCTCAATTCTACGATGTGCCTGACCGAACTTCACTCTACGATACACCTGGCCGTACTTCACTCTACGATGTGCCTGACTGAGCTTCACTCTACGATGCACCTGGCCGAGCTTCACTCTACGATGTGCCTGACCGAGCTTCACTCTACGATTCGCCTAGCAGACTCTGCGTACCTTTAAGCTAACTGAACTTCAGGCTGGCTGACTACTCTACGATCCTTTACTGGATGCTTTATGATGATTTGTGTAGTACTCAACGATCAGTCTAGCCTTTGCTTATTACATATATCTCTTCAGCTCATAAGATTAACCTAACAAGTTTGATATTTTTCTATTCTAAGTCCTTTTTACATCAATTTTATTAAAGGACTTTACAACACTTAATGTTACAAATATGCTTTGATCAGATAGATGTAAATTCAGCTTAGATCAACCTAACATATTTAATCTATTCATTCTAAGTCCTTGTACATATATATTTCATGAAGGACTTTACAAGGCTTTATAAGTATGAATGTTCTTCTTATCATTTTGTCATCAATCAAATCACATATACTGAATAATGGTAATCTCATGCAGATGTTTTAACAATCGTCCCCTATAAGAATAAAATTAGACGTCTCATGCAGATTCTCAACAATCTCCCCCTATTTGATGATGACAAAAACACTTATAGCATAACATTCAATTCAAGCAGTTCATGCAGATGTGAATGAAATGATGTGCATTCATATGATATTTATGCTAAGCATGCCATAAATCTTAAAACGTACAGTCCATAAGCTATATTAGTTCAACAAGGAGATCCTAGATCTAGAATGACAGTTAATTCCTCCTTGCTTGTTAGAAATGTACCTTTTTCACCTTCTTCTTGTTGATCCATACTTGGATACCTTGTGATTGCTTTCAGCTGCTGCTTTCTTCTAGTTCTGTTTCATTCTCCTCTGGCTCTTGCTCCCCCTCAAATCTTGTTACTTTTCCTTCACATTCTTCTTCTTCTAGCTCCCCCTCAGTTGTAGGCGCTTTATCTTTGTTCTTCAACTTCAGCATCTTGATTATGTCCTTCCTGGCCCTCTTTTTATGCTTCATCTTTTTCTCCCCTTTTTTATCATCAATCACTTGGGAAAGATACTGAACATGGTTAATGAGCTGTTCAACTAGGTAGGAGGTATTTCCAACTTCAATCTTCACCTCCTGTTGGCCGAGTTCTAGTTGTTGAGAGAGGGACTGGTTGAGATTATCAATTTTCTCTAAGAGAGACTGAATGGATCTCTCATTTTGCTTCTGAAGTTTCAGGGCTTCTATCTTCTGTTTCTCAATGGACTTAAGATATATCTGATCTCTTTGATGAAGTTTGATAGACATATCAGTGAATGATGCTTGCAGCTTCTTGTAGAAATCATTCTCTTCACCTCCAGGCATATCCTTTGCTGCAGCAGTAACTGAGAAAATGTTTCTAAGCAACTCTTCTGAGTTTTTTCAACAACTCTTGATCAATCAAGGGATCTTCAAGGATGGGTGTAGTTGACTTGGGTTTCTCACTCATGTATATGTTTTCAAGAGCAGTGACTATATCAAAGAAATCTTTGTTGGATGAGTAAGGAATATCAATAGGTATGTTAGTGGAGGTATTTGACCTTTGAGGGAGTGTGACATTCGGCTGAGACTGAAACACTGCAGTCGTAGAGTTAGGGTGCCCTACAACCATTGACTCTACGGTATTGGCTTTGGCTTC
Source organism: Aralia elata (assembly GCA_034770075.1). Taxonomy (NCBI): domain Eukaryota; kingdom Viridiplantae; phylum Streptophyta; class Magnoliopsida; order Apiales; family Araliaceae; genus Aralia; species Aralia elata. The sequence continues at coordinate 18,256,795 of CM068388.1, forward strand.
CTTTTACTAAGGTTCTCCAGCAGATAGTATGGAATGTATATACCTTCAGCATGTTGGTAGACTTTGAAGTGTTGGGAAGTCTTGATCAACATCTTTGGAAAGGATTGGACTCTTAGAAAGTTTTGAGAGATCAACTTCAGATTTGGGAACTTTGAGTAACACCAGCTGATGAAGCTCTTATCTCCAAGTGAAATAGCCTTCAACCAGGGCATCCATGGGTAGAACCATGTCAACTGCTGACTTTCAGGATCATATAGCACAGTAGTTCGATCCATTTCAATGTCTTGAAAATTGTTAAGTAGATCCTCTATGGTCATTGATATTACTGTGACTTCTCCGTTGCCATGATCTATCCATCTTGTTGGCAACACAGCTCCTGATTTGTCACAAGCCTCCAGCACTATCCTTCTTCGAATTCTTGTAGTTGCTGGGGGTGGATTAGAGTTGCTTTCCGACTCATCATTTTCGAAGTTAGAGTCCTCCAGTGTTTCATCCTCTTACATTGCTTCCTTTCCTTTTCCAATGTCCGTCTTTCTGGCATTCTTTTCTTTTGACCTTGCTTTCTCCATAGTCACTTTCTTTGACACTTTTGTTGGCTCCCCAATTGACTATTCTTCATAGCTTGTTTCCATATTGGTATCATCTCCTGTTGATCCATTGATATTCTTTTTGGTAGACACAGTTTCATCCTTACTTTCTGATTCCGATTCACTTGTGGTCACATCCTTTTCAGCAGACTCATCTCTTGGTGCCACAAGTTTATTGATCTTTGCAGCTTCTTCTTTATCATCCTCATTATCATCACTAAGATCAATTATCTTAGGTGGAATACTTTCATCTCTCTTAAGACCGGGGAATTTCATCATTTTCCTTAATCGTGCACTCTGTCTTCTTTTTGAAGGCCTGGCATTAGGTGCCTCAAATGCTTCTTCCTCTACTTCAGATTTACTTCTAGGTACTGAAGAACTCTTCAAGGAGGCTGTTGGAGAGACTTTCTCAACTTTCAACTTCTTCTTTGTTGATTTTGAAGGTAATGATACAAGGGACAGATTCATCAGATTGTGATGACTCATTCTTTAGTGTACTTACTTTTCTTTTCCTTTTGTCTGTCTTTGAGGTGCCCTTGCTGCTGCCTCCGGATATTCTCAATTTCTTATTCTCAATGGGGTTCCTTTTCTAGTTGTCAAACAATTTAGGGGACATTACTTTGTTAACATTTAGGGTTTCTCCTTCATCATCCCCAATCTTGCTCTTCAGTTTCTTCTTCAAAATGATGCTTAAGAATCTTCCATAAAATACCTTTGAGATAGGTTTTTCTGAAGCCTTCATTTTCCTGATATCCTTGGCTACCCAATCAGACAGCATAACACCAAAGTTTATCTTCTTCTTCATGACAATGACAGTCATAATTTTCAATTGAAGATCACTTACAGTGTCATGAGCGGTATCTTTGCATAAGATACATTTTCCTGCAATCTTTGCCAAGAACTCAAATTTCTCTGGGAATTCCTTTTTCTTCATTCCTTTGAGATGGGGATTCTTTACATATCCCATCAATCTCATGCCATCATGAGTATCGATTCTTTCCAGAGATGATAGACCATGGTTGGTGAATCCCAAACATTGATTGATTTCTGCAACATCTATCTTCAGTTTCACTCCTCGAACTTTTGAAGTCTGAACATCATCTCTGATCGTTGCATTCTGGTAGAACTCTTTCACCAACCCAGAGTAGATTTTGGTGTTAGATTCTAAACATTCTACGAACCCAGCTTCTCTTACGATTTTGAGAATATCCTTGAACTTCTCTTCTGATTCCCCAAACTTATCGAAACCAAGGTGTATACCTGATATGACTTGATAGTTTTCCATAACAAGGGTTTGATAAATGAAGGATGCTTTGATTGTAGATGGATATTTGAAACGATATGGGTTTTTGGAGTTTTTGGAAGTTGGTGATTCGGGTTTGCTGAAGATTTGATGTTTTTAGGGTATTAATAGATCAACAGGGTTTTGTAAGAGGAAAGATTTTGATAATTGATAGGAAAGAACAACTGTCAGTATTTGAATTTTGACTTGTGTCAGTTCCCTCTTTTTTTACACGTGTAGGAAAGCCATTTGCTAATTGTGACCATAACTATTATAACTTCCATAACTGTTGCACATTAGTTACCCTGGTCATTTCCTTCTTCCTTGACCATTGACTTTGCTTGTTCGTAGAGTGGCTTGATGTCCTTGCTTTTCGCTCTATGATCATCTCTTGAGAGCAGACTTTGGTCACACCTTTTGCTACCCAAATGCTGACTTGCACTTATCCTAGTGAATGCAGTCTGTGTGATGAGAAGATCTTCAATTAAGCTTGAAGTGGCTTCCTCCTAGAATGCACATCTTAATTGCTCAGAAGAATTCTTGCTCTCTCTTGACATCTGTTATAATAGTCTCTATAACTTGTATCTGCACTAGTAGGTGAGCTGGATTATTTGCTTGATGAAGACTTCCTTTTAATACCAGCTTCTTTCTCTTCTAGAAGATCCCATGATCAAATCTCTCTTATGAGATTAGATCTTCTCCTTTGTTTCGTTAACACCTTAATCTCTGGAGAGATTTTAGTGGTGCATTCCATTTAGTCTTTCAACAGGGTTAAAGAAGCTCAGAAAGGGCAGGCCTCTAAGATTGAAACTTAGGGCTTGGTTTGTCGCTGAGGCACTTATCTGGGGAAAGACTATTTTGGTGTAGTGGAGAGAGTGTCATCACTATATTCTTATGATTTGGCTTTACCAGCTCTGAACGTTCTTTGTGGCTGGTATTTGTCTGTGAGAGAATTTATAGGAAAGGTGTTAGTATAGGTTGCAATCATAGGGTTAGTACATTCTATGATTAGGATGTCAATCGTAGTGACTCTACGTTTTGGGCAATGTGGGTGACTTGATTATCATTTGTAGAGTTTAGAGACTCTACGACCAAAGATTAAGTTTTATCTGGTTCATCAGCCACAGAGTTTTGGGACTCTGTTCCTTTCTGTTTTGAGATCTGAAGATAGTCGGTGATCAGCTTCTGAGCATACTGGAGAATTCTTGGATCAGTTTATTCACACTTGAATATACTTTGCTGGTTCAAAGGAACTTGATAGATGTGAACTTGTGTTCTGTGAAATGATCATCAGAGATAGAAAGGACATATGGACTTTCTTCTGCTCCTTTCTCTGTATTTAGTAATGAATTCCACTTCTACTTTATCTTTTTCATTATGCAACTTCACAATCTTCATATCTTCAGTCACTTTGACTTTTCCTCAAGCTGAGCATTGATAGACTTAGCAGATTGTTGCTCCCCTATAGTTGATACTTCCATCTTAGAAATAGATGGTCTTCAATGATTGAATCTTCTTCATTGGATCGTAGAGTATTTTCTTTGACACTGGTCACTCTACAATCCCCTTGTCTGGCTTTGCAATCGTAGAGTTGGTTCAAACTTGATGTAGACTTGGTTCTTGTATGCTTCTTCACGAACTATATTATGCTGAGTTGAGCTCTAGCTTCTGAGAGAGTCTCACTGGAGAGGCATGCCTTTGCCCTTTGTCAGAAGTTTGTTGATGAAGATCACATGTTTCAAGCTCCTCCCTAAATGTGCTTGAGTAAGGATAGATCAATCATGATACCTGCAGGATAAGTAAGTTTCTGATTTGGTACTCACTATTATTTGGGTCCTGCGGGGTTAGTGTTTTTGAATGCCTGAGTCTTTTCGACTTTGGATTCACAACACGTATTGCAGCTCATGTATGAGATCAGAGTTAATTATGCTGCTAAGAGTGTGTGTGAGAGAGAACAAGCTTGTGTGGAGCTAGTGTGAATCCTCACACTTTTTCTTTAGAAAGATCCCTTCTTACTTGTATCATGTTCTAAGTTTTTGAACCTTAGTAGAGTAGTGGTCAGTTCTGTGAGTTGTACCCAGATGGTTCGTAGAGTTGATCAGTCTTTACAACCCTTCAAAGTACAACAGCAGACATGACTGCACTATACGATTTAAAAAAAAACTTAGATCATGAAGTAATGGGCCAATCAGCAGACAAGGTGAGAAAACTAAGATAGGATGAAATATAAATCATTAAGCATAACTCTTAAACAATAAGGTTAATAGCAGGAGGTGATTTCACTAAGTATAATTTCTATTGAGTTGTCCATAACTAAGGATGAACTCTCAACATCAGGACTAATAAATACAAGTCTTTAGTAGATGATTTAGCCAACATACAAAAGCAATTCTATATCAGTTAGAACACTACTAACTCTTCTAGCAACAAGATAAGATAAGACTCTATTTGTGGATAAACTTCAGATATCTTTCTCAAGAGCTTTATTTTCAACCTCAAATGTGGATAGAGAGTAAAGTGATTTTAGGCTATTTTCACTTTTCTCTCTTTCTCCTTTTGTGGTGGAAAATAATTCCTTGATATGTTACTGAAGTAAATAGAGATGCAGTTTAGTCATGTAATTATGCAATACATTTCAATGGTCAGAAATATTGGCATTCGAGGTGACAGAGTTAAATACCTCACTGACGTCAATCTCTTGACAGTTAGTGGTGCTGCTTGTGATGGCGCACCCTGTCATTGGTTAATGATTTGTAATCCTTCAAATCACTACCGGCATCATCATTTGTTCCTTCATAGTGATGCATTGACTGACACATCGAGCACATCTTTGAGTTATGGACATAGTTAGTCATGACATCCCATAATCCTTGATACGCTTGAATGAACCTCCGGGATCATATTTTGTAAAGTAGGGTCACGACATATGTAGTTGAGAAGCTCATGGAGTCATCGTTGTAGTGCATTGATGATGGAGCATTATCACTTAGATATCTCCTAGATCATCATTCGTAGGACTTCTCAAACTTCTTAGGTGGAGATGCAGATTTCCTTTTGAATGGAGAATTTCTTAGTTTTTGCTGCATCTGTACTATTTCCTCCTTATGAGATGATCGATTTGCTCCTTGATATCAGCATTCCTGGTGATGATGATATTTTCACTTAAGCACATGGTTCAGCTTGGATAGCCTTAGGTAGATTTTCATTTGAGTACCTGCATATACAATTTTCAACTTGTAAACTTGTATTCATTTTGTTTTAATAACCAATACCGAGATTTTAAACTGATCTGAATTTGTGTCATGGATCTACTCAAAGCGTGAGCTTTAACATATTCATGAGAACCCGCTCTGATACCAATTGTTAGTTCCCAGGGGCACAATAGAGATCTAGAAGGGAAAGGGGTTGAATAGATCCTTTTTAAAACCATTTTCCTTTTTCATATTGAAGTATAACAGTTATGATTAATAGAATCAATTCATGCACAACATAATATACTTTAATAACCCCTTCAAAGATATAAACATAATCTCAGTTTAATGAACAAATCTACGATATGATTGATAGCAGATATAGCAGTTATTGAGCATAATGTAAAAGACATAAAGTAAATGACACAAGAGGTTTTAAGTGGTTCGGAGACTGAACAACTCCTACTTCACTCTTCTACTTCAACAAGTAGGAATCCACTAATTTAGTCACTAAGACAAGGACGCTCCGCCCTCCTCAAGTCTAGCAGACATGAGTTATTTTTAGTCCCTCGGACAAGGATCCTCTAACCCTCTTCAAGCCTAGCAGACTTGGAACTCCAGTTCACTAAGAACTCTTCAAAGCCAGCAGCCATGGAATCTCCCAGTACACTTAGTACTCTTCAAGACCAGCAGCCTTGGAACTCTTTAGTTACTTAAGATAAGGACCCGGAGACCCTCCTTGGTGTGTTGATGGTTGTAAAGTTGTGCTGCTAAGATGAACTTTGATCTCCTTCATCTTCAGGTACTTAGCAGCTGTTGCTGATCATCTTTTGAACGCTGCTGATGATTGTCGTTGAAGCTCTTCTTCTTCCAGTACATAGCAGATGCAGATGATCACCTTTTACTTACTACTTAAGCTCTTCAAATAAGCTTAATGCATTCTTGAGCTTAGCAGTCATGAATACTTGTTGTCTTGTATATAGAACCTGTTATGTTCTTCATCTAGTCAGCTTGCACTGTTCATGGTTAATCACAGAGTTGCTTTTCTAGATTTGCTTTCAGCTCTAGTTACTCTTGATCTTGGCTTCTTGGTCATTTAACTCTTAGCTCATATGTCAGTCATTTGGCATACTTCTGATGTTGTAGTGAAGCTTTCAGCAGATTTGTTCAATCAATATTCTTGCTTTCGTTCACCACACTTAGCAATCTGAATGCAAGTTGCTCTTATGTAGATCTCCATTTTCTTCCCGTTAGAAGTATGCCGTTGATATCTTCCCGTTACAATTCTTTCCGTTGGAGACTTACTTGATGCAGACTTGTTTATTGTACCAATGAATATTTTACTTCTTGAAGTCTGCTAGTGATGGCTTAGTCAGCATCCACTAACTGGCACCAAGATAGTGGAGTCACATGAGCTGCCCTTTGACTGCTGCAAACATGGCTGTTTGAACCCCACTCAGATTGGTTCCTTATTTTTCTCATTTAACTAATTAGCCGCTCATCTTGGGATAATCAACCTAAGTGCTTTGATGTCTTCAATCCTTGCTGGCACTTACTTACTCTACAATCAACTAGGTTGTCGCCTGTTGCTTCTGATCGTAGAGTTATCTGCTCGCTCCATAATGTGGCCTTAAGATTATGCATGATGTACACTGCCTTGGAGCTCGTAGAGTGACTGACTACACTTGCTTTTATGCTTTGTGATCTCCATTGATTTTTACATTCTTAGAGCATAGGTTCATGATCTTGTTGAGCTTTTCCTGCAGCTTGTTTACCATAGAGGATTGCTCTGTTGTTCTTCAGGTGTTAGCTCTGCAGACTCTTTCTTCTCATAGAGGACTGCTCTATGATCTTTTAGATGCCAACTGCATTCTTGTAGAGGAATGCTCTACATTCCTTAGAGGTTGTCTCTGTTGTTATGTCATAGAGGACTGCTTTATGATCTTCTGATGCTTTAGCATTTTCGTTATAGAGGACTGCTGTACTTAATCTTCAGACATTATCTCTACTGTTATGTCATAGAGGACTGCTCTATGATCTTCTGATGCTTTGTTTAGGCTGCCAGAGTATTTTTGTTATCTTTGGCTCAACTCTACGATCACTTGATCTGGCTGGTGCTTTCCCACTCTACGACCTTGTCTAAGGTGCAAGACATAGAGTCTTGATGGGATCGTAGAGTGTATATCTGAGCTGCCCTGTGATCTCTGTTAGGACTTGATGCTTCGGATGTACTCTGAGATCTTTGTTTGTCTGATAGCTCATGAACAGCTTACTTAGTAATCTTTCTGAAGATTGCTACTTTAACTTTGAGTGCTCAGGCAGAGGTTACTCTTTGTTACTGTTTGATTGTAGATCGTTCATGGGAGTCGTTGAGTGATTGACTGTATTGACTCTACGAACCTAAGAACAGGAGCTCTACGATGCCGACTGAGCCCTACGACAGGCTGAGCCTTACTCTACGTTTGCCTTGTAGGCTCTGCGATGACATGCTCAATTCTACGATGTGTGTGGCCGAACTTCACTCTACGATGCACCTAGCCGTACTTCACTCTACAATGCACCTGGCCGAGCTTCACTCTAAGATGTGCCTGGCCGAGTTTCACTCTACGATTCGCCTGGCAGACTCTGCGTACCTTTAAGATGACTGCTCTACGATCATTTACTAGATGCTTTATGATGATTTGTGTAGTACTCAACGATCAGTCTAGCCTTTGCTTATTACATATATCTCTTCAGCTCATAAGATCAACCTAACAAGTTTGATCTTTTTCTATTCTAAGTCCTTTATACATCAACTTTATTAAAGGAATTTACAACACTCAATGTTACAAATATGTTTTGATCAGATAGATGTAAATTCAGCTTAGATCAACCTAACATATTTGATTTGTTCATTCTAAGTCCTTGTACAAATATATTTCATGAAGGACTTTACAAGGCTTTATAAGTATGAATGTTCTTCTTATCATTTTGTCATCAATCAAATCACATATACTGAATAATGGTAATCTCATGCAGATGTTTTAACAATCTCCCCCTATAAGAATGGAATTAAACGTCTCATGCAGATTCCCAACAGACATGAAAGCGCAAAGGGGTTATAAATATCGCAGAACCAATACCCAAGGTTAAATTTAAACTAGTATGCTCAAAAATTTCACAGGAGTTAACTAAATGCTACTGAAGTTCATATCATAGGCCAACATTGCTCAAAACTTCAAAATTTTTAATTTTTCTAACTAATATGCACAAATAAACATAACTATATCAAAATAACTAAGATAATACTAACTCAAGCACCTAATGCATCACAAGTACCCCTAAACTTAAGACAAACATTGCCCTTAATGTAAAGATAAGCAGAATTAAAACAGAGGACTTCCCTGAGGCTGTATCAATCGTCACCGCCAACATCCTCCCCACCGTAAGTCATTTTGGGAGCCATTCACATTCAAAAGCACCAACAAAATGCCCTACCTAGCTTGTGCCTTGCTTTTGGCCTTGGCTTATACCTTGCCCCTTGCTTTGCTTGGCGATTCGTTGGCGAATCGTGCTCGTAGCTATTTGGTGCCTGAAGTTCTCTAACACAAAACATTAGACTTGGGTTGCCTCCCAAGAAGCGCTTATTTTATAGTCTTCAGCCCCGACTTTATGTAAAACAGGAAAATAAGTTTAAATTAAGATCAATTCGATTTAAACTAATATTGGAAAAGCATTAGAAAATAATTCCCCGGTAACGGCGCCAAAAACTTGTTGGTCGATTTCGCAATTGATAAACACGTGCAAGTATACGCGATCAACAAATAATACAATGATAAGTAAAAGTCGATCCCACGAGGAATTATATCTAACGAATAAACAAATACTAACTTTATATCGTTTCGATCTTATTTAAACGATTTGATTTAAGTAATTAAAACTAAAGACTACATTTAAACTAAATGACATAAAGAAATAACATAAATAAGTAAATAACGATCTAAGAACACAATATCCCCCTATACATCATTTATATCTCCTAACTCTCTAATTAATTATACGGTCATAATGCATTGTCAACCGAGAAACCTAAGTATTCATATGCCTCTTCCGAGATCATATGAAAATCACCCTCTACAGCACATAGGTATATTCCTATCCTATATGCTAGCAAGTCATTCATTCCTAAAAACAATCAACAAGACACGTGTCACGGAAGCCTCATTAATCGCTCATCAAACGAATAAACTTTCGCTAAGGGAGTCATTAAGTCTAGATTCTCTAATTAGCTACCTATGACATATAGCTATATTCCTATCTTACACACAAATTATGCATCCCAACACGCAAAATAAACATAATCCCATGTCAATCTATTCATGGTCTAAATCTACGCAGAGGTGTTGCCTCATTCCTACTCAGCGCAGAGGCGCTGTCCTGACTACTGCACATTGCTAGTTCTGGTTTGCTGCTGCTGCTTCTTCCGTTACTGTTGCCCGATGCCGCACGCCAACACACACCGCTTTGACCAAATAATCCAAAATGACCATTTTGCCCTTTTTAGCCCAAAATTACCCGTTTCGTCCATTTTCGCGTCTTTCTATAACATAAATACAAAAACAGCCAAAACACATAAAAATGAAATAAACTACCCAAAAATATACAAATTCATCAAGTCCAAAGTATCCGATTCGTCGGTATAAAGACCACTCATTAAGGGGCAAATGGATCGTCGTCCCCCTCTATGCACTAAGGTACGGGGTTCGATTTTCCCTTCATGGATTCATCTCTTCCTTTCTTTGTTTCGTCAGAATTGGGTTCGCACAACTAGTGTTGAACTCGTATATTCACCTTATATGTTTCATTGCATTCTGCCATGAATGCGGGGTTCAACCCTCGCTTGACTTTTTCTTCGCTATGTTCACCCTGGGCCGATCCAAGGAACCAATGTTTCAACAACTGAACAAGCAACCAAACCGACGCATTTGGATGAAACCCCCTCTAACAACAAAGGGCGACACTCACACTAGATCTTTGTCATAGGCCCTAACACCCACCTCCTTTCCAGCTGGGCCGATCCCTCAAAGACTAATTTTGTGTTCGATAAGTTTCCTAGAGAGCGGATCGAGGAGTTCAAGTCGTTCTACTCCAAGGTACTGAAAGAGGAATGGTCCATGGATTTGTTATCCTACCAATCTTAGCTCTTCAGCCACAAATGTAAGTTCTAACCCTAATCTCCACATATTGCATACAAAATATTTTAAACTCCGATCCCTACTAATTCTTCCTTTCTACTGCTGTGACAATCTTCAAACCACAACCACCCAAGCATATCAGTTCCCAGCCAACCTTCAAAATTGTTCCGAACGAAGATATACCCGAACTCATCACCAAAATAACAACTAAATCAACCAAAGCTGCCACTAAACCCACTGCCAAAATAACTTCCCACCTTAAACCCCAAACCAAACCACCCCTCACCATCGATCCCATATCCACTATTCTGATGCCGACAAAAGCACCAACAGAAAAGGGCTTTACTTAAAAAGAAAAGGCGAAGGCTGGTGAATGTATCCTCTAAAACACTTTCTGCTGATTCCCCACAGAACATCACATTCAAACCCATCCAACCAATTACCGACATCGATCCCTCAGAACAAACTACCCCCGAACCCCCCACAGATAAATGACCACGACCCAACGAAACCACTACCGAACTTTCCACTAAACGGGTATGTATAGCAATAAGCCTACCATCTTCTCCTGAAGCACCGACAAACCCCACACTCCCACCGATCCACAACCAAAAACTTCACCTCCAACCATTGTATTCCCTAAGGATATGCCCATCGGCTTTCCTTACGAGCTCTACGATGCTTTATCCTTCCCAAAGATGACAAGACGTTCAACGTACTTGAACTCGAAGAGCTCATAATCGCTACCGTTGTCCATCAGGGTCGGGTACGTGTAACATTCAACTCCTACTTGCATTCTATTTCTTCCATAGTATAAGCAAAATATTTAATCCCTCACTCCTTTTATTTTAGGCTCTAGAGGCTTTCGGTCGACTAATAAACCAAGTAGCCACCATGTTAGAAAAGAGGAGAGGGATGGAAGCCAAAATCGAACAGCTCCAAATGGAAATAGAATCCCTGACATCCAACTTGAAGAAGGAACATGGGCAACACGCCGATACCCGACTCCAATCCGAAGATCTGATGAACGAACTGAAAATGTTGAAGGAATAATGTTCTGATATTGCTAAACAGAGACAAAAACTATTAGAGGAGCGGGTCGGATTAAAGGGAAAGACCGAAGAGCTACAGAAAGATGTGTCAACACTCGAGGATCAGCTCCAAAACATACACAACAAGTTGACGAATCTGGTCAAAGCCACTTCGGAGTTGGAGACGGACTATATAAGACTTAAAACCGAAGGCTTGATCATCTCTAAAGCCAACAGATAAAAGATCGTCAATGAGTACAAGGCGTCGCCTGAGCTGAGGGAGGATGTCCTTAGTCATTTCGATGAAGGCTATTAATGCTCCAAATCGAAGATGAAAGCTAAAATGATAGCAGCCAGCCTCGACCCCGAACTTCTCGACTCCTCTGACGAAGAATCCGAGGCCAAAAAAGACCCCCCCAACCTCTTAACATTATTTGTACTTCGTTTTTCCTCCTTTTTTATTATTGAACTTGTAAAAAATCTTTGATGTACGTACAATTGAATGAAATGAAATTATTTTTAGTAAATATAAGCCACCGAACTATCTTTATTAACAATGTATTAAGTCTACAAATCCACTGATCACTCCAACTTAAAATTCATAACTACAGAACTTACATGAAAATGTTACAACCACAAGCCGAAAACGTATCTCATTGATGGTACTTCTGAAGCCTTCCTGCATACCAAATATTTTTTATATCAATCTCATCCATTGTCCGAAGTCGATAAGTACCGGGCTTCAGGACACCAATAACTTCATAAGGCCCCTCTCAGTTAGGCATGAGTTTTCCCGTGTTTTGAGTAGAAGCCTCAACCTCCTGAAGCATCAAATCACCAACCGCAAACCTCCGTTGTTTAACCCCTGATTGTAACACCAAGCAATTTGTTGCTGGTACATAACCGACCTTATCATCGCCGAATGTAGATAGCCGGCCTTATCGCCACCAAATATAGATAGCCAACCTTATCACCGCCGAATGTAGATAGCTGACCTTATCACACCGAATCCCGAACTTCGTCTGCCTGACCAGGTAGCCATTCTCCAAGGCGTTCCCGATCACCAACCAAACCTCCTATAATAACATCAATCACCTATTGGGAAGTCGTTCCTAATGGCATTCCTAATCACCATCTGATCCTCTCGATTAGGTAGTTGTTCCCTATGGCGTTCCCGATAACCAACGAAACCTCCCGATCTGGTAGTTGTTCCCGATCATCAGCCCCATGTCTTCATTCTGACCCTTATCGATCTGTAACATAATGGACCAGTTCTTCATTCTAGACATTCTTCTCAATCAAGTTCTTCAACTACCGACATTCTACAGTAGAATGTCCTGCATTCTAATGGTAATTACAATACCGACTCTGATCCCCTCTCATCGGGTGGTTGCTGACTGGGCACGGTTCAAAAAATGGCTTATCTCTGATCTCCTCTAATATCATGGCCCGATCAGTGTTGAAAGGAGTGTAAATCTTATTGACGCTCCGATTCGGGAACGAAGCTCGGCCATTTCCCGCCGAGCCATTGCGACTCTCCTTCCTTGGCGGCTTCAGGCTCCCCATAGCCTCAGCAATGGCAATGAAATTTTTTTCCCTGTCATACGCTTCAGATAGGTCATTCAAAGGATTGAACATAATATCCTTTAGCAACTTCCACGACTTTTTCGTGTCCAACCCCGTGGTGAAGAACCCGAGGGCCTGAGGTACGTTAAGGTTGGTCATAGTGCCAACCGCCTCGCTGAACCTCTTAACATACTGGTCCAGGCTCTTGTTCTGCTGTTATTTTATCTACATGAGCCAAGCTGTCAATTTCCCTTTCCTCCTATTGCTCCCGAATAGGTCGTGGAATTTGTCACACAACACTTGCCAGGACTCGATGGAATTGGGCGACATCGACATCATCCACAACCTGGCTCCCTTCTTTAGAGTAGCAACGAACATCTGGCACCAGGCAAGATCAGAATGCTCATAGTAACGCATCAGCCGATCATATATGTGAGTATGATCGTAGGGGTCGCCAGTGCCGTCATAGGTCTCTAGTGGTGGCATATTCTTTGTCAAATCGGCTCAAACCCTTTCGATCTCTGGTGTGAAGGGGGACTTCGGGTCGACTGGCAGTTCATTCACTTGTGTCGCCGTTGCTATCTTTCGTTCCAGTTCTGCCAACTTTTGCATGACGGGATCGAGTTTCTCCCTTGGGGGGATGCTCTACACTGATCCTCACATACTCTGGAGAGGCCACCCGTTGCCGCTTATCAGACCTTGTTCGCCTTTCGTCACTCTCCCGAGAGCGTGACCTGCATCTACTCCTTCCTCTAGAAAGATCTCTCGACCGGTGAAATTTGGACCGACTTTGTGGCGTGGATTCCCGATGCCTGGGCCAACTCGAAAAGACCTCTCATTCCCCTTCCAACTTAGCCAACTGTGCATCCAACTCCTTTTATTGGAGGCGTAGGGCCTCCATAGCATCTTTTGTTTGCTGGATCTTCCGCATCCGAATCAACTCCCTCTTGTCATGTCATCTAGCTCCCGATCCCGCTCTTGGAGAGTGCACATCAGGCACCGACTATCCGTCCTACGGATGTGGGAATCAAGAGTGTTTTGGCTTGTGGAAAATAATTGTCGTCGAGCCAGAGCCGACTGAGCATGTGCCTGGTCCGCAACATGTTTGTTGGGCCCAAACCTATCCTTAACTGATCCTCTAATTTGCGCTGCTGGATTGACCGAAGATCTCTCTTGATCAGAAACCGCCTTGCTTTTACTCGTCATGCCTCCAACAAAGTAAGTAGGTGATTGAAAAAGTAGCACTAAAGAGGCCCTCCTTCTAGGGTCAATGTTAATGCCAAAATTCGTCTGCTCGCCTAATCACCAAACAACGAGTCAAATGTTGCACAAATTATAGACAATCACTGTGACGCCCCCAAATCCGGGTCATCTAAACCGCAGACCTAGTTTGTCACTATCTAATATATGCATCATACTATCGATAACTTATAGCGGAAATAAAGGAGTATTTACATTGATACAACATAAATAATCATGTCCCAAGTCTCGAAACCAAGGCTACTACAAAACATAACTTAATACATAAGGGTAATTAAGTCTTAATACATCACAAGAATTAACGAGTCTTAATACATAATAAAAATGGTAATCTTAACGGTACAAAGCTAATCGGTAGCTTTGTCTTTGCCTTTATCCTTCCCAGAACTTTCACCACGAGCTCTACTAACTGAAATATTTTAAGGAAAGCAAGGGTGAACAACAAATTTGCTCCGCAAGTATAATAACAATAATCGTGAATCATCACATGAGTACTTTATAGCTTACAAGAATCAAGAGAACAAAAGATAGCTCAAGAACTTGCACAATTTCTACGAATGATCTCTTTAACACAATTGTAGGGCCTCTATGGACCGAACGATTTCAATGCTCCCAAATTAAGGAAATATTCTATACTGAGTAGTCATCGTGACACTGAACTCTTACTAGAATGATAACCCAACATACTAATACAATAGATGATCAACCTAATCTACCCGGTGTTATGCATAATCCCTTTACATACTATTCGCGCGCGTGTCGGTTCCTCGACATATATATCGTTTCCCCTGCTATGAGGGTTGTTCATCTCAGCTTTACATAGGAATCCAAACCAAAAAATTTGATCGGATAGCTTTAGCTAACAACAATGATGATTAAACATACGTCTAGCCAAAATAATTGGCTTTGACATATATCTTATGCAGTTCATGGAATATAGGACTTGAAAGCTTTAATAACATGCATTGAAGCATAGCTAGGTAGCGTGAACGATTATCGGTTCATTTTAAGAGTACTTGCAATACGACAATGGTTGAAATAACGGAACCTATCCAGAATATCTTGAATAAGATAAGAAACTCGCTTAATGGAGTAATACTTGCAAACAATACATAGCTGAATGAATTTAGAGATCTTGCATTCAATATATAGAAAGAATGAAGTTAGGGAACTTTCATATTTATAAGAAACTCGCACAATATAAAAGTGTACGGGTTAGGAAACTTGCTCAAATATAAATTGAGTTAAGTTAAGAAAACTTGCATAAAATAACTTGGTAAAGTTAGAAACTTGCACAAGGTACGGATATCAATAGATATTATAGATGTAGAACAATTATTAATAATTAATCAACTAACATGCTTGAAACATAATAACTCAAGTTTGAGTTAGGAAACTTGCTTGGTACGTCTGCTACAATATTACAAAACACCCTCCTTAATATCCTACACATGTAAATACATATTTATATAACAATTAGTCACATAAGAATTAGGTTCAAAACAGACGTCACATCATTAGAACACATTGATTACCACTACGGCAAGGAAGTCGGGGGTCTCGCTCCTAAAATGCCTTATGACTTCACATGATACGAATAATTAACTTGTCTAATCACTTGTACAAAATATGAGTTGGACAATGCATTGGGCCTCATGATAACATGTATATAACATCATTAAAAGAAAACTTAAATTCTGGTCTTGTTGGGAAATTTTTATTAGGCCTGACTCGGCCCGACCCGCCGACCCGACCCGGCGCTGCGGCGCCCGGTTTGGCCTAGCCAGCGGCGCTGCAACGCCAGCCCGCTCCGTACCTTCCCGGGTTGCCCCGGTGCTGCGAGGCCAAGCTTAATATTAGAAGCGGCGCTGCGACGCCGTTCCCTTGTCCCATCTTCTACCACGTGGCAGCGCTGCGACGCCAAGCTTAGTACTTGGAAGCAGCGCTGCGGCGCCAGTCCCGTTTATTTCCCCTGATAGGCGTAACGTTGCGGCGTGAGTTGTTAAAATTATGAATGGCACGGCAACGCCAACCATCCAGTGGCCGGATTCTAGGCTTATGCCCAGTTCGCGACCTCGACCTTCTTCGACTCTAACCTTCATAACTCCTTCTATACACATGTAAATTGGTCCATTTCGGACTTTATGGACTCCTAAGACATAGGGCTACAACATATCAAAAATTTAGAGCTATCCATAAATATTAACACGACCAATTTTTGAGCCAAAGCACAGAACCAAAACTCTATTTTTGTGTTCTTGGTGTTCTTCACCAAAATCAATACCAAATCTTCGTTTTAACTCATTTTAACTCCATTCCAACTAGGTTATGAAGATAACCCATGGAACTACAATATTACAACAACAATTAAATCAAACAATTACTCAATCAAGGCTTTACAGTCCTTTAAATCGTCCGAAAGTTATTTTGTCCAAAAAGTCCAAAGTTTCATCCTTTATGTCAATGTTCGGATCATTCATCGATTTTGTTCCACTTTGAGGTTATTAATAGCTTACAAGATGTCTTGGTAACAATAAAAACCGACCACAACTAACAATTACAACAACAATTGCAAGAAATTCTCAAACTTTGAGCTCAAAAACACATAAAACTCAAAAATTCTATCAAAAATCAAATGGAGTGGATTTTTGGTCGATTGTTTACCTTGTAAATCCTTTCTAGGTGCTAAGAAAATTACTAGGCTCAATTGGATTGAGTTCCTTCTTCCTCCTTGGTTCACCGTGCTCCTTTTTCTTCCGTATACTTCTTCCTCTTCTTTTCTTGTTCTTCTACTTCTTCTTCAATGTTCTCTCTCTCTCTCTATCTGCAGCTCTCTCACTCGCAATCTCTCTCTATCTTCAGTTAGTTTAGGGAAGGAATGAGAGAGGAGGCTGGCTGAGCAAATGGTGGTTGCTTCGGGGGAATGGGAGGGAGTTTCACCTGAGTGGGGTTTAGACCTTCAAGAGGGAATGTTGCATAAATGAGAAATCCAATACATGGAGCTCAGTGAATTGTTGTCTACTGTCGACCACTCTCTCTACTCCCTCATTTGATTGGTCCAAAAGGTTTCGTTGGTTCCCACTTATAGTAACAAGAAAAAATAAATACTCAAATACACAAAAATATACCCGAATACTCCCACTTCTGTACCCAATTTGGTAAATAACTCTACCCAAAATTAAAATGGGTACTCCCATAAAATATTGGGACGCGTAAAAATAAAAACTACGGGGTTTGTCTATTTATTCGGAACAGCCATATTATACATTTCGGATATCGAATGAAACACGAAGTGGCTCAAAATGAAAATCCGACACTTGGAAAAATTATTTCTTCGCACACGTGTATTACTGAAGTTTATTGAGGTCAAAAAAACGCAAAAATATTATGGCGTGAAGAGTGCATCGGTAAACGTTCCCATTTTTTTGATATATATCCAAATTGGACCTAATTTTTTATGTTTTTTTCTAATTTTTTTTAAATCCATAGTATAAATATATTTGGACTAAACCCAAAAAAAAAGCAAAGAAAATTAGAAATGTCCAATTTTTGGGTCCCTTTTTTCATGTCCCCCTGGACTTATTCTGATAAGTAATGATTGTAATCTGTAATTTATAGTATTATTTAATAATGCATATAAAAGTAATAATAATAAAAACATTTATGCAGAACATGAGCAAATTATAAAATAAGTTAAATGTAAATCCGAGTCCTTTGAATTCACAAAGTCTCCTTAAAGCAAATTTATTCCCTCACTGGTGCTAAAGGATTAATCGAATAATTGCTTCCCAAGATAAAACGGATTTCCAGTTCTTAATTAGAAGCACTTCAAAATTAAGAACACTTCGAACCAAATTAGACGTTATGTACCGAACTTATATGGATACTAATGATGCATACATGAATGAAAACTGGTAAAACTTATTGCACAATTTTATTGCAGAAACGGGATTCTGTAGAACAGCAACGGAAATAAAAAATGTAGAACGGGACTTTTTACAGTAAAAGGGAAGGAAAAAATTGATTCTTCAGAAATGCGCCCACACTGGTTATTTATAGAAAATTTCCGCGCGTCATCAGTTGGGATATGACCGTTAGTGTTCAACTGTTGTCAAAACGACGTAGTATAGTGATAAATATTTTAAACAAATTTTGTCTAAAAAATATATATCACCACCCGACCCCGAACCCGAGCCCGGCCCGCCCGGACGGACGGCGGCGCGCGCGTGTGGGTTTGAACCAAGCCTTGGCTAGGTCCTCTCCCTTCCACAAAAGTGGGGTGCCCCTTGGGGCCCTTCCCATTGAGCAAACATCCCATATATATGTTCTTTACATTTCCTTCCCACATCCTATGTGGGACTATGCAATTTACACCATATCAAGTAAGTGACTTCCGAGTCAATTTTCTCATTCAATTCCTAATGGATTTGAACAAATAAGAATACCACGTTATACTCCTCGCGGAGGAGAACGTATAGGTGCATAGACCCGACATTCGGAGTGTCGATCTCACATTAAATCGAGCCTCAAAATGCTCTAATATTTAATGTTTCAAATACCATTTCCAATAATCCCCCACATGAATGTAAAATTGGCTTTACAATATGCAAAATATGTTATGAATATGCAGACACTAGTTCGAGTACATGAGAAAAGATATTTCATCAGGTTAAGTAGCCTAGTGGCTTTGAACTTGCCCTAGTAAAATCTATCGGATTTACTTGGCTAATCAGTAGACTTGATGTCTTTGAACTGTCAGCTTTTCGTGTAAATCAAGACAATAGAATTCACAAAATATCTCTTCAGACATAATTGGTTCTCACGTTTGTGTTCATTTTGGCCTTGAAACACCTCTTGGTTCCGTAAGTATATTAGAGAATTCAGCCTTCAAAATTCTCACAGAAGTGGCCCCCTTCTTACTTACGTAGGTGACTGCTATCAAGAGTATCCTGCAATACCCCACTTAAACATATTTCAAGATATAAAAGTCATTAAAAGCATAACTTACCCTGATTCTCGCGGCAGATGTGCATTATCTCATAATCATAATAGGAATGGTTAGGAGTATTTATCTCCTCAGTGCTTTACTGAGTACTACATAGTTTGGTTTGCCCATTGATCCTAGATCTTGGGATCTCCAGTCAGCTAGGTTGGGTTGCCACTATGACGACTCTTATTTAAACAGTAGGCTTTAAACCCATTCCCTTCGATGATTTTTCCACTTGCTCTCTTGTTAAACCTTTTGTAAGCGGATCCGCAATATTATCTTTTGACTTTACATAGTCAATTGAGATAATTCCATTTGAGAGCAATTGTCGAACGGTATTATGTCTTCGTCGTATATGACGTGACTTACCGTTATATAAATGACTCTGTGCTCTTCCAATTGCTAATTGGCTATCACAGTGTATACATATAGCTGGCACAGGTCTTGACCAATTTGGAATATCCTCTAAGAAATTACGAAGCCACTCAGCTTCTTCTCCAGCTTTGTCTAAAGCAATGAATTCTGATTCCATTGTAGACCTTGCAATGCACGTTTGTTTTGAGGATTTCCAAGATACTGCTGCACCTCCAAGTGTAAAGACATATCCACTTGTGGATTTTGAGTCTTTATTGTCAGATATCCAATTAGCATCGCTATATCCTTCCAATACTGCTGGATATCTTGTATAGTGCAGTCCATATTTTTGAGTATGTTTTAGATATCCTAAAACTCTCAAAATTGCTTTCCAGTGATCTTTCCCTAGATTGCTCGTATACCTACTTAGCTTACTTACCGAATAAGCTATATCTGGTCTAGTACAGTTCATGACATACATTAAACTGCCTATTATACGAGAATATTCTAGTTGAGATATGCCATCACCTACATTTTTAGCTAGATGAAGATTTATATCAACTGGGGTCTTATTTAGAATTATATTATACTTGTTAAAATTTTCAAGTATTTTCTCAATGTAATGAGATTGAGATAATATAATTCCATCAGAAGTTCTAGAAATCTTGATTCCTAAAATTATATCAGCAATCCCCAAGTCTTTCATGTCAAACTTATTTGACAACATACGTTTTGTTGAGTTGATAACTTCATTGTTGCTCCCCATGATTAACATATCATCCACATAAAGACAAACAATAACATATTCCTTTTGAGTGCTTTTGACATAAACACATTTGTCACACTCATTAATTTTAAAACCATTTGATAACATAACATTATCAAATTTCTCATGCCATTGTTTTGGTGCTTGTTTTAATCCATACAGGGATTTAACAAGTTTGCATACTTTCCTCTCTTGTCCAGGAGCAATGAAACCTTCGGGTTGTTCCATATATATTTCTTCATCTAATTCACCATTTAAGAATGCAGTCTTTACATCCATCTGATGCATTTCAAGTCTATGTAAAGATGCTATTGCTATTAGCATCTGAATAGATGTAATTCTTGTAACAGGTGAATAAGTGTCGAAATAATCTAATCCTTCCTTTTGTCTATAACCTTTAACAACAAGCCTTGCTTTGTATTTATCAATTGATCCATCAGCTTTCATCTTCTTTTTGAAGATCCACTTATACCCTAAGGGTTTGGAACCAGGTAGAAGGTCCACCAATTCCCATGTATGATTTTGCATAATGGACTCAATTTCACTATTAATTGCTTCTTTCCAATGAGAAGCATCAGGAGAGGATATTGCTTCCTTGTAAGTTTGAGGATCGTTTTCTAACAAAAATGTTAGAAAATCCGGACCAAAAGACGTTGAAGTCCTTGCCCGTTTGCTACGTCTAGGTTCATCCACTACAGATTCTTTGTCTATATTTTCAGGATTATTACTAGTAGCATCCAAAGGTCTTTTGTTTGAATTTGAATCATTATTTCCATTGTATCGAAAAATATTCTCAAAAAATGATGCATCTCTTGATTCAATAAATGTATTAACATGAATATCGTTAATTTCAGATTTATGAACAAGAAAGCGATAAGCACTGCTGTTATTTGCATAACCAATGAAAACACAGTCAATTGTTTTTGGTCCTATCTTAACCTTTTTAGGTTTAGGAACCATTACCTTTGCTAGACACCCCCACACTCGTAAGTATTTATAGCAAGGTCTATGACCTTTCCATAATTCATAAGGTGTTTTATGAGTTTTCTTATGAGGCACTTTGTTAAGAATATAATTGGCAGAAAGCAAAGCTTCCCCCCCCCCCCACAAATTCTGGGGTGCTCCAGAACTGTTTAACATAGCATTCAACATTTCTTTCAATGTTCGGTTCTTACGTTCAGCAATACCGTTAGATTGAGGTGAATAAGGAGCAGTAGTTTGGTGAATAATACCATGGGTAGAGCAAATCTCTTCAAATGGTGATTCATATTCACCACCTCTATCGCTTCTTATTGCTTTAATCTTTTTGCTAAGTTGATTTTCAACTTCATTTTTATAAAGTTGAAACATTTCGATAGCCTCATCTTTGCTTCTTAGCAAATATACATAACAATATCTTGTGCAGTCATCAATAAAGGTTATGAAATATTTTTTCCCACCTCTAGTTTGCACAAACTTTAAGTCACATATATCAGTGTGAATTAAATCTAGAGGTTCGGTTTTCCTTTCAACAGAATGAAAGGGTAATCTTGTCATTTTTGATTCCACACAAATTTCACATTTATGTTTTAGATTAATATCAAATTTAGGCAAGAACTCTAAATTAATTAATCTACGCAAAGTATTATAATTAACATGTCCTAATCTAGCATGCCATATATTTGAAGATTCTAACAAGTAAGCAGAAGAATTAATTTTATTATTATCAATAGACTTCGGTACAACAGTCATAACATTCATCTTAAAGAGCCCATCAGTCATGTAGCCCTTTCCTACAAACATATCATTCTTAGTAAGTACAAATTTATCAGACACAAACACCAACTTGAAACCATTCTTGCTAAGCAGTGACCCAGAAACTAGATTTTTGCGAATATCTGGCACATGCAGTACTTCGTTCAAAGTGAGTTCCTTGCCAGATGTCATTTTCAGTATAATCTTTCCACGTCCTTGAACCTTTGAACTGGAGGAGTTTCCCATGAAGAGTTGATCATCATTTTCTACTGGTTTGTAAGTAGAAAACATCCATTTGTTGGAACAAATGTGGCGAGTAGCCCCAGTGTCCACCCACCATTCTTTGGGGTTTCCTACCAAGTTACATTCAGATATAACTGCACAAAGATTAATGTCTGAAACATTTTCAGAAAGCTTTTCCAGTTCTGTCACATTCGCTTGAGCCTTTTGTTCTTTCTTGAAGTTCTTTGGCTTGCGACATTCATTTGATTTATGTCCTAGAATGCCACAGTTAAAGCATTTGCCTTTGAATTTCTTCTTAGCCCTGGAAGTATCTTTTCCTTCACGCTTCCTTTTGTTGTTGTTTGGCCTTTGTTCCACCACATTTGCCTTTGCTTCAATGAAGTTTTTCCCAGTCTTCTTCTCAGATACTCGATTGTCCTCTTCAATCCTAAGTCGCACGATCAATTCTTCAAGATTCATCTCCTTGCGTTTATGCTTTAGATAATTCTTGAAGTCTTTCCATGATGGTGGAAGTTTTTCAATCATTGCTGCAACTTGGAATGAGTCACTTAATGACATTCCTTCAGAATGAATGTCATGTAGAATTACTTGTAATTCTTGAACCTGAGTGATAACTGCTTTAGAATCTACCATTTTATAATCCAGAAATCTACCGACTATGAATTTCTTCATGCTAGCATCTTCAGTTTTATATTTCTTGTCTAAAGATTCCCAAAGTTCCTTTGCAGTTTGAATAGTACAATACACATTATACAATGTATTATCTAAACCATTCATCACATAGTTTCTGCAAAGGAAATCCGCATGTTTCCATGCGAAAACAGCAGCCACTTTTTCCTTGTCTGTTTCTCCTTCAGCAAGAGTAGGACAATCCTCTTGTAGAAACCTTGCCAAGTTCAGTGTTGTGAGATAGAAGAGCATCTTTTGTTGCCAACGCTTGAAATCAGTTCCATTGAACTTTTCAGGCTTCTCTCCATGAGACATAGTCACGGCAGGAATGGTACTAGTAGATGCCATTTCTGTTATACAAAAAAGACAATTTTCAATAAACAGAAACAAATTTCTGTTTGTACAATATTTAACAAATTTTTTTTTGCAGAATATTTATATATTAACACAATAATATATCTTAACAATCAAAATAAACTGTTATATGAATTTGAAAACAATAACAGAATAGTATGTATTAATATGCAAACAATTTTCTGTTTACATAATACACTAATACAATTACAGGAACAAAGTAATATATATATCTATTAACATGCTATTTTTATAACCTGTTAAAATAGAATAATATGTATATTCATATGCACTTAAAATCACAGAATATTATTTAGTAACATGCAACTAATATTCTGTTAATATTATTGAATACGATATGCATGCAATTATAACCAAATCATGCAAATTCTAAATTCAAGCGAGATATATAACATGCAATTTAAATTTACTGCACTAATTGCACTCATATATATACTAACAGAACATGCAATATGATATCTTAACGTGATTCGTGTATATGATATATAAATATATAAGTATATAACATACTGCAGGACAACAATGTGATTCAAAACAGTTTAATAAAGTACTAAACAATTGTTTCCTTATGAAATATAATTCTGTAATTAAACCTTTTATAAAACCAAAATTACATAATATTAAATAAACTATAATTACAGAATATTAAATTTGCTTTAAGATTGTAATCTGTAATTTATAGTATTATTTAATAATGCATATAAAAGTAATAATAATAAAAACATTTATGCAGAACATGAGCAAATTATAAAATAAGTTAAATGTAAATCCGAGTCCTTTGAATTCACAAAGTCTCCTTAAAGCAAATTTATTCCCTCACTGGTGCTAAAGGATTAATCGAATAATTGCTTCCCAAGATAAAACGGATTTCCAGTTCTTAATTAGAAGCACTTCAAAATTAAGAACACTTCGAACCAAATTAGAGGTTATGTACCGAACTTATATGGATACTAATGATGCATGCATGAATGAAAACTGGTAAAACTTACTGCACAATTTTATTGCAGAAACGGGATTCTTCAGAAATGCGCCCACACTGGTTATTTATAGAAAATTTTCGCGCGTCATCAGTTGGGATATGACCGTTAGTGTTCAACTATTGTCAAAACGACGTAGTATAGTGATAAATATTTTAAACAAATTTTGTCTAAAAAATATATATCACACCCCGACCCCGGCCCGCCCGACCGGACGGCGGCGCGCGTGTGGGTTTGAACCAAGCCTTGGCTAGGTCCTCTCCCTTCCACAAAAGTGGGGTGCCCCTAGGGGCCCTTCCCATTAAGCAAACATCCCATATATATGTTCTTTACATTTCCTTCCCACATCCTATGTGGGACTATGCAATTTACACCATATCAAGTAGGTGACTTCCGAGTCAATTTTCTCATTCAATTCCTAATGGATTTGAACAAATAAGAATACCACATTATACTCCTCGCGGAGGAGAACGTATAGGTGCATAGACCGACATTGGGAGTGTCGATCCCACATTAAATCGAGCCTCAAAATGCTCTAATATTTAATATTTTAAATACCATTTCCAACAATGATTATGTATGATGTTTGTATATATGTAGGCATGTATTTACGGACTTAATTCAGCCTATCGGCCTTAGTTCTCCGTCCTCCACTAAACTTTATTTTTTTTTTGTTTTTCACTTTGGGGTTTGCCTCACAAAATATTCAACTTGGTGTAAAATTCAAGTGTCTACAAGTTGTTAATAAAAAAAATTTTATTTATAATTTTAATGTTGTTAATAAAAAAAATTTATTTATAATTTTAATCAAGTATTGTGAGACCTTCAAGTAATTATATTTTATATTTTAGTAAATAAAATTATTTATAGTAAAAATTACAAAATGAATGGTTTAGTTTTAATAATTTTGCAATATATTAATTTTTAATCTTTTTAAAAAATTGACATACATGTCTATTTTGCCTTACTTTACCCGGTTGTATACTACGTTGAAAAAAATAAGAAGAGAAAAAGAGCTATATAAGAGGGTGGCAAGGAGCTAGATTCAAACATAAACAAAAAAAAATTGAGACTAACAAGTCCTCGGTCTGAAATTAATGAACTCAAATTTAATTTGTTGATAGTACTATCTCTGTTCCTAAAAAATTGTCGTTCTAGAGAGTAATTTTTGTTTCAAAAAGATTGACGTTTTGAGTTTATCAATGCAGATGGAGTAATTTTTTTCAACTTTACCCTTATTTAAAGTTTTCTCCTACTTAATGGTTTTTCTAAAAAAAACAAAACCCTTCTTGGTTGTTGAAACGTCCTTACAAATCCCTCCCTTCCCAATGTTTCTTCTTCATAATCTCATGGCTAGTAGTATACTCCTTTTTAGAATCTACAAAGTTAATAATTGGTTGAGATAATTAAAACAAGGGTAATATAGTATTTTTCATAGAGAGTAGTTGCATTCCTTAATCTACGTGAATTAACCTTAAACGACAATCTTTTAGGAACAAAGAGAGTAATATTTTGTTCAATTTAAATATATTCTTATGCTAATTACCAAAAAATAAATAAGTTATGCTTGATAGTAATATGGGTGTGTGTGTGTATGTAGTATGTTGTTATGTAATAGCCCATATAAATTCTAAAATTATTTTTTGTTGGTGCAAAAAAACAATCAAGTATTATCAAATTTTGATATTTCTATGGCATTAAAGCCTAACCCACATTTTCAAGGTCTCTTTCAAGATTACAATACAACTAATAAAATCCTTGAACCGCGAGCCTCAATTTGAATTTGAAACACATCCTCCGCCGCAAGCTGTTATAGTATATCTTCTTATATTCTCAACCATAAAATAACCCTACGACGAAAAACCCTAAACCTATCATCTCTAATCGCAATCTGTGCGCCGAACACCACTGAAAACTAAGCGAAACCCATCAATCAATGGCCAAAAAGAAAGTGACCCACCAGGAAAAACCTCCCCAAAACCCCGAAAAACAGACCAATCAAACTGCCGCCGCCATGGAAGAAGCTTCAGAGAAGCTAGAGAGCTTGAAATCCCTCAATGCTATGCTTCTTAAGGAGACCGTTGAGCGCCGCCAACAGGTGGATTCACTGCAACAGTCAAATGGGTCACTGGAATCGGAGCTAACTCAGTTCAAAATGGAGAAAAAGGAGTTGGAGTCCGATTTGGCTCGGTTGGGTGATTTTTCTGTAATGATGGAGCTGGAGAGGGACTTGGTCTTTGTTTTTGTTGGGGTTCAAGTTGGTGAACAGGCTGAGGTGATTGCGAAAGAGAGGGATGAGTTTGGGAGAGAGAAAATGGAGATTGAGATGAGATTGGGAAGTTTGGAGAGAGAAATGGGAGAGTTAATTAGGGAGAAGACTGAGATTGAGAAGGTGAAGAGTGAGAATGAGTCTCAGATTAGGTTATTGAAGAAGAAATTGAGTGAACTTGTGGGTGAGATTAAGAATGAGAAAGATGTATCGAATCAGGTGACTCGTGAGAGGGATGAAATGAGGTCTGAACTTGATATTCAAATCGAGGAGACAAATGGGTTGAAACAGAAACTGATTGAAACAGAGAGGAGAGAGAAAGTGATTCAAGAGGAGGTTGAGAAATTAAGGGTGAAATATGATAACATAGTGGAGGAAAAAGAAGATAGAGAAAGGAAGATCAAGTCGATTACAAAGGAGAAGGATGCTATTGAGAGGAGCATAGTGGAGTCGAATCGGGTGATTAAGGGGTTGAAGTGGGAGATTGAAGAAATGGGTAGAGAGAAGGGAGCGGTTGAGGCTGAGAGGAATGCACAAGTGGTGAAGAGAAATGAATTGGAAAATTCAGTTACTTTGCTTAAGGATATGGTATTGACTCTGCAGAAGGAAGAAGAGAAGTTGCGAGGAAATGTTGCTGTTTTGGAGAAGAAATGTGGTGAAGGACAGGAGAAGGAAAATCAGATGGTTATGGAGATTAATGTGTTGGTGGAAGAAAATAAAAAGAGGGAAAAGAGTTTAGAGAGCTTGATTGATGAAAAGGGTTTGATTATGAAAGATTTGGATGAGGCTTTGAGGCAATTAGATGAACAGAAGGGTAAGCTGGAGGAGATTGCAAAAGCGAAAAGTTTTGTGGAGGAGGCTAAAGATAAAGGGGAGAGTGAAATTGCTGAACTGAAAAGGCAAGTGGCTGATTTTAAGGATACTATACATTCTTTGGAAGAGGCTAGCAGCGGTGAAATGGAAAGAATTAGAGGATTGGAGTCTGAAGTTAATCAATATAGAGCTGCATTTGATCGAATTACAGCTGAGAGGGTTGAGGCTATAAAGGGATTGAATGAGGAGAAAATGAATGGGATGAAGTTGACGGTAAAGATTAGTGAATTGGAGAAGAGTATTGAAGCAACTCAGAAAGTGGTGGGAAAGATGAAGGATGAAAAGAGCAACTTAATTGAACAAAAGAAAGAGTTGGAAAGCCACTACACAGTGTTGAAACAGGACTTGGCTTCTGTGGAGAATAAACTTGCTGATTCCCGAAATGAACTTGATAATATGAAGGCTAAAGTAGGACTAGCAGATGCTAACTCGGAGATAATCTTGAACATGTTGAGGAACACGGCTACTTTGGTTTCTCAGTCCACAAGTGAAAGCGAGATGGTTGATCAAATGAAGGCTGGAGAAGAGATTAAAGCATACGTGACAGAGTTGGAAGCGATCAAGAATGCTTTCAAGAGTAGAGAGAGTACAGTAGAAGACATGAAGCGGCAGCTAGAGTCCCTGCAGCATTCTGAAGCAGCACATAAGAAGAGCTTCTGGACTTTGCTTACCTCTGCAACTACACTCTTTGCTGCAGCTTCTGTGGCGTACGTTGCTCGTGGGCATTAACTAATTTGGTCTCAGGATGAATCCTTTATGTTGGATCAATTTAAAGTTGGTTTTAGGACTAACATGTCTCAAGTTTTAACCTCTTTGGCAAAATAAAGCTATTTGGGTTTTTTTATTTTTAATCAAGTTGTTGCCTATGCAAGAAGATAATGTTCCTATATGCTATGATCATGTCCTCATGATGTTTAGTTGCTGTTCGTAATAATTAACAATCAGCTATTCCTATGTTTTATTATGTTAATATGCAGTACTATGATGCCTTGCATTTTCCTTTTTTAAAGGTTTTAATCACTGGCATTCATGCATTTAGCCTGCTGGTATCTGTAACTTTCTGATTCAAGTAGTTAGACAGGATTGCACCAGTTTAGCAAACCACTACGTTAATATGTGATTTTGGAGAGGATGCAATTATATGAAGCTACCGGGGATGTAGTAAATCTCAGAATTGCAAATTGAAAGAGAATTTAAGTTTCTTAATGGCCAGTTGAGGACCTTGAGGTAATGTACCATTGCCTGCTTAATTGATCATAGTAATAATCATCATGCTGTTTACTACCTTATTTCTAAAAGTCAGTTGCATCATTTATGTAATTGTTAGAGCTATATGCCGAATGAATGAAGTAGTTTGAAGCAGTATGATAACAATTATGCTATTTGTATTTGATATTACAGCTCTTATGTAGTGTTCCCGTGTTTATGGAATCTTTGTCTTACCTAAAGCAAAGTATACTTGTTGTAAACTGGTTGTTAATAAATTTGAAGCTAGGTTTGGTGTAACACTTGTATGCAATGGAGAAGTGACAACAGATAAGAATGTGCAAAGATCAATTGCCTTCACATTTACTACTGCATTGAAGTTTTTAATTTCTTACATTGGTATGGCCGTTTTAATTTTGTTAGTAATTTACACTCCCTCCGTTTCACAAAAAGAGTCTCATTTACAAAATTTGCAAACTTTAAGGATATGTTTTTATTCCATGTTTATCCTTAAATATCAATGTGTAGCTTAGTATTAGTGGCATGGTAGTGAAATTGTGTTGTTATACTTGAGGACATTATGTCATTATATCCTAACATTAATAAAAGAGATGACTCTTTATGTGGTACAATCTTTCTTTTTGTTGAACAGAGGGAGTACATTTAGCTGAGGTGAGATGAATCATCTATCTAAGCTTGTCAAACACTTGTACATTTGATGATCAATAGAAATGTCTGGCCTCAGATGAGAAACATAAAATGCATCTTGGATGAGTGTATTTTTCCACAGAAAAGGCCTCATATCTTCATCAAATGGCCATAAGGATTTCCTGCACTGACAACTAGTAAAATGCCTCATAATATTATCTCCTATTTTCCATACCCCTAATTAGCTCCCAGCAGTATGCAAAAGCATGGACCTAGGCTAGAAACTGCAAAAGCTCGACATAGAATGGGTACTGCAAAACCCTTGCAAGATGAAGTTTACAGTCCTAAGTCATTTGTTTAGGTTATTTCAGTGCTTGTTTCTTGCTGATTCTTTTTTGTCATTTTGCCATAGCACTAAGCAGCTCCCAGAAGTAAAGGAAAAGCCTCGACATAGAATAGAAACCAGCAAAGCTTTGAGCCTTTGACATAACCCTTGCTACAAAGTTTATAGTCCTAAGGCATTTGTTTAGGTTATTTCAGTGCTTGTTTCTTGCTCATTCTTGTACGTATCGCTTCTTGTTTCTCTTTTTGATTGCATTGGGATGGCCAATTCAAAATTTGGCAAGTGAAGAACAACTTTAGTAAGAAAATTGGCAGACAAAATGTATGGTTTATAACTATAGCCTCCACCAACCTGGGAAAATCAGCTTAAAATACGAAAACATGCTGATGACACTCGAGTCAATATCTTCATTTTTTGCTTTTTGAAATTGTTCAAGCGTTAAGTAGATAATCTTTGAGAGACAACTTGATCACAGTACAGTCCAATCGACATTTGCCTTCTGTTAAGGTTGGAGATGCTATAGTAAATCCGTATAGCCATAATCCAAATCTATGAAGCCTAACCCACCCACCCCCCACCCCCCTCCCTGTTACTGTTTTTGGTACATTCATGTTTTGTTTACAGTAGAACATTGTAGCCAAACTGTACAGGATAGCCATCTTGCTTGTCATATGGATTAATACGTGTATATATGTATGGAGACTAAGCTATAGCTAACGTTATAAGAATAAGGTTATCCTTATAACAGATCTCAATCGTTCATTCGTCCTCCCGTTCGCAGTTTAATATGGGGGAGCCCACAGTTTAATTCTGCGGACAAAAAAATTATCCAAAATACCTCTCTTCGTCCGTATAATTAAAATGCGGACGCTAGGTATGGCTCGGTCGGTCCGCAGTATTAAAGGACGCTGTTTTTGTTTGCCCGTTCGCAGTATTAAATTGTGGACGCTGGGTCTATTAATGATATAATATCCAAACAAATATCCAAACGGCGCCGTGTTGCGGTTAACCATCGGTCTGCAGAACTAAACTGCGGACTCTAAGTGTCATATAAAACGGTCAAGTATTATGTTCTTCATAGCATAACTTTTGGATTTCATCTCATTTCGGAAGTAGCGATCTAGAACTAGAAGAGTTCGATTTAAAGCTATTGACTTTTCTATTTCTTCTTGCATATTATTGTTCTTACTGATTCATATGATCTGGGCTTATGAGAAACATCTTTTAGCTAAACAATTGGAAGGATATATACTGTAGTATGTTGTCTCCCATGCATCATACATGAGAAAATACTTCACCCCATTACTATATTCTATTTGTTTAGCCATGTATGTTTCTCATCACCCCAGATAACATGAATTTACAACAAGAATATAAAAAGAAGAGTAATGGAAGATTTATAACTTTAAATCTAACTTTTTTGGTTTGAGCCCTAATCCGCATAATTAAACTGCGGATGTCATGTTAATTTTACCCGTCTGCAGAACTAAAGTGCGGACATATGGGAAAAATATTTGGTTACCCTAATTACTCTTCTTGTCTCTTTTATCGTAAAAGGTTCAATCAACTTGAGAGAGCATAGTAGATCACTTTTATTTCTTCCTTTTTCAGCTGTTCATATGATTGAGAGAGCATAGCCTACTAGTAAGCATACCGGGAGACAAACATCAACAAAAATTGATAATCTGTAATTTATTTTTTACAACTGATTCATTTATTTTGCCATGGATTTGTTTGCTGAAGAATCATTTCATTCAATATCAAGTACTGTGGAAGAATTGTATGATAATAATGATGTAACAAGTTTAGTTGATGATATCATTCTTTATGTTGATCAAATTTTTGATACATTGGAAGATGCTGAAAATTTTTATAGAACATATGCGAAACGTGTTAGATTTAAAATAAGAATAAAAACTATTAGAAAACATGTGAATTCTGAAGATTTTTGTTCTAGATTGTATCAGTGTCCTAAAGCTAGATATATGGTTGTTAAGAAAAATGAGATTGTCACTTATGATGAAGATAATAATACTAAAGAAAAGAGGAGGATGGACTCTATTAATAGAACATAATGTAGAGCAAAATTTTATGTTGTGCATGATAAGAGTAAAGATAATTGGTTTGTGTCTACTCTTGAACTGAATCACAATCATGAATTTGTGTTCCCAAGTAAAGTTTCACAAATTCAAACACACAAGAATGTTTCAAGAGTTGCTAGGGATTTGATTGAAACCCTTAATAATATTGGGATTGGTCTAAGTAGGATGATGAATGTTCTGAGCACATTGGGAGGAGGTATGAGCAATGTTGGGTTCTCTAAAACGGATGTGCGAAATATAGTTAGAGATATTAGACGTGATAATATCGAGTTGAATGATGCACAATCTACAATAGATTATTTGAGAAAGTTGCAGTGTGAAAGCCCGAGTAGATTTTATTTTCGTGTCGAACTAGGCGTGGATAATCGTATAGGATGTATTATATGGGTAGATTATCGGTCAATACTTGCTTATCAAAATTTTGGTGACGTTGCTTCTTTTGATACTACATATCGAACAAACAAATATTCCATACCATTTGCTCCTTTCACGGGTGTAAATCATCATTGTCATTCTGTATTGTTTGAGAGTGCATTATTGAGCGATGAGACTGAAGATACATTTGTATGGTTGTTTGAGCAGTGAATTAAAGCAATGAATTTCAAACATCTCATAACCATTGTCACTGATCAAGATCGTGCTATGTCGAATGTGATTGTTAGGGTTTTTTCTAATACACACCATGCATTGTGTACGTGGCACATTATCAAAAAATATCCTGAAAAAACTTGGTCATATCTATTCTTCGCATCCAACTTTTAAGTTAGATTTTAACTATTGTGTCTTTAAGTCTTTGAGTATTCAAGAATTTTAGGACAGATGAAATTTGTTGATGGAAAATTACGGTCTACATAATCATGAATGGTTGAAATCTCTGTATAAATTAAAAGAAAAATAGATTGAGGTGTATTCAAAAAATTTCTTTGTAGCAGGAATAACTACCACTTCTAGGAGTGAAAGTATGAATAGCTTTTTTGACGAATATGTAAATAGTAGTACGAAGATTAAAGATTTTGTTTTAAAGTCCCAAAAAGCTATTGAGAAATAGTATATCAGAGAGAAACAAGATGATTATATTACAGTTAATCATGCAAGAAAATTTGTTCTTGGAGATACGTTAGAGATGCATGCAACTAAAATATATATCAAAAAAATGTTTCGGCGTTTTCAAATTGAAATGACAAAATTGCACAAGTTAACTTCTAAAAAGGTACACGAGATGTCAACTTCTGATTCAAAAAAGCTACTTGATGTTCAAAGTCATGGTTCTTGAATCTTGTCGTAGATATTTCACAGTTATGCATTATATAGATATCGGGATGGCAAAATGTTATTGCAAAATGTTTGAACATGCTGGTATTATATATCATCACATTCTTAGGCTACTAACTTCAAAGAACTTTGTTCAGATTCCCGAAGAATTGATACACAAGCAATGGACTCAAGATGATAATAAAATCAATGGTGTCGCCTCGTATGTTCTGACCTTGGTCACAGATTATGCTGAAACACAAACCAGTCGGTTCAATCATTTGTGCAAACGATTTTTTGGTTTTGTGTTGGATGCTTCATATTCTAAAGAAGCCACTAGTTATGTTGATGAAATGTTTGATCGTGAGGAAAAAATTGTAGCCAAAATCTCTGTCGAAGGTGTAAATATAAGACGGGACAACAATGTGCAACATGTTATTGAAGCCAAGGAAGCGATGGAATTGCGCGATGATGATGATGTTGAGCTCAATGATCCTATTTTTGATCCAATTTGTTCATAGACAAAAGGTCGTAAAAAAGCAACACGATTGAAAAGTGTTGTCGAACAAATCGCAGGACAAAAGTCACTTCGAAAGTGTGCAATATATGGAATATCTACAAACCATGATAAACGATTATAAAGCTTTAGGATTGAAAAAGCCTGAATCTTCAGAATTTCATTTCTCTAAATAATATTTTATTACTTTCATCTTCTGACTGTATTTATTGAACCATTATAAAATGAAATGTCAAATTCATCTTCTGGCTGTATTTAACTACATTTTAATAAATTCATGTTGTGATCAAGTTAGTATTTTTTGTTTCTTAGGTTCAATTGGCTCAATGGATGACAATTTTTATTAAAGCTGGTATTAAACTGCCGTTGGCATTTGTTTTTGTTAAGTTATCCGCAGTATTAAACTGCGGATGCCAAATTTATTTTTTTTTTAAAAAGTTCCTTGTATGCTCGTTCCAAGCTACGCAATATTAAACTGCGGATGCCAAATGTAATTTTTTTAAAGTTCCCTGTATGTTTCTTCTAGGCTCCGCAATATTAAACTGCGGATGCCAAATTCAATTTTTTTAAAGGTCGCTGTATAAGCCTTCCAGGCTCTGCAGTATTAAATTGCGGATAACATATTTTTTTAAGTTCCCTGTATAGATTTCCCAGGCTCCACAATATTAAACTGCAGATGCCTTTTTTTTTTAAGTTCCTTGTATTAGTTTCCCAGGCTCCGCAGTATTAAACTGCGGGTACCTATTTTTTTTTAAATTTCCTTGTATGGATTTAGGTGGTTCCCTTGTATGCTTTTAAACTGTAAATGTCATATCACAAATAAAAGCAACAACTACAATCCATAATATTTACAAGCTTAAATGTCATATCACAAACAAAAGCAACACCTACAAAATCCATTGATCACAAAATATAAACCCAATGGTTTAAATAACATAAAATTAATTGTACATATACAATGTATAAATTAAGATATATCTGTAACTCTAGTATTCATAATTGTAAAATTCATATCTATATCCCTATACTTACGCAATTCATGGGCAATTCTATACCTAAATAAGGAGGCATCTTTCTTGGACCAGTCAACCTCCCCTAAAGACATGTCTTGGACAGCGTAGTCAACGTACTTTATCATGTACACTCTGCAATTAAAACCATTCTTTTGCTTAGGTCGGATGACCTTGAATGCCCACGCTATTTTGTTCTTTGAATTTTTTTCGGGACTGTAAATCTGGATGGTGTTTGCAACGAAATCACACTATACATTAAAAAAATATAATATTAGTAAGACACTATAACATAAATGTAATTGAAAATTCAAATAATCAAAAGTGGGGACGTACCACTAACTGTAGTCGATATCGACTACTTATTTTGTAACTTGGTACGTCATCGTACAAAAAATCTATCAGTATAGCCCTCCATTACTTAATATCTACAACGAACAAAAAATAATGTTCATTTTGGTGGTTAACTGGAAAAAATACAAAACCACAATCTGACAAATCCGGTTGTGCTCCCTGGTTGAAAAAAACAAAGACACGTCGAAAATGTCATATTTATTCTTTTGTGATGTTGAGAGTTTGGTGTATTCTTCATACCATTGTGGTAATAATTGAAAAAAACAGCAAGGCATGAAATAAAATTTGTCCCGCTCATATCGGCCTCATCGTAGACGTTCTTCGCGTAACTTCAACAAACTGAGATACGCGTCGATCGCCTGATCCCATATCAAGTTCTTTGACCGAAGCAATAGTAGGTCCTTATGCTCCAATCTGTACTCGTCATCAAGATGACACAACGGAAGACGGAACAATAGAAACAATCACACGAATTGAATCTATGTAACTTTGCAATAACAAGAATTCACAAAGTTGGATAAATTAACTAAGCAACCACAATATTTCATAAATCTGATAGTAAGAGTTCTCCATAATAATAACCCTAAGAGACTATTTATACTACATAAACCCTAAAATAAATAAAAATTAATAAACTTAAAAGGTAAGCCCAAAACATAAACGAGCCTAAATAATTAAACCTACCTGACTACTAATAAATAAATAAAAATACATCAAATATTTTAATTATCTATAAATACCAAAACATAAATTATATCGAATCTTGACAGATAACTCTTCTCGTGTCATTCCCCTTTTTTTGGAGAAAATTCGACCTCGAATTTTGAAATGAAGTAGTATCAAGCACTAATAGTTAGACATTCGCAATCTTCTGTGTACCATGTATTCACTATGTTATTTCTCAAAGAAAAATTTTGTAAATAGTTCTGAAATAACCAAAGCCTTCATATTAACCTGTACTTTCCACAAATGATTAGGCACTGCGAAATCAAAATTTTTCAAGTTGGCGAACACAGGATTATGAACAATCTCATGATCAATCTCAATTTTTATGATATCTGTTTTTCTATGTCGCGTTAACTCTAAATCATGATCCTTCTCGACCACTAAGCTTGGTTCGTCTTTAATTATAATCATTTCTTCAACCACCTCCTTTGTGTCTTCCACACTCTCTATTAGAACGGACAAATCATATGACTGAGAAGTAGGATTGATGGTGCTACAACTTTCTTGAAGATTTTCCCTGTTGGCTATGATATTCTTGCAACACCTTCCAACTTCATCAATTAGAAAAATAATCTCCTTTCATTGCTATTATATAGCTCTTCTTTTCTCAACTTGATACCGATGTTTTAACTTGTCAAGTCTATAATGTGTTTCCTCTAATTCCTCCAAAAGATCATTATATTGGGGCAACAAGTTTTTACGATGACGAACATAAATCTCATAATCTAACAAATCATATTCACTCTTAAGAAAGTCAATATAATCCCATACTTGTTCAATTCTTGCCTTTGTAGCTTTAGACATTTTTGATACACATATTGAGAGAGCTTTTGGTCAAATTGTAATTAATCAGAACTTGAGGCAACAATATGCAAGTATACCAACTATCAAGGACCCCAAAAAAGCTTATGATTAATAATGAATAATCAAATTAAAATTTTGCCAAAATAATTAAACTTACCTGACTACTAATTAATAAATAAAAATATATCAAATATTTAAATTGTCCATAAATATCAAAATATAAATTATATTAAATCTGGCAGATAACTCTTCCCGTGTCACAGGACCTATATGAGTAAACTGTGATTGGTCCACCATATTTGAAAACTAATTCCGATTTAGCCACTCAACCTTCTCTACCTTCAATGGTTTGAGAGGATCCCTCTTAAACATGGACGACCACTCCACCCATAGTCACGAAAGAAGAATATTATACATGCCATCACCCCCACTGTATATACGCTCAGAATGTGATTTAGAGACTGACGTTTCTTCGAATATTGGCGTCAACTGCATAACCTGCAATTGTCACATACTCTCAACATCACCAGTAGAATTCTACTAATACATGTAAGGGGGAGGAGGTGTTAATTAAATTATAGGTTCCTTCTCAACTACAAATGGGATGTCAGCCCGATAAGGGGATCCTTGACTGAATGTATCAGAACCAGAGAATGGCATTTCTTGCGTGAATTGCTCTGGTGGAACGTGGGGATGGTGTCCTTGGGATCTTCAAAAACTCCCCGGTATTCTTCATTGAACAGTATCGACCTTTCATACCACTCCTCGTACACATGACGAGGGTTGTGCACAGGTGGTACGCTCAGAATGTTCCTCATAAAATCTCGAGTTGTCTTGATCTGTATAAAAAAGTGTACATATGATTAGCAAATAGTATATAATATGATGTAAATATTTTAAACAAAAACTTCAATATAAAACTTACAAGATTTACAACTTCGTACTGATGAAATAAGTCACGTGGTGTATGCGTCATCTGGTTGAAGTTCTGGGTGGCTAATTCTTATACAAGTCATCCGCCTATACCACTTTAGGTATTCGGTCAGAGTAACATCCTGTCTTGTAGCCACCATAAAATCTAGTACAATATCTTGTCATGCATACCACGTGGCAATGTAATCTCTCCGCAACTTGATATAATCTATAATGCAGATCTCTTCCCTCTCCCAGCGGAGTTTAGTCATGTCTATCGGAGCCTCGGGAATATCTTGTGTTTTCTCAAATTGTCTCAAAACACGATCTGGCATTTGAAATTCAACAACGTCGAGCCAAATGAGGGGAATACGTGAGGCCCCACTATACCAGGCTACCTGGTACTCTAATGCCACTAAATGATCAAACTTTGTATATGGTATCCACTATACCATTACAGTTGTCATCTCATCAAATTCACCTCTATAAAATATTTGGTTGTGATGAGGGTATAGCCTTTTTGTTTCTTTAACCGTAACTTTATTTCTTCGATAGGCCCAGGGCTCTTGCACGGGGCAACCAATGGTCGACCCCTCTTGCATATTTAGGCCTCTCGATTGACAGACATTCGTAAGCCCACACCTGTGTCATAATTGATCAAGTTAAAATTACAAATACAGTATAAAAACTAATATCAATATAAATAAACACCAAACTACAGTCAAATAAGACACCTAAGAAGTGTTAAACAACCAGAGAAGCTTTTTGCATCGAGGCGGGCTGCTTTATGTAAATTGCGGAACAAACAAGCTAAAATCATAGCTCCCCATGCATAATCACAGACTTTATCAATATCTTGTAGAAATACAAGATATCTAGTATGTATGACGTCACAGTTTGATTATGCAAATAATATATTCCCCAAAATAAACAATACGTACGATTTGGTATACGTTACCACCGTTTCCATGTCAGCATCTAGGGGAAGTTTGCAAGATTTGGTGCCCAACCACGACAACATAATGCCCCCTCTGCTATACATCTTCTTATCTTCCAGTACATATTTACTAAATTCATTTTCGTCAAAAATTTGTTTAAGATTTCTTATTAATGTACATGTTATAGGTTCCCCTATAACCGGTAATCCTAAAATAAAATATACATCTTCTAGCGTTATTGTCATTTCACCGATGGGGAAGTGAAATATATTTGTCTCACTCCGCCAACGCTCCACCAATACTTCTATCAATGAAGCTTTTAAATGGTTACATTTGTGTTTGTGAATACCCCAAAACCCATGGGTGTACTAATTATTTTTGGGTATCATTTAAAACTCACAAATCCAAAGAGCGTCCACTCTCATCAGTTCTTAAGGAACGCGTGAAATGGGGATTGTTCCATGAAATTGTTGAAATGTGGTTAGGTTAATCCCACAATAGTGTATTATCGGTTGGTCCAGCATTGAATTTTATTTTTGTAACTAATACAAACAAAATAAACATATATCAAGAAGACATCGATGCTATTATTATTACATATCAAACATAACTAAGAAAACCCCTAATTCAAACATGAAAGTTAAAAAGTTTAGTTCTAACCGACCAATAATGTTTCTTTGATGTATATAAAGAAATGTTTGCAACAAGTCTTTGTACATAACAACTATGGATACAACAACTATGGAGTTTGTATACAATAAAGAAGAATAGAAAATATATACATATGACAAATTTATAACTTACATGAGTTGGATTTAGCAAAGCTGTAAGTTTGTAGCACGGATTTGCCGACCTCCTTTTACTTGGTTATTTTTCTCTCAAATTCTCTTTGGGTGTTTAGATCTCAGATGTAGAAGAAAGAATAATAACGTATCTGAGTTAGAAGGACCCACCGTTCGTAGTTTAGTTCTACGGACGTTGATTTATATTAATACGATGCCATTTGAACATCCTTCATAATACTTAACACCCGCAGTTTAATACTGTGGACGCTGTTTAGCATCCCTAGTATTAAACTGCTGACGGGCCGACCAAAAACAGCGTTGTATTAAACAAACGAACGGGCAGACCAAAAACGGCATCGTTTAATAGACTCAGCGTCCGCAGTTTAATACTGTGGACAGGCAGACAAAAAAGGCGTCATTTAATACTGCGGACGGGTCGAGCCATATCTAGCGTCCGCAATTTAATTTTGCGGACAGGGGGAGTATTTTGGATAATTTTTTCGTCCGCAGAATGAAACTACGGGCTCTCCCATATTAAACTGCGGATGGGAGATCCTCTTTACCGTTCGATAGACGGATGGACGATTGAGATCTGTTGTCAGAATAATCTTATCCTTACAACGTTGGCTATGGATCAGTCACACACACACACACACACACACACATATATATATATATATATATATATATATGTATACCTCTACAAAGTAAGAAACCACCATGCTACCGAGATTTGGGCAGAGTTCTTCAAGAGAGGGACCAGAGATTTAATGGAGCTTGTAAAATAAAGTGGGTTTGGCGATATTTGGGTTGGAAACAGAAATTTGAGCTGAAATAAATGAAGTTGGGTTTGCTTAATTAATTTGCTAGAATATAGTAGAAGTGTAGAACTAATTGACACTAAAGAAAAAACCGTGAATGAAAGATATAAATGTATGCTAGCCACCGGTCCTACTAGCGGCATGGTATTACTCCCTTCATTCCTTTATATTTGTAGTTTTAGAGTTGTGCACAAATATTTAAAAACTCATTTACTTCTTACTCAAATTGTTATTAAATACCTAAAACACCCTTCATATGTCCACCCCATCTTCTTTCTCTCTCTTTATCTTAATTTTCTCTCTCCTCATCATGTATCAATACCAGTAATTTCGAAAAACCGTATAGCTGATTTTTCTAACTCGTTCCCCTCTATTTACGTCTTCCCTTTTTTTCACTACTTGTTGCAGC
Organism: Aralia elata; assembly: GCA_034770075.1. Classification (NCBI taxonomy): domain Eukaryota; kingdom Viridiplantae; phylum Streptophyta; class Magnoliopsida; order Apiales; family Araliaceae; genus Aralia; species Aralia elata. The sequence continues at coordinate 18,296,959 of CM068388.1, forward strand.
CTAAATTTTTTTTGCTCTTTCATCTAAAAGTTCAGAGTTGCAGGTTGCTACCTGATAGGGTTTGTTTTTTTTTTTCTACCATTTTTCCCTATAAAAGGTTATTCCTTTAGATTGCACAAGTTCTTATTAAAAAAACACAAAATTACTTTCACCATGAATACAATTAAAGATATAAATTTGTCAATTTTGTAATTAAAAATACACAAATTTGGCACTGATGGATGATAAAAGAGAGAGTTAGTTGGTCAAATAGGGAGAGAGGGAAAAGAAAAGGAAGAGAGAGAGAATAATAAGTAATTGGACGTATATACGTGAAAGAAAAAAAGAGATCATTGAAAATTGTGGACTATTAATCTTAAGGACAATTTGGGAAAATTTGGGACTATTTTTTTAGAAATCTTAGACCGTCAGATATTTTGAAACAAAAAAAAATTTCTCTATAACGTCAAATATTAAGGAATAAAGAGAGTATTTTATTATTTAAGTGGGGACAATTATGTAACTACAACAACCGCTAAAAAGAATTTGTCTGCCGCTGGTAAGACTGGCGGCAGGGAAATTATTCTCATCTATTTTGGTTGTTAGATCAACATGTGAACGGTCATAAATCAATTTGCTAGAATAGTCAGCATAGCAAATATTTGTTATGGATGAATATATATATATATATATATATATATATATATATAGGAATTTGTTAAATCCACACCATTTTTTGTTATTTCCGCTCACGTGGCCCATACATTAACTATGATTGAGTCACTTAACCACAATGCAAAAATTATTTTCCAATATTGCCCTCACCTAATATCTTGCCGAAGAAGTGAGGTTAGAGAGAGAAATCTGGTGAGAGCTTAATTGTACACTATTCAGACCTCCTAATCTACTCTGAATCCCTATCTCAGTGTCTGGTCGATCTCTATTCAGACACATCCAAATTCACAGGGAGAGTTCTTGTAATTTGTAATTGGAATCTTGTTCCAAATCCACAGATCTGCCGTCATATCCCTTCTCTTCTTCAATCTGTTCCAAATCTTAACGGTACGAAATTTATGTGATTCATATATATCCCCAAACAGACTGCCCAAATTTGAGGTAAAAAATTCATATATATATCCCCAAATTCATATATATCTCTTATTTAGCTCTTTAATTTTTGAACTGTATTTATGGATTTTTGTGGGTTTTTTTCCCTATAAACCCTAACTTTTTTTTTGGCTGAATGGCACTTATGATCCTCCAAGTTGTCACCCACTTTCAATGTCATCCCTAAAGTACATTTTTCGTCAATTGGGTCCTTAAAGTGCCATTTTTTTGCGTTTCTGTTCCTTTTGCCTGATTTGACCCAAACCCGACCCATTTTGACCAAATTTTGACACAATTCGACCCAGTTTGACCCGACCCAATTTCACTAACTATTTTTTTTATAAAAAAAACTAAAAAGTTTTAAAATTATTTTAAAAATAATTATTATTTCAAAATTCTTTTAAAAATAATATTTTATTTTAAAATATTAAAAATAATTATTATTTGAACTTTTTTTTAAAATTATTATTATTTTAAAAATAATATTTTATTTTAAAATATTAAAAATAATGAATAATTAAACAATATAAATTTCTTTAATTATACTTTTAATATTTTAAAATAAAATATTATTTTTAGAATAATTTTAAAATAATAATTATTTTTTATATTTTAAAATAAAATATTATTTTTAGAAAGTTTTAAAAATAATTATTATTTTTAAGAAAAGAAATTAGAAACTTTTATTTTTTTTCAAAAATGAGTAAAATTTCATAAAATATAGATTCAAAAAAATTAAAGGTTAAATTTTTTTAATTCTTAATTATTTTTATGAAAATTTACACATCTTTTAAAAAATAAATATTTCTAGTTTTTGTTTTATGAAAATAAAGTTTTTTTATTTACTTTTTTTGAATCTATATTTTATGAAACTTTATTCATTTGTAAAAAAAATTTAAAAAGTTCTATTTTTTCTGAAAATAAAGTTTAATTTTTTGTTTTAGTTTTTTGAATCTATATTTTATGAAACTTTACTCATTTTTTTTAAAAAATGATAAATTTTCTAAATTGTTTTCTTGAAAATAATAATAATTTTTTAAACTTTTTAATTTTTTTTTTAAAACAATTGAATCAATTTTTTATTTATCTTTTACTATTTTTTTGTATTTTACATAAAAAATGAAAAAAAATCTACTTTTTTTTAAAATAAAGTTTTATTGTCTTATTTAATTTTTTTCAATCTATATTTTATGAATCTATATTTTTTCTTGAAAATAATAATTATTTTTAAAAATATTTAAAATAATTATTATTTTTAATATTTTAAAATAAAAATATTATTTTTAAAATAATAATAAATTTTTAAAAAAGTTCAAATAATAATTATTTTTAATATTTTAAAATAAAATATTATTTTTAAAAGAATTTTGAAATAATAATTATTTTTAAAATAATTTTAAAATTTTTAGTTTTTTTTAAAAAAATAGTTAGTGAAATTGAGTCGGGTCAAATTGGGTCGGATTGTGTCAAAATTTGGTCAAAATGGGTCGGGTTTGGGTCAAATCAGGGAAAAGGAACGGAACGCAAAAAAATGGCACTTTAAGGACCCAATTGACGAAAAATGTACTTTAGGGACGACATTGAAAGTGGGTGGCAACTTGGAGGGTAATAAGTGTCATTCAGCCCTTTTTTTTTATTATTTGTAATTGAGGTTCTTGCACTCTCCATCCCTGTATATATCTATACTTCTTTGTATATTTACTGAACTTGGAGCTTGTTTGTTGTTTGATTTGATTGAGTTTCTGTATGAATTTAATTGAATTTGGATCCGTTTGAAATGTCTTGGTGATTATTGAGGTACTAGATATATCAGATTCAGAATTCATTTTGTCTTGTATTCATTTTTATTTTTATTTTTATTTTTTTAACTTCATGATCTGGTTGTTTATTGACTGAAAAATTAATTCCCTTATTGGTCAGACACTGAGACTACTCTAAAAGCATCAAGAAATCACCTGTTTATATTCCCTTCAAGATGTTTGAGGTAATATCATTTTTATTATGTGATTTGCTTCTTATACATTTTTTTTTGGCAGAGCTCTTTTCCTCCACACAGAGCTCATATAGGATTTGAACTTTTCCATCCTATTTGCTAACTATAAAATTTTGAATTTATTAGGATTTGAACTATAAACATGAAGATGTTACCCCTTGGAGCAAGTTTACGTGATGCCAGATTGGACTTTTTTATTAAGAAAATATTATGTTTAATGTAATGTGGTTTTGAAAGTCCCAGTACAACATATTTATTGTAATATATTCAGATAGGTGAGGGCAATTTTGGAAAACAAATTTTATATTATTGTTAAATGACTCAACCATAGTTAATGTATGGGCCATGTGTGCAGAAGTAACAAAAAAGGGTGTGGATTTAACAGTTCCTATATATATATATGTATGTATATGTATTGAGAGAGAGAGAGGATTCCTATCCAATCACTTTGCAAAACATTACTATTTAGCTACAGTTTAACTCAATATACTTTGCAGTCCTAGTCATTACCCATGATTAAACACAACACCCATTTAGTGACAATGACTTCCATATTCTTTAGATAAATTATTAAACAAAGTCAAACACCCTTTTAGATGGATGATATTGGAATTTCTTTAAAAAATGATAAAGGAACACTTGTTCTCCATCGTTTATGAATTTTAAGTTTGTGTAATACCTAATACGTAGAATATGTAGTAGTCCCCTCTTTAAGTACTTTTAGCTTTTTACATAATTAACCCTGAAGATCCAAAGTAACGTCAATATAGTAAAAAGTATTACACATGTTATAAATTGAGAAAGATTTACATTTTGACAAATTTATGATGAAATTAAATTGTGATTTAAGTAGAATTTTAAGTAATAAGATAAAATAAATTAGGATAAATTTATTCTTAATTTATTATCATATCTCACCTATCTTATATAACGGTATTATAATTAACATAAATTTGTTATCATATATAATAAAAATTTTATAAATTATACTCTCAACTAAAAAAAATAAAAAATAAAATTGAAATCTCAACTTGTAACAAAGACTGAGTATTAACTCGAGAGTTAGTTTAACTGATAAAGAATAATGAAAAAGAAAAAGAAAAAGAAAAGAAAAACATTGTGGTTGCTTTTTCCAATTTCTTTCAAGTTGGGTTGTGAGTAATCACTCATGAACTCCTTAATTTTAGTGTGAGAGTGCTTGTTTTATCCCTGCGCACTATGATAGTGCGGACAAAGCCAAGACTAAAATAAAATAAAAAGAAAGAAAAAAAAAAGGAAAAAATATTTTTTTTCGCGAATTTATGTATCTATTTTTTATTACTAGTTACTTGCTACTACAAGATATAAGTGATATAATGGGTCACTAGTGTAATTTCATTTAATCTCATGTATTAATATATTGTATCTATGTATTATAATTGTTGCTCAAAAAAAAACTTTCACAATACCTAAATTAATCAAACTAAAAAAATAAAAATTAAAAATTAAAAGAGGCTTTAACAAATTCCATATGCTTATCGTGCTTGTAGCATCATCATTCTTTTCAATTTGATGTACTTTTTCACCTAATCCATCTATTCAAGCCAAAAACTGAAATATATATATATATATATATATATATATATATCTATATGCAATTAATAACAAGAAACCAAAACGGAGAAAACTTGTATGAATAATAAAGGCACTGACAATATTATCCACGTTGTGATTTAAAAAGGTCCTTGGAACAGCTTTTGCATGCATTATGTTTCTGTCCAAAGCTTAGCTGTTGCATTGCAGTTTCAAATATTTATACTCTCCTATCATTTAAAAAGAAAGCATATACATGCTCCTATTCCAGCTTAGAAAGCATCATTTGTGGCTCTCATATGGTCCCCTCTCTAATACGTCCAAATCTCCAACCACTATTCTCTTGGTTCCCCTCATTTCAAAACAAGCCAAATTTTGTATTCCTTTTCATCCCACAAGTTCCTCACACTACTCATCTAGAAGACTAGAACAAACCATTCAAGAGCTGATAAAGAATGAACCAAATAATTCTTGAAATATGCAATTTAAGAATGTCAAAGTAATATTATGTTATCAGAGTAAATATGTATTTTACAATATTTTTATACTTGTTTTATCGGATACAGAAAACTTTTAACAATACTTATTGTTACGGTAACATAATTATTGCTCTAATATTATCAAATAACTTTTTTTTAGATTTGAAATTTATTTATCACACATTTATCAAGATCATTTAGGCTTATTTAGGCATAGTCTAGGAATCAATCTTGACAAGTTTCTTGCCGATGTTTTTTTGAGGCAAGGTCAATAATCCATTCAAATTTGTGGTAATAGAAGCATGAATAGTGTGTGTCTATATATATATATATATAATAAAATCTAATAACTTCAGAGGACAACAATGCAAATACCCATTTACATTAGCCACTTATTTTCTGGATAGACAAAGGAATAAGTTAGAAAATATTTTCTAATATATATTTCTAACAACAATGCAAATACCCTTTTACATCAAGCACTCATTTTCTGGCTAGACAAAGGAATAAGGTCAGGGTTAGACTTTATCTGTCCATAAAAATGCAATCATCTTAGGCTTATGTAACAAAATTTATACTTCTAGTTATTTTTGTGTTATGAATGTCATCAAACTATCACCTATATCACCTAGGTCTAGAATGAATAAGTTCGAAAATATTTTCATACTTTCCCTCGGTCCAATTTTATTTGATTAGGATCTCATTCATTACACTTATTCTCCAATTTCTTCCAATACATATTTAACGAAATAAATATTACATTTAACAAACACTTTTTGCGACATAATTATTTGCGACGAATTTTATGTGTCGCTAATTTTTGCAAATAATTTTGTTTTATCACTAAATATAATATTTGCGAGATTAATTGTACATCGAGAGAAATGAAAGAATAGGTTCAAGGAATCCTAAACACATTATTATATAAATTTACTTTCTACACATCCCAAAATACATTCCAACAAAAAAAAAATGAATACTTACTACAATATGACATTTCAAGACTGCCCAGATCCAGTATTTTAGTTCCAGTACCAGAAAAAAACACCCTACACTTAAAAACATTATTCCACCTATGGCTGACTCTCTTTTATTTGTATTGACCATAAAAACAGAGTCTCTATGAACAGACCCTTTACTAATTGCTTCAAGCATTCTTCAAGCAGGACCTGCCTCAGACATTTACGGAATTTGTAAACTTGTGCATTTACCACTATAAACATCTACATTCAACCTTTACAGTACAATTAACCACAAATTGCCCTTTTTACCAAAAAATAATGGAACAAATATAAAAGGAACAAAAATTAAGTCTTCTGAACACAGCATGTAAACGTACATAAGCCAACATTTTTATATATATAATTCTAAACATATGTATAAACATCATATAAGTTCACTAATACAATGGATGTTTCTCATCCATGCCCTAAAATTAGCATAGATAAACATTAGCCAGGCAAGCACCGATCCCAAATTGAACGGCCCTGGAACAGTACCTACATTTTCCTGTCTTCCTCTCCTTCGGGGCAAGAAGTCAGAAAGGGTAATCTTAAATTGCTGGATGTGGTAAATAAAGTCAAATGGCTATTGTCACAAAAGTTTGCCTCTGCACCCAACAGCCAAATCAATCCATCTCCAGAACAATACCAAGCGTAGAGCGACTAGAATCCAAGTAACGCCACGAGCAATAAAGCAGTAATTAGTAGTAGGATAGCAATCTTACGAACTCAAACAAGTTAAAAGAAAATAACCTTAAGCAAAATATAAACGTTCCGAAACACCACTGGCCATTGTCTTTCTTTCCTATTATCAGTAGGAACACACAAAGCTTTTTATCTCATCCATCACAGTGTAGAAGTGGTCATTGTTGGGCAACAAGTAGAACCCAATTGTTGCCTGCTCTAAATATAGAAGTTTCACCTCTTGGCCAGCCTTCTTAAGCCCTTCTGCATAAGCCAACTGCCAGTCCTGGACAAGGTCCAAACCAGCCACGGCAACAAGACTCTTAGGGAAATTCATTCCTTCAATGCTTGTTGCCTTAGGACCAAAAGGATTACATGCAGGATGGTCCCTATCTTCCCCTTCTGGGAGAAAGGCTTTCCAATACCAGTCTCGATCTTGAATAGTGACAAAATATTTCCCATCTAGTCGCTTCTCTGATTCAGTTCTCTCTTTCCCACCAAACATTGGATTGAGTAGTATATTTCCTAACACTTCAATTCCTGATTCTATAGCCCTCAAAGAAACATTGTGAACAATATTACCACCAGAGCTATCACCAGCCAAGTATATGTGAACTTTAGAGTCCTTCTGACTTTGAAGCCATGTCCTCGGAACTAACCCAATTAAGCGCAGTCCAGCCATCTTCATAGGCACAGGGGTAGGGGTCCTCAGGAGCACGCCGATAATTTACTGAAATCACAACAGCCTTACAAAGGCCCACTAGTCGACGACATAGAGTGTCATAGATAGCACTGTTTGCAGAGGAATGTGCAAAGCTTCCACCATGGAAGAAGATTATGACAGGGAACAACATCAGAGTTCAAGGGTTTCTTTCTCAAGGTCAGCAAAAATACTAGGCATACCCTCTTCAGCATTTGCTGGCCGATAAACTCGAATAAGTAAGCTGGTTCCACGGTCGATAATGACATCAAAAGAGAAAACCCCATCAACAGGATTTGCATTGGCCTGAACTTTGCGGTCAAGGAACTCAGCCAAGTGGCGGTTAAAAGTCCCATCAGGGCGACGAAGAAGATTATATGCCAGCTTGAAATTGGAGATGAGGATCCATGTATTCAGTGGAACCACCATCTACACAAAGCACAGGTGACAATTGAGAAATGGTATAAGCCCAAGATAACCTGCACCTATAAATAGTAAACTTCTTAATCTATGTCTTCTGAGCTACATCTAGATTCCAAAATATCTATTATAAAAACTAGTTCACTTGCAATATTTGCAGTATTTCTTACCTACAAAAGGGGATTGAGGAGACAAATGAAGGGGGAAAAAGACAGAAAAATAGAGTGAAGTTAGAAACTTAGAAAAATCCCACAAGCCCTGCAAATAAGTAGGAAATAGCAAAAAGCTCCAAACCCAAACCAAAATTAGCAGGAATATAACTTTCCTAAGCACATAATTACAAACTAATTCCCAAAACTACAAACAATGAAAACTGACCCATTAACAGTTTATGGCTTGATCTTCAGCTTCAACCAAAACCCTAAACTCAACCCAACAAAGTTCAAACTTCCAAAGAACAAAATCACAAACCCAAAAGGCGACACCCATTAAGCAAATCTAAATATTACAAAAAAAAAAACAAACAATCAACACATCTAAAAAGTTGTAACAAAATCATGAATATACATGTGAGTGTGAAAACATAGATGAGATTACATACCTTGGACTCATTAAGATTAATTTCATTACTCCCAGCCATGTAACTGCTACTTGATTTGAAGATGGTTTCACCAACAAAATCCAAAAACCCAAAGACTCAATTCAAATTTCTGTCAAAACTACCCACTTCACAAAGAGATCACATTTCTAAGGATCAAATAAGCATACCCTTCTCCCTAATCTTGATTTTCTTTATAATATAACTGGTCCTCTAATTGAGCAAAGATTCTTATGGTATGTAGTATCAGAATCATCAGATAATAGGAGCTTTAATATTTTTTGAGTAGTTTTTGTCCTGGAATATTAAATGCTTAAATCAGTCTGCAAGAGAGGGGGTGGAGGGGGTGAGAAGGGGGGTAGGGGGCGGGGAGATATATGAAGGAAGGGTGCGTAGTAAAGTAGAGGGTGAAGGATAACATGGGATCGCGCACGTTAGTGTGAGTTGATAGGGAACTGCTAACGTGTTAGGAGAGTGAAGAGAAGGACGAGAGAGACGACAAAATGAGCTGCCAAAAGGATACTGTTTCAGTTACATGCGGGACCGCTTTCTTAAATTAGCTTATTTGTCAAATAGTATCTCAAATTTATATTTTTTTTTACACAAATAGAAAATGAAAAGAATTAGAGTAAATTTAATATGAATTATAAAAAATTTAAAAATAACAAAAATAAAGATAGAAAAATGATACATATTATAAATATTTACGTCGACTTTTTTTTATTACTAGCTACGTGAATAAGTATTAGTAATAATTTTTTTGGAGAGATATATAATAAGTACGACCCTTCTATAATTCATATTAATTCATATATTGATAATTTTCGCAATTGCAATTATAATCCGGTATAAATTTATTGTAATACATAGCATGACTCATAAAGATAAAAAGTAATCGGGTATAATATTTATGAGTTGTTCTTTTCATTTTATTTTAGTTTTTTGTTTCAACTTATATTTCTTGATGTTCAAAAAATGTCAAATTTATTTTCTCTCTCAAAAAAAAGGGAAATAATTTGTAGTATTTTGCAATATGATAAGGTTTGTGACTGAGTTTTTAGGTTTCAGTTTCAATTTTTATTTTAGTGTAAGATTAATTTTTTTGTTATGAAGTTTTGTACTCTTACCTATTGCCTATGAAGTTTGTTGATATTATAGTTAATATTCCCTCCGTTCCAAATTAATTGCATTTCTAAAACTTTTTAAAGTCAAATTGACTATTTTTAAAACTAATCTTTTTACTATTTTTGCTAACATATAGGTGAAAATATTATAACCAAAAGAAAGTATATACAATTTATTACTAATTTCAATTTTTATAATTTTAAAAATATATTTATATATGCTTAATTATTAATTTTAAAAATAGTCAATTTGACTTAAAAAAGTCCTAGAAAAATAATTAATTTGGGACAGAGGGAGTACTATTTATAGAGTCTATTTATATTTATAGTAATATTCCTTAAAGTGGGGTTTCGAAAAAGGAAAAAAAAAAAAGATTCGTTAATCAACAAGCTATAACGGTTGTTCTAGTATTTCAAAAAAATTATTTACATTTTCAATCTACTAAATATGTTTTCAAATGAAAATTAATTTTCAAAAATTAAGTGTGCAGAAATTTATTAATATTGACTATATATTTCCTCTGTTTCATATTTATTTAAAACTTTGATAGTTTGTACATATTAAGAATTGAATTAACTTTAAATAATTATAATTACATATTAGTATAATATTTTCAAAATAAAAATAATATTACTAGATTAATAAAAGATTATTTAAGTGTTAAGTGTCATTAGTTTACCAGCAAAAAATATCAATAAATGTATATCTCTTTAAATAATATTATTTTTACCTTAACAATATAAATTAACCCTAAAAAATTTCACATCAGAGCAAAAAAATTGAGCCTTTAATAATCGCAAAATTAAACGACCGATATTCTATCTTATCTAGTTTTTCCCTTCTTTTCTGAGCCAAATACTTAAACTAAGTATTAGTCGACTCCTTCATAACATTCAAGTCCTGCCCATACCTATTTCATTTCATGTAGAGTTTTTGATAAAAATATTTTCACAAAAAATAAAAATACAATTTAATATATAATTGAAAAGTGGTTTTGAAAAGAAAAAGACTAAATCATTCATAAATACGTGATAAAAAGTTTTATTTTTATTTTTTTAATAATTTATGGATGTACGGATATATTATTTAGAATTCTGATAAATTTTTACTTAATATCCAGAAAAGGCCAGAAAATGGAACGGAGTAGGGACAAAAGATTAGAAGCGTGTGGCCAACGCCAAGCCAAGTGACGACAAACGGGTTCCGTCTGACGGTCTTAGATTGCGTTTTGTAGGCTGATGGAATGACACAATTATTCTTCTTAGTATATTCTATTTACGGAACTGCCCCTAAACGCCTGTTGTTTACGTGCTTGGTGCTGTGTAGGCTAGAGTGGAGGCACGTGGAAGCCTAAAGAAGTGAGGATTCATTTATTAGTGATAAGCATCAAGTGACATAAGCAATTTAAAATTTTATAAAATTTATAGAATTAAATAAAAATAATAATATAAAAAATAATAATATATCTAAAATTTTAGAAGAAAAAAAAATGTGACATAAAATTACTAAAAACGACATGATCGCTTTATAATATAGATAGATATAATGCTTGTTACATTGTATTGTTTGTTTTCACTTATTTTTAAGAGTTTATAAAAAAAATATTCTATTAAAAAAATAATTTTTTAATTTATTTGAGTGTCAAATACAACAAAAATTTTAAATAATGAAAAAGATGAGAACACTTGCAAATACAAATAAACAAACTAGATAAGGAATGCTTTATATTGGAAGCATATTTTGATAAAATAAATTGGTTTAAATAGAATAATATTACTAAAAAAAGTTACTTAAAATAAACTGTTAAAAAAATTAAAAGCAGTTTTTGAAATAAGTTCGACAAACAGCCGCATTCCTTTCAGAGAATCAAAATCTATTTTTTTTTCGTACCACTTTTTCTTCTTTTCCCTTGGAATTGCAGGATAAAAAGTAATAACAAAAAAAGGTTTTTCTCAATGGCTTATTCATGATTTTCTTATTTTTATACTCTATTCGTTTCAAATTATTAAAATTATTAAGATAACTTTTCTTTTTCAAAGCAAGGAGGATTGAATTTTAAGAAAAAGGAGATTTTGAGATTTCTTTAAAAAGGAAAGAGGTTTCTGAAGGGAATTTGGTGATTTTTTTTTTTTTGAAAAGAAAGTATAATCCAATCATCTATATGCATGACGTTTATGCAACATGAGCTGAGTGCAAGGGTGTGGTATGATCAATTCTACAAAGTACGTTTTAATCTTTAGGGTTTAAGAGGATAAATTGAGGAATCTTTGATATTATTTTCGACGGAACGTTCGTCAGAAATAAATTCTTCGAACATATTTAGTTTTTGACGAAATTACCGACGAACTTAAGGCCGAAGACCATTATTACGACCAAATGGCCGACTGAAAAATCCGTCGAAATTAAGCTATTTCCGACGGAATTAGACTATTTTCTTATAGTGAATCTTGCACGGTAAAAAGAAAGACCGATATCAATAAACTATGATCTTTGGTCTAGATATTATTTGATTACAAAGAAAACTTAAGGGATTTTTTTTTTCAAATTTGATCCCACTGAACTGTGAGGCTGGGTCCGTCCCTGCCTATATTGTCATGGAAGTCTTTCACTTTTTCCTTTTCCACACAATCCTTCATAACGTTAGTTATATATATTAGAATGTATTAAAATTTCTCTTTTTAGATAGAAATGCATTACAATTTTTTTTAGAGATGTATATAAACGTATTAAAATTTCTAGTTCAAGTTATATTAATTACATTTAAGAATCCTGATTACTAATAGTCGCATATTACTATATTGGTGTTTTTTCACGAACTGGAGTGTTGACCCTTGATTTGTAGCATTAAATTTTTCGAGAATGTTGTTGTCCTAGTAAAATTAAAGAAAACAGGCAACGTCTTAATTATGATCCCAACATAGTAATCAGATTACCATTCGAGAAAATTCAGTCCCTGATTACAGGGTACACCAGAAAGAATTTCGCTTGAAATTTCAAGATCCATTTTGGTATGTGTTGGGTCTTGTAACTAAGCATTTTGAAAGTTATGACCAAAATAAGATCAAAGCGTAAAAATATATTTGAATGTCGATTTGAAATGAAAAGATGTCGATATGGGGGTCGGGACATAAAATGGGGTGTCTACAACATAAGCTCAACAACATCAAGTAGATAAACTCAGCTCTTGTAATCTTTGAGGTATTCATAAACTCTCACAAACTACTCGAGCTCTTTTTGAAGTTGAGTTACTCATTTAGTCGTTTAGTTAAACTCTTTGATGTTTTAGATATATATAGCTCAAAATACATATTGTAGTTGCTTGACAAGTTCATTCAACTAAAAATATATGAAGCCTAAAACTTTGCTCATTTAACTCCTTGAGAAGAGTTAAGTATGAGTAACTATTTACTTTTTACTTTTTACACACCTACACATCCTCTTGAACCTCTTCATTACAAATAATCAACTAGCCCATTATAAAGACAAAATTTTACCCTATTAATTCAAAATTTTGTTATTTAACAATGTGCTAAAATCTCACCACCAAATAAAATACAAGTTGAAATTGAACCCCAACTATTTCCAAGTCATGAATTGGAATAGTGGAATTATGGAACCAGCTAACAAATAAGTGGTCTCCTAGTCATGAATTGAAGGAGCACTTTAAGTACATTTGTTGTTATTAATACACCATCTCATATGTTGTCCCTATCACCAAACTTGGTTATCACTATTTCCACTTCTTTGCTACTAGTACCTTATAAATTGTTGTATTATGGTGCCAGCCCACCATTGTTTTGGATCCATCTGGCTTTATTTGTCAAATAACAGGAACAACTTTTGGCATTTTCTAAATTTATTTACATTTTGGTAGTCCCTCCGAATCAATTACTCCATCTGTTCCAAAATTAGAGATATATTTATAAAACGATAATTTTTAAGAATAATTTTATGTTCTTAAATATAGTCTTAATGTAAGTTAAGAACTTGATTATGGTGATGTGATATTGAAAATAATAATAAAAAGGTAATGACAAATTAGAAATATCATGATATTTTATAATCTTAAAATAGAAATATATCTCTAATTTTAGAACGAATTAAAAAGAAAAATATATCTCTAATTTTAAAAGAGAGGGAGTAAATTCAGTCATCAAATTCAAAATATCACCACCCACCCCACTAATTAAGCTGTTTCAAAATTTTATGGACTAAAACTGTACACCTCAAATTACTCTATGCTTCTCAACTTTTTTGGCTTCCTTACATTTTTGCCTCTCCTTCACAATCTCTCTTCAGTTATTGAGAAAAAAATATACTTATTTTTGTGCAAATAAAATCTATAAATACTTATTCCTTTCGTTGTACACAAACAGAGTTTATTGTCAAACAAATTATTTTACAAAAAAATTATTTTTTTTCTTTGGTGATAATATAAAATTTCATAATAAGATTAATAAAAACACATACTACATCTGTTCGAAATTATAAGATGAATATAGACTTTTTAAAAATCAATTTTAAACTCAAAATTGATATAAATTTATTTAGTTTGTGTCAATACAATTATAAATATTATAAATTACCTAAAAATACTACTAGTTAGAAGATTTATTATTTTTAAAATTTAAATGAATCATGGTAATTTTAAATTTGAAAAAGTTTTAAATTGACTTTTAAAAAGTCAATATTGATATTATAATTCGGAATGGAGGGAATATTATATATAAGTACAAAAATGAAAGAAAAATACTATGTTTTTAGAATCTATAAATTTGCAATTTTTTTTTTTGGGTGAAACGAAAGGAATATAATTTAATGGTTATTTAATTAATGTGTCTACGTCTCCCAAAAGTAGGTGGATTTTGTTATTATTATTATTATTATTATTATTATTATTATTATTATTATTATTATTATTGTGTCTCCCTCTCAACAATTCATTGTGGTACAGGAATTAATCTCTCTGACTTGGACCTGGACTTTTAACTACTGGGGTCTATTATGGGCCTTAAGAAGTTTACGACTACGTGCAACCAATTTGTTAAACAATTAGGAAAAGCCAGAGCGTCAAATGGCACCATAAGGCTACAACTGATTAACTATGGGTCGATTTAACAACAATTGTCCACCCAATTTCAAATTTTAAGTTACGATCATATTGTGTATAAAATTGGAAATATATTTATATAAATACTTTTAAATTTATTTTTTTTAAAAACTTTGTAGACATACATATAACATTAGTTATAAGTATATTAGTTATGACATGAAAGACCTAAAATACAAGTAATGACATATTAAGAATACAAGCTTTGAACCCGTGCGAGACACGAGCTATCTTTCTTATATATTTTTTGTTTATCAAAATAATTCAATTGTAAGTTTCTCTTTTAGATTATTATTATTATTATTATTATTATTATTATTATTATTATTATTATTATATGACATTAATGTTTTTTATGACTTTTCTTTTACTTTATTGTGAGATTCATGCATGCATATATATATATATATATATATATATATTATATTATAATTATATTTATTGAATTTGAAGATGTATTATTATAATTATGTAATTTGTATTTGAGAATTATAAGTTAATGTCCAAATTATCCTTGAAATGATCAACTGAATTAATTTGGATAATATCTCGCCTTGACTTGTTATATACTTTATTGATATGTTTTTAATTTCTTTATTTTGGAAAGCAAGAAGAATAATAAGTACTCATCCCAAGAATTGCTCAAGTGAGTGTGTATACAATAAGCACGTTTAGCAGGTACATTTTGTGGAGTTAGGGAGGGCAGGCTACAATGTCACCCAAATACACAATAGTAGAACTCATTAGCAATGATAATTTGATACATAATTGGCTAAACCGAATCGACACAACCAATTTTTACTCGAATTGTTGGCTTAGGCGTTGAAGTTTTGGTAAAAAAAAATAAATTAAATCAGTAACAGTAAAATGCGAATTTAGTAACTAATGTTGAACCAACCGTGCTTCGCAACAAAATCTTGAATTGGAGATGCATCACCCTTGAACCGCTATATGTACATCTTTATATGTTATGTTAGAAGAATTATACCTTGAAATAAGAAATGGATTAAAATTGAAAGATTCTGAATAGTAGTTTGTTGTTGCAATTTTTTTTGTTTAATTTTAAATTCTTTAGACGTTCACTTTATTTGTTTTTAATTTTTTGGCGATAATATTTCATTTCTAATGACAAATTATTGTTGGTATGTAAACTATAATTTTATTTGTGTGATATATACTAGATTACATTTCAAAAGGTTTGTTAAACTTAAGTTGTTTAATAATTTTTTTTTTACGTTTTTAGTGGTTAATTAGGTGTTCACTGCGCCGATCAGTACGGTTTTGGGAATAATATTTCTTAAATCGGAGGCGATGAGATTGACAAAGAGGAGGAGAAGAGTTCAAGTTTGTATATTGTTAATGTCAAGATCTGTTTGCTCGCTCAATCATCAAATAGCGAGCTAAATCAGTGCGGTTTTGATAATAATATTTCTTGAATCGGAGGTGATGCGATTGACAAAGAGAAGGAGAAGAGTTCAAGTTTGCGTATTGTTAATGCCAAGATCTGTTCGCTTGCTCAATCACCAAATAACGAGTCAAATTCTGCACAAAAAAGGGACAAACACACTGAGAAGCTTAACGGTCTGAGCCGCCGGGAGATAGCTCCGGTGTGAGAGTAAGTACGGGTTGAAAAAAGGTTAACAATGGAGACACGTTATAGCTTTAGTTCGTAAAGTAAACAAAGTGTCATTAACTGTAACTTAGGGTATAGCCGTGTATTTATAGTTCACACACACTGCCTCAATACGCCCCTCCCCAAGTAGGAATAGAACTTCGTATAACTGCAATTACCATACTGAGATAGAAGTCAATCTCCTTAAGAATAGGAAATCGAAATTGATCCGAACTGTACCACCTCCATAATAGAATCAGATTAGGTTGCCTTAAAAGTACGAAGTCAAATTGAAAAAGGGAATCATAAGTAAACTAGGACTGTAGATTCCTTAGATAGTCAAGCCTCTTGACTAAAATATTCTACCATGTGACACGAGTTTCATCGAATCACTCGGGCCCACGAAATCATGCTCCAACATTGGCCCCACTCTCTTGTTATAATGAACTTATAATAAGAGAGTACAAAAATTATTTAAGTAACAAACCATTGTCACCGAAGCCAAACAGTCACATCTGCACCCCATGTGCCAAGCTGGACCCCACCACTATCATTATCAGCTACAACTTGGGGAACGTGTGAATACAGAAGGTCACATCAAAAGTCCCTTCCCCCCAAAAGTGAAAAAGAATCGCCATTTTCACTCTCAAATCTAGAATTTTCAAAGAGGTCAAACACTCTCTGCAACCCTCTCTTGCTACAATGATTCTCTTCTCCGGCTAAACCTCAACACACCAACAAACTCACCAATCAATCATGTCAGGTGATAATATTACTCAACCCCCCCTCCAACATTAACTAAGCTGGCGCCGCGTCCCCAATACCCAACCTCCTATGACAATACCACCAGTAACACAACTTCCCTAGTTCACCATCACCGCCACTGCCCCCAAGCTACAAATTCTTCTTCGGCAGCCGAGAGCACCCCATCACCCCTAAAAAGCGAGGCTGAGATCGCAGAACTGAAGATCCGAGAAAAATATTTATCGAAAAAGGCATACTCCCATGTCAACACCCGATCTTCCATTCCCAAGCAAGCACTATCAGATACAATATCTTATCCTTGACCAATATGAGCTCCAAACGCAAAAGCTCAATGAAAAGATGTACTGGCGTCCAGATGGCTGGATCGTCGTCCCCCTCTACGCCCTAAAGTACGAGGTTCGATCCCCGCTATTTGTATACAAAGCACATTAAATCTTGACCCTAACTAAATTTCTTACATCTATAGTGTCCGTCTTTAAACCTCAAATAATCACAAAGGTCGACCAATTATCCACCGAAACAACACTAACCAAGGAGACCTCTGAATCCACCAATAAAGCTAACCCGCACCAATCTGACAAAATGAGCCACAAACTAAATAAACCTCCCCACCCAACCAACCAACTGACCTCACTGACCTCCCCATCTTAATGAAACCAATTCCTGCCATCCCGATGTCGGCACCACCTTTCCTCGACAAAATTCCTCTAGAAATGTCCGCCTAAGAAAAATGGACCTTATAAAAAGGGAGGCGAAGGCTGATGAAAGCATCTTCCAAGAAAACTCCCTCCGAACTACTGCGAACCATCAATACCGAACCCCCTCAACAAACCTTACCCGAAACTACATTTGAGGAAAGAAAAGAGTCGACATAACCTACCTCTGAACAACCTGCCAAAAGACCCTACCTAGCAACATCCCCCAAACCCCAGCTACAATGATCGTCTGCCCATCTAAACAACTCTTCTTCTTCCTCCGACCAAGCACGAGAGGCTGGTGAGTTGGTTTTATACCTACGAATCGGGTATCAATTGATGTGAATTATTGATGATTTTCATGGATTTTAGTTACTTTTCATGCATTTTATATATTTTTGTAGGATACATGTATTGGGAGTTGAATTGGTGACAATTGGAGAGAAGCTGCTGTAAAAGATCAAAAATTACAGAGAATGGTGTAGCGCGGCCACACCCAAATTGAACTAGAGGGTAGTGCGGCCGCGCCAGTCTTCAGAGCTTAATTTGTTCCTTCTGCTAGTGCAGGGCGACCGTGCCCTATTCAAGCCTATTTCAAGCGCGACCGCGCCGATTCGGGAGTTTACCAAAAAGTTAACTTTTCATTTAAATTGAGCAATTGATGTGTAACTTATTCCCAGACTTCTAATTAAATTAGGATTTATGTCACATGCTATAAATAGATGTTTTAAGTCATTATTGAGGGTTGTTAAACTATTTAGCAAAAAACCCTAGTTTGGAGACTTAAACGTGGAGACCAAAAGCGATTGCAAAAGCAAGAAGGATTCATCATAGGAGCTGAAGGGGAGACTTAAGGCTTGTGTTACAGATTCTATTCTCTTCTTAAATCTTTTGTTTTGTATTCTGAATGTTTAATCAATTGTGGATGATTGATTTTAGTTTAATTATGAACTAAGTTTCTTTTTAAGAGTGCAATGGATCTTGTTGTGTAGTTTTGACTAATATGATTCCTTGTTAATTATTGTTAATTAATATCGAATTGTCTGTTATAGTTTGCACCTAATTGCTTAATTGTCTGGCCAATAATTACCGTGATAATCTATATAAACTTGAGAGATGTATTATAGATTTAGATCTGATCATAATAGCATGTGATTGTGTTTTCTGCATGGTGATGTAATTCATAATTTGTGTTTAGAATAGAGATATACCTACACACCGCATGTAATCTAATAGAGAACCTGAGCTTTAAATCCCTTTTAATTATAATTCACATAGAGATATAGTGAATTAGTTAACTAGGGTGTCCACCTTAATTCTATCATTTGTGGATTTAAGTTTGTTTGTTTATGATACATTGAGAGATGGTAATAAATATTAATGAGTTCTCGATTAACAATTCGGAATAGTTAGCGTAACTTAATAGGAAGTATATTAATCTAAGTAAAGCAATAAGTGAAGTTATAATCTTAAGTCTTCATATCTGCTTTCAAACTTGTGGTAATTAGTTTTAGTTAAACTAATTATTTAATTTTCAAAATTCACAAATCATTAATCGATTGTTTAATAAAAGTGGGTTAATATAAAATTGGTAGTTGTTATTATAAATTAAAAATTTTCTCCGTGGGATCGACACTCTCTTATCATTATATTACTTGTGGACTGCGTATACTTGCGTATTTGTGCTAATATAGTATTAGGAAAATAAATTTTTGGCGCTATTGCCAGGGAATTATTTTTGTTTATAATTTTTAATATCAATTTAATTAATTCAGTTTTAGTTAAGCATTTTTTATTTTTATGTTTATTTCCTGTTTCAGGTGATTTTGATTCGTTTATGCAAACGCGATCAAAATAATCAGAACTTGTACAGTGCGAGACAACCTTGAGAAAAAGTTATGATAGTTGAGAAAGTTCTGCCAAGAGACTATAAAAAGAGAAAATGGCCAATGAAGAGCAAAAATTATTAAGGGACTATGCCATGCCTAAGATCAATGAAATCAAGTCAAGAATCACGTGACCAGCTATCACTGTTAATACTTTTGAGATTAAACCGGGTACGGTTCAAATGATCCAGAACTCGGTACAATTTGTGGGATTGACTAATGATGACCCGAATGAACACTTGGTGAGCTTCTTTGAGATTTGCGACACATTCAAATACCATAATGTTACGGATGATGCTGTGAGATTACGTTTATTTCCGTTCACACTAAGAGATAAAGCAAAATGTTGGCTACATTCGCTTCCACCGAGATCCATCACTACCTAGGATGACCTGGCACAAAAATTTCTAGCAAAATATTTTTCGCCAGTTAAGACTGCTAAGATGAGAAACAACATTACTACTTTTGAGTAACAACATGGAGAGTCATTGTATGAGGCTTGGGAGAGGTTTAAGGAACTATTGAGAAGATGTCCACACCATGGATTATCCAAGTGGCTACAGGTTCAAACATTTTACAATGGGTTAAGTAGTAATACTCAGACGAGCATAGATACAGTTGCGGGAGGAGCACTCATGGCTAAGAGTTTTGATGAGGCTGTTGATTTGCTAGAGACAATGGCTGCTAACAACTATCAGTGGCCTACTACAAGGGTGACACAACCTAAGGCAGCGAGGTATTAGAAGTAGATGCAGTAACAACACTCGCAGCTCAGATTTCAGCTATTTCCAAGAAAATGGGTGCACATAGAGGAGCAAACATGCAACAAGTAGTCGCAGTGTGCGAATTGTGTGCAGGAGTACATTCAGTTGAGCAATGTGCGATTAACCCCAAAGCAGTGTAGTTTATGGGGAGTTATAATAGGCAGTAGCAACAACAGTTTGGCGGCAATTCGAATAGTTATAATCCAGGGTAGAGGAATCATCTGAATTTCTCGTGGCGAGATAATCAAGCTCGTCAATAACCCCCACAATAGGAAAGGAAATTAGAATTTGAGAAATTCTTGACAAAATACCTCAAGGATAATGAGACATGAAAAAATAGTCATGATATGTCTATGAGAAACCTAGAGAATCAGATAAGACAGTTGGCAACTGCTTTGAACAATCGTCCTCAAGGAACACTACCAAGTACTACAGAAATCTATCTAAGGAATGATTAGAAAGTGCAGTGTAAAGCGGTGACACTTCGTAGTGGGAAACAGTTGGATGAGCAAAACGCAATTAGTCCGAAAAAGGTGCCAGAAAAAGAACAGGAATCAGATGAAAACAAGGATGAAGAGAAGAAAGTGGAGAATGAACCAAAGGCAAGGGAGAAGGCAGAAAAACCATTAGCAGTTATTCCAGCAGTGCCATTTCCACAGTGATTTCAAAAACAGAGATTAGATAAACAATTTTCTAAGTTCGTTGAGGTGTTTAAGAAGTTACAAATCAACATCCCGTTTGCAGATGCATTGGAGCAAATGCCTAGCTATTCAAAATTCATGAAGGATTTTTTATCCAGAAAGAAGAAGTTAGCTGATTTTGAAACAGTGGCTCTCACCGAAGAGTGCAGTGCTATATTGCAAAAGAAGTTACCTCTAAAGTTGAAAGATCCGAGTAGCTTTACTCTCCCATGCACTATTGGAAGCCAATTTTTTAAAAGATGTTTGTGTGACCTTGGTGCGAGTATTAATTTGATGCCACTTTCGATTTACACTCAGTTAGGATTACCAAAACCAAGGCCAATAAATATTTCTCTACAACTTGTAGACAGGTCTGTGGCATATCCACTGGGCATTGTAGAAGATATCTTAGTCAAGGTGGATAAATTCATATTTCCAGCCGACTTTATTGTGTTGGATTATGAAGAAGATAAAGACATACCGATCATACTTAGGAGACCATTTCTGGCTACTGAGAGAACACTCATCGATGTGCAAAAAGGGGAATTGACAATGAGGGTTCAAGACCAAGAGGTGACATTTAATGTTTTTAAAGCCATGAAATTCCCTAAGGATGAAGAAGATTGTTATCGTGTGGATGTGATTAAAGAAGTAGTGGATGATGAGCTATTAGCGATGCTAAATTCTGATCTATTGGAAACTCCTTTACTGGGGGATACCGAATCAGATGATCCAGAATTGTTGGAATATTTACAATTATTGGATGCATTGCCAAGGGTAAGCAGATTCAAAAGTTTTTTTGAACCGTTGGATTATGCAGAGAAAACAACAATTCGAATGAAATCGTCTTTAGAGGAGCCTCCCACATTAGAGCTGAAACATTTACCTAATCACCTCAGGTATGCATATTTGGGTAATTGTTCTACTTTGGCTGTTATTATTTCATCTGCACTTAACGAATTGCAGGAGAGTAAGTTGTTGAGAGTCCTTCGCGAATACAAATCTGCAATTGAATGGACCATCGCAGACATCAAGGGGATAAGTCTATCATTCTGTATGCATAAGATTCTCTTAGAAAACGATGCGAAACCAACAATAGAACAACAACGGAGGCTAAACCCAATCATGAAGGAAGTGATGAAAAATAAAATCCTAAAATGGCTCTACGCTGGAATTATCTATCCTATCTCCGACAACACATGGGTGAGCCCAGTACAGTGTGTCCCTAAGAAGGGTGGTAAGATGGTAGTAGCAAACGAAAACAATGAGTTGATACCGACGAGGATAGTGACCGACTGGAGGGTTTGTATGGATTACCGAAAACTCAATACAGTAAGTCAAAAAGATCACTTCCCCTTACCATTCATTGATCAGATGTTAGATAGATTGGCTGGGCACAAGTACTATTGTCTCTTAAATGGATATTCAATGTATAACCAGATTGCTATTGCTCCGAAAGATCAGGAAAAAATGACGTTCACCTGTCCGTATAGTACTTTTGCTTTTAGGAGGATGTCTTTCGGATTGTGTAATGCACTAACGACGTTGCAAAGGTGTATGATAGCGATTTTCTCAGATATGGTGGAATGTAATGTGGAGGTTTTTATGGATGATTTTTCAGTCTTTGGGAATTCTTTTGACAGTTGCTTGGAGAATCTTATCATGGTATTAAAAAGGTGAGGGGAGACCAACTCGGTACTCAACTGGGAAAATGTCATTTTATGGTTTAGGAAGAGATCATCCTCGGGCATAAGGTGTGAGCAAGGGGGTTAGAGGTAGATAAAGTCAAACTCGAAACAATTGAAAACTTTCTGCCACCGACTTCTATCAAGGGAATCCGAAGCTTCCTTAGTCATGCTGGGTTTTATCGAAGATTCATCAGGGACTTCTCTAAGATCACTAAACCACTGTGCAATTTGTTGGAGAAGGACGTGTCATTATATTTGACAAGGATTGTTTGGAAGCATTTGAACAGCTAAAGAAGAAATTGATAACATCACCTGTAATAATGAAACCGGATTGGACGATGCTGTTTGAATTAATGTGTGATGCTAGCGACTACGCGATTGGTGCAGTCTTAAGCCAACGTAAGGATAAAGTTTTCCATGCCATTTATTATGCTAGCAAAACATTGTCTGATGCTCAACTCAATTAAACGACTACCGAGAAGGAGTTGCTAATGGTGGTGTATGTGTTTGACAAATTCCGTTCATACTTAATCGGAACTAAAGTGGTAGTGTTCAAGGACAATTCAACGATAAGATATCTGATTTCGAAGAAAGATGCGAAGCCGAGGCTAATTAGATAGATACTTCTACTCCAGGAATTCGACTTGGAAGGGTACAAAAAATTAGGTGGCGAATCATTTATCGAGGTTGGAAAGCAATGAGTACGCAAAGGAAGACAAGATTGTGATTAATGAGTTCTTCCCGGACGAGCAGTTGTTCGTGATCAAAGCAGAAGTTCTGTGGTATGCAAATTTTATCAATTATTCGGTTAGCAGCGTACTCCATCCGAACTTGACAAGCCAGCAAAGGAAAAAGTTTTTGCATGATTTATAGAGGTATATGTGGGATGAACTGTTCTTGTTCAAACAGTGTCCAGATCAGATGATAAGAATGTGTGTTCTGTAAAGTGAAGTAGAGAGTATCCTACATCAGTGCCACAATTCATTGTATGGGGGACACTACGAAGGTAAAAGAACAACTGTAAAGGTTCTACGAGTAGGATTCTACTAGTCTACATTGTTTAAGGATGCCCACCAGTTCATGTTTAGATACGATCACTGTCAACGGGTTGGGAATATTTTGAAGCGCCATGAGATGCCACTTAATGCAATATTGGAAATAGAGGTCTTTGATGTATGGGGCATCGATTTCATGGGACCATTTTCGACATCCTTTAACAACGCATACATATTGTTGGCAGTAGACTATATGTCTAAATGGGTAAAAGTAGCGGCATTGCCTATGAATGATGCTAAGGTAGTATTGAAATTTATGCAGAAGAACATCTTTATAAGGTTTGGCACACCTAGGGCAATTCTTAGTGATGAAGGAAGCCATTTTTACAACAAAACGTTTACAACTCTCCTAGCTAAGTATGAGGTGACCCATAGAATTGCCACCGCATATCACCCCCAGACAAGTGGCCAGGTTAAGGTGTCTAATCAAGAGATGAAGAGGATTTTGGAAAAGATAGTGAATCCGAATCGGAAATATTGGTCTTTGAAGTTAGATGACACTCTATGGGCTTACCGTACTGCTTACAAGACGCCGATTAGGATGTTATCATACAAGCTTGTGTATAGGAAGGCATGTTACCTGCCAGTCGAACTTGAACACAATGCTTATTGGGTCATCCGAAGATTGAACTTTGATCTAACAATTGCAGGGGAAAAGAGACTTTTAAAACTCAATGAATTGGACGAATTTCGCTTGCAAGCATATGATAGTTCAAAGCTTTATATAGAGAAGGTCAAGTGATGTCATGATATAGAGAAAAATTTTGAACCAGGTCAAGTAATGCTCCTATACAATTCTCGATTGAGACTATGTCCAGGCAAACTCAAGTCCTGGTGGTCCGGACCTTTCATTGTCAAACAAGCATTTTCTCATGACGCCGTTGAAATAATGGGTCGTAATCCTAATGAACCATTCAAAGTCAACGAACAACGTTTAAAGCATTATTGGGGTGATGATTTCGATCGCCAGAAGACCATAATCATTCTCGCCGATCAACTTTGAAACATGAAGTAGTCAGGTTAGAAGACTCTAAATCAAGCGCTTGATGGGAGGCAACGTATACATTTACTTCTGTTAATTTAAATTTTTAGTAATTTTTTAGAATTAAGTAGTTATTTTAGTTTGATTTAGTAGTGATAATTTATTATGTTATATTTTTATAGGTTACACTTCGTTGCTGCATTTATTTGGTACATTCAAGAAGATCAGAAAAAGTTAGTTCCAGGGATGCAGGGCAGCGCGATCGCGCCCAAAATATAAGGGAAACCAGGGCGGCTGCGCCCAATCTCAGTGCTGAAAAAAGCTTCTCTGCTAGAGTAGCACGGTCGCGCCCAATCAAGGCCATTTTATAGCGCGGTCGCACCTTGACCAAAAGTCAGTTATTTTTTAAAAAGGGTCAAACTTGTAACCACCCTGCCCATTCCTATTCCTTCTTGGCTTCGGTTACAACTCCCTCGTTCTCCTATTTCCATTAGACAATCAATATACACTCTCTTATTTCCTTCTTTTTACCCATAACCCCAATCCAAAATTCTCTCTCTTTAGATCTCCCCACGACTGAGCCCTCACATCTCACTCACTCTCTCCCTCTACTGGCATCCCACAATCTCTACCCTCAACCCCAACCCATTTTACCGACAAAACCCACAACCCCACACACTCTAACCATCCAATTGAAGATCTTCATCCCATCTCAACCTGTCCACTAAAGACCTTTACACCTTCAACTCATTCAATCGAGTTCATTACATTGAGGAATCGTTAGGCGAGGTATAGCAAGGATAAAGTAGAAAATTGGAGTGGGGCTTCTTCTCATAACAGGTAATCATTCAATTGAAGGCTTTTGGGGGCTTTCTAGGGTTTATTTTGGTCTTTCAGTTGTTGATGTGTTGGGATTGGTTACCTGCATTGTATTAGACATGCCGTATTACAAACAGAGCATAGATTTTTGAGCGAAACAGAGTACATATTTAGTGTCTGTGCAAGGTTCATAAAGTTTAAATTTGGTTTCCAACAAGTTTAGGGGAAGCAAGGTCTAGTAGTTTGTACCTTATTTTAACACTGTGATAGAGTATTCATGGCATTAAAACAACAACGCGGTGAATCTTTTAGTGCACCTGAGCATGATGAACCTGTAGATTTTGATTGTACTAGATTCGTTAATGCAGATGCAGAAAGTTACTTCCATCATAATTTGTTGGGTAAGACATTTGTTTTGGAAAGGGGACTCAAGCCGGATCCCATATTGGATGGGCAGGTGCTGAACATGATCAAAGGAATGGGATGTTTACTTTTCATGAAACCTCCAATGGCAGCCCCAATATCGATTGTTAAAGAGTTCTACGCGAATGCAAAGATTACAAAGGATGGAACTACTTTCGTGAGGGGTGTCAAGTGTCATATTCAAAAGAGAGCATTAATGAGCTGTTTTATTTGCCAAATATTCAACCGAATGATCAGGACTGGTTATACTCAACGAGATAGGACACAAAGTTGGATAACATAATGAGGATTTTGTGTAAGCCGGACACGGTGTGGACCACTAAACAGGGAACTGATCAGAAGTTACATTTTTCACACATGGCCTTAAGCAGACATGGCAAGGCATGGTACAGTTTTATTTGTGCCAATCTGATGTCAACAAGGCATTAAAATGATGTGACCAAGGATAGAGCCATTTTGCTTTACAACATTATACGGGGAAGGAAGATATACGTCAGGTATGTTATCAATCAGTCCATTTGTCAGTATTTGCAAAGAGGTACTTCAGGTGGGATCCCGCATGCCTCGATTATTTCTCAATTATGTGTTGTTGCTGGGGTGCATTGGGATGATGGTGAGCCTTTGCAACTTCCCATGAACACTATTAACCATGCTACGATTGAGAAGTTCAAGGTATGGGGAGGTGGTCAGTCTCATTCTCGAGGGGCACGTTTTATCATATTTAGTCAGAGCGAGAGTGAGGAGGCATCTGACCAGCCTATGGCAACACCAGAGTTACCAGTGGATGGATACCAGGCACGGTTGGACTGGATAGAATGACAAATGTAGAGGAGGATGAATGCCATATACAGTAGCGTAGATGAGATTCAGACCTTCACGACTCAGTTTTCAGCGTCATTATCTCAAGCTTTTACTCAGCTCGGTGCGCCAGTTCACTTTTCTACGTATGGAGTCGCCCCAACTTATCCTCCCCTAGACACACCTTCCGATGCTGAGGGGGAGGACGAGGACGATGTCGCTTCAAAATAGGGGAGTACTTCTGTCCTTTTCTTTTTGCTATCCAATGAAGGCATTGCCTTTAATAAGTTTGGGGGTTTTTTCTTTTGTCACATGTGTTTCTTTGTTCTATGTTGCATATTAGTTTGCAGTCTAGTTTAACAGTGATTGTTCATAGTATCTGTCAGCATGATTGTATTTATTAGTTGGTAGATAGTTGCATGCTTGTTTGTGGTTAATATATGCATATAGTGTGTTTGCATGAATCCAAGCGATAGTTTGGTTTGATTTTGGCTCGGCCGATGATGAGATTGGTATTACATGATAACTTGAACAGTGTTGATGATTGATGCTTAGTTTTAATTTTAATCATGAGGATAATTTATGTCTGTCTGAAACTTATGTTAACTGAAAAGCACTTGAAATTTTGACTGTTTTGATAAACTTAGTTCAAGGGTCCATAATTAGCTTCTGATGGGTAAGTTTTTGTTAACGTTAAGGAGATTAGTAAATTGACAATAAAGACTAAAATGGGGTGAAAACTTAAGTTTGGGGGAATCTAGGGGATAATATTATTATTGAAAAAAATAGAAAAAATAAAAAATGTAGAAAAAATATAATGAATATATGAATAAATACTTTGACTAGTTTGGTTCTGTGACCTTTGTTGCTTAGGTAATTAGATCCGTAGGGGTGTCTTAATACCTAGTGCCTTAAAGCTAACTAGTTTGGGAGTCACTGATTGAAAGCTCGCTATATGGTTGACTTTGAAAAGCCTAAGAGAGCCCGACATTGCACAGTCAAGTATAAACACGAGATGGAGCGTAAAACACACTCGTGAAAGAATAAATGTAGAAATAAACCTCGTAGGGACCCCTTAACTTAGTGATAACTTAGTTTTATCTGGAATTGTCATGTTTACAGAGAATGAAGTGGAACCAGACTTTTCTTTCTAAGGAGTTGGTTATGTGGCTAATCTTGATCTATGGTTGGTTAAAAGGGTTGATGAGCACACACATAGAGCATAAGTGATGACAGGTGTGGGTTGTTTGATTGGTTGAGTTATTGATTTTGCATTGATTGAATCTTTTGTTTAAGTACTTTGATGATATCTTTGAGGCTTGTTGTTAAGTATCATACCATTTATTTGCTGGATTCGTAGGCATATAGATGATAGTTTGCATTTAAGTCATTGTGTTGCATTGTGTTACTTGGAGACAAGCAATAGTTCAAGTTTGGGGGTCTTTGATGAGTTAGTTTCATACCTACGAATCGGGTATCAATTGATGTGAATTATTGATGATTTCTATAGATTTTAGTTACTTTTCATGCATTTTATGTGTTTTTGTAGGATACATACATTAGGAGTTGAATTGGAGATAATTGGAGAGAAGCTGCTGTAAAAAATTACAGAGAATGGTGTAGCGCGGCCGCGCCCAAATTGAACTAGAAGGCAGCGCGGCCACGCCAATCTTCAGAGCTTAATTTGTTCCTTTTGCCAGAGCAGCGCGACCGTACCCTATTAAGCCTATTTCAAGCGCGGCCGTGCTGATTCGGGAGTTGACCAAAAAGTTGACTTTTCATTTAAATTGGGCAATTGATGTGTAACTTATTCCCAGACTTCTAATTAAATTAGGATTTATGTTAGATGCTATAAATAGATGTTTTAAGTCATTATTGAGGGTTGTTGAACTATTTAGCAAAAAACCCTAGTTTGGTGACTTAGACGTGGAGACCAAAAGCGATTGCAAAAGCAAGAAGGATACATCATAGAAGTTGATGGGGAGACTTAAGGCTTGCGTTACAGATTCTATTCTCTTCTTAAATCTTTTATTTTGTATTCTGAATGTTTAATCAATTGTGGATAATAGATTTTAGTTTAATTATGAACTAAGTTTCTTTTTAAGATTACAATGGATCTTGTTGTGTAGTTTTGACTAATATGCTTCCTTGTTAATTATTGTTAATTAATATCGGATTGTCTATTATGGTTTGCACCTAATTGCTTAATTGTTTGGCCAGTAATTACTGTAATAATCTATATGAACTCGAGAGATGGATTATAGATTTAGATCTGGTAATAATAGTATGTGATTATGTTTTCTGCATGATGATGGAATTCATAACTTGTGTTTAGGATATGAGATATACCTACACACTTCATGTAATCTAATAGAGAACCTGAGCTTTAAATCCTTTTTAGTTGTAATTCACATAAAGATATAATGAATTAGTTAGTGGAGGTGTCCACCTTAATTCTATCATCTCTGGATTTAAGTTGGTTTGTTTATGATACATTGAGAGATGGTCATAAATTTTGATGAGTTCTCGATTAACAATTCAGAATAGTTAACGTAACTTAACAAGAAGTATATTAATCTAAGTGAAGCAATAAATAAAGTTGTAATCTTAAGTCTTTATATCTGCTTTCAAACTTGTGGTAATTAGTTTTAGTTAAATTAAGTATTTAATTTCTAAAATTCACAAATCATTAATCAATTTTTTTAATAAAAGTGGGTTAATATAAAATTGGTAGTTGTTACTATAAATTAAAATTTTTCTCTGTGGGATCGACACTCTCTTATCATTATATTACTTGTGGACTGCGTATACTTATGTATTTGTGCTAGTATAGAATTAGGCAAACAGAGGCTGACTCCTTAATGATGTTATGACCTGAAAACCCGACAGAAGACTATCCATATGAACTCTTCGACAACTTTTCCCTCCCCAAAGATAACGATAGGTTCAAAGACTTCACCCCCCTAACAACTCATCACGGCATATGCAATGTACCAGGGTTAAGTAAGCACAACCACACAAAATACACCTTCTTAATAATTTCCCACCTACTTCAATTCAGAACAAAATACTTTATGGTTTAGTCCAATGCTGCTCTTGCCCGAACTCTCCGCCAATTATCGAAAATAGCAGCAAGGAGAGACAATTGGAAACCGAGATCGAGCTTCTTCAAGCTGACATGCCGAAAGGAGAAAGCAACACTCTAACGCCCTTCTCCAATCTCAAGAACTCCAACACCAACTAGATACTTTGCAACGACAATGTTCTGACATTAATGAACAAAGTAAAAAACTCTTAGAGGAACGAGTCGGACTGAAGGAGGACAATGGGGAATTGAAGAAAACCGTGTCAACCCTTCAGGACCAAGTTGAGGATATGAATATAAAAATGATAAACCTGATGAAAGTCGGCGATGCATTAGAGAAGGAATACGTAGAACTCAAAAACCAAGGCTCTCCAATGACTGAAGCCGTCAAACAACAGTTCATCGCTGAATACATAAAATCCCCCAAACTGACTGAGGTTGTCATGAACCAGTACGGGGAAGGCTACCAGTGTGCGAAAATAAAGGACAAAGAAAAGATGCTAGCAGCCAACCTGGACCCCAAAGTTCTTGACTCCTTCGATGACGAGGACAATGCCGAAGAACTCCCCCCACCTCCAGAATAAGTTATTGTACTTCTTTTCATTTCTAGTATTAAACTATGTAAAGATCCTCGATGTAAACATAATTGAATGAAATGAAAAACTTTTGCCAATATGAATCGTCTCAATAAAACTAACTTCATTAATAAATTGAAAAATTATATAAGTGTAGGAATAAAATACCTCATTGATAATATTTTTGGAGTTAACCTGCATGCCAAGTATTCTTTATATCTATCTCATCCATAGCTCGAAGCCGATAAGTTTTGGGCTTTGGCACTCCAACAATTTCATAAGGACCCTCTCAATTAGGCATAAGTTTTCCTGTGTTCTGGGGAATAGATGACTTAGCTTCCCGAAACACTAAATCACCGACCTCGAATCTTTTTTACTTAACACCCCGATTGTAGTGCTAGGTAGTTGATGAGTAGGTTTTAACCTACGAGTTCGATATGTCTTTGGCTTAATTCTTTACTTATTTTTAAGTGTTTTTGGTATCTTTTATTTGTTTTCATATTGCTTTTGTAGGTCAAGGCTGACTGCAGATTGAAAAGAAGAAAAATAGCTGGGTGCAGGGCAACCTCGCCGGGGCGAGAAGTCATGGCTTATTTTCCTCGCTGGGGCGAGATCTGGTCGGGGCAAGGATTCTTGTGAAGAACTTCTCGCGGGGGCGAGAATGCGGCTGGTGGAATTTTAAAGTTTGTCAGCATTAAGTTATTTTGGAAAGGTTGAAGTGAACAAGGATTCTATCTACCATTCTGATTGGGAGACTAAAGGAAGATATAAATAGGAGATCAAGGATTGGATCAAGGAAGAGACAGACATATTCAGGGATTGAATTTTCAGAGCTGAACAAGGAGATTAAAGAACAAGTCAAGCATCGTGAGGAATTCAGATTGGAGTGCTAGAGATTATATTGAGTTTTCTTTTAATCTTTTATCTCTGATTTGTAATTAATTATGATGACTTATTTTGGTATTCTAGTTTTTATTGTCAGTATGAACTAAACCATTAGTTAAGGCTACGATTGAACCAGTTATGCTTATGAATTAATTATCTATTTAATTCTAGTTATTCAATTGATGGGAGTTGTCTATCTTATTCTATGCTTATTGATTAATTGTTTGGCCAACAATTGTCGGTGTACTTTAGATGAATTCGGGAGATGCAATCTAGGGTTAGAACTGGATAAGATAGCATGTATTCTTAATTATTTGCATGTGTTGAAAATTAGAATTGTGAAGGGAATAGGGATATTACTTTGTTGCATGTAACAGTTGGAAATTGAAGCTTAAAGAATTTAATCCTTTGATTTTGCATAGGAATATCGCAGAGTTAATTGGATTAGATAGATTTATTTGATCACTTGGAAAATGGCTTATAAATACAATTGAATTTCTGTTAACAACTCCATTGAAGTGAATAATTGGAAGATATAGATAAATTGGTTTATGATAAATAACTGGGGATATTGTAGTCTTAATCTTTTTAAATCTGAATTTTAACTTTTGTGATAATTGTCAGTGTTAGTGTTAATTTAATTAGTTTCAATCAGTATTCAAATTGCGATTGTTTAATAGAATAGTCTTAATCTAAATTGATAGTTGGAGATATAAAACATAGTAATTCATGTGGGTTCGACACTCTATCTTATCACTTTATTACTTGTTGATTGTGTATACTTGTACGTAATTGTTGATTGTGAAATCGGGCAACAAGTTTTTGGCGCCGTTGCTGGGGAATTATTTGTGTTTATAATTTTCAATATCAGTTTAATTAAGTTTGTTCTAGTTAAGCAAATTTATTTTTCTTTTGTTTCTTGTTTCAGGTGACTTTTGATTCGTTTATGCAAGCGCGATCAAAACATCCGGAACTTGTGCAGTGTGAGGATCATCTTGAGGACAAGCTGCGTCAGTTGAGAAAATTTTGTTGGGAGACAATTGAGAAAGAGAAAATGGCTAACGAAGAACAGAAATCATTGAGGGACTATGCTATGCCTAAGATAGACGAGATCAAATCAAGCATCACGAGACCAGTCATCACCGCTAATTCCTTCAAGATCAAGCCGGGAACAATTCATATGCTTTAGAATGCGGTACAGTTTGGGGGTTTAACTAACGATGATCCGAATGAACACCTGGTCAGTTTTCTGGAGATTTGTGACACATTCAAATATCCCAATATGACAGATGATGCAGTGAGATTACGTCTGTTTCCGTTCACACTAAGAGATAAGGCAAAGAGTTGGTTGCATTCACTTCTGCCAGGGTCCATCACAACTTGGGATGATCTAGCTCAGAAATTCCTAGCGAAATTCTTTCCGCCAGCTAAGTCGGCTAAGTTGAGAAACAAGATTTCTACGTTTAACAAACAACATGGAGAATTACTATACGAGGCTTGGGAAAGGTTCAAGGAGTTATTGAGAAGATGTCCACATCATGGGCTACCCAAGTGGCTGCAAGTTCAGACATTCTACAATGGGTTGAATAGTAACACTCGAACGAGCATTGATGCAGCTGTGAGGGGAGCACTTATGGATAAAAATTTTGATGAAGCTTTCACTTTGTTAGAAACTATGGCTGCAAATAATTATCAATGGCCGACTTCCAGAATGAATCAACAAAAGGTAGCTGGAGTTTTGGAAGTAGATGCGGTCATGGCACTAACAACTCAGATGGCAGCCATGTCTAAGAAGATTGAAGCTTTGGCAGAATCGAAAGTCTAGCAAGTAGCCTATGTGTGTGAGCTATGTGCAGGTGCACATCCGACGGAGTATTGTGCCATTAATCTGGAATCGGTACAGTTCTTGGAGAGCTATAACAGACAGCAACAGCTGATAGGTCTCCAAATAAGTTTAGTTTATTTTGATGATAACAAAGTCAGTAAAAAGGATTAAATCTCTTCAAAAGATTTAATATAATTGTTTTTAAATATATTAGTTACTTTAAACCAAAAATATTTTTTCCTAAAAATTGAATACACTTTATGTGACCTTGATAAATTAATATCAAGTGTTAAAGAAAGTAATTCAAAAAATAACATTTCTAAAGCAACGAGATTCCTATTTCTTTTCAAAATAAGTTTTTTTTCTCAACTATGGGCAAAAGAACAAATACAAAATATATATAATATATCTTATATATGTATGTGTATGCCATATTTATGTATATCATATGTGTGTGTACCGTATATATATATATATATATATTATGCATGTGGGCATATGTATGCCGTGTATATGGTGCATATGTGTGTGTAATGTGTATGTGGTGTGCCCACGTGAGGCATGCAAAGTATTTTGAAAGTGGACATGTCGGTTATGCCTTGTCCGAAGCTAAGTTTGAGGAATTGAAATCAGTTTACCCAATCCGAGTCATTCCACTTTGATCCAAGCCCCTCAAACTTTTATCAAAGCAATCCGGATCATTAAAATCAAAATGAATTTTCAAATTTACCTTTTTGCCCTAACTTCAAAAATTCTATAAATAGGAAGCTTTTCTTCATTCTCAATTTACCAATTTCAAAAGAATAGAAAAGCTTATACTCTCCTTGCCTACATTCTCTCTACAACAAAAAGCTTTCAATCTCTCTTCTATCAAAGATATTATTTTCTAAAGAAGAGAAAATTGGTCACAAGTATTGTTGATATAAGTTATCAAATTGTTGTATTTACATTATTTCATACTTGTTAGAAATTATAGATATATCAAATATAAACTGTTATACACATTTATATATATCTATATTTCATCTATTCTTATCAGTTTAAGGACCAACTGTAGATACCGATATTTAGAAATATTCCCTAAACAAGAATATTATCTAAACGGTGTTTGAAGTTCTAAGTGATCCTTATTGATATAAGTTATTTATATAAATATCGTAAAGTAGATCATCTGTAGATACCGATATTTGGAAGTATTCTTTAAACAAGAATATTGTCGACGCCGGGTTTTTCTCGTCTCTTTTGTCTTTTCCAATTTTAGCCTTTTGGTTGAATGATTTTTTGGAAAAGATCGGCATTAAATGTCGACGGGGTTTTGAAAGATCGTTTTTTATGATGAGCCAATTTAACCAGAGTCGCCAGTTGGTATGTTTGAAATGGATGTACCAACTCATCCGAGTTTTCGTTTTTTTTATAAATCGCTGGCTCATGTGTGACTCCGAATTAAATGGTCTGCGAATCGAGATTCATAGAGTTCGGGGGCTTGCTTAAGTGAGGGGAAGGTGTTAGGCACCCCTCGACTTCCGTGAAGCACGGTTACCGCAATCTTGATGCTTTCCTATCCTTTAGTTCATGAAATACGTGTGAGCGCGTGTGTGTGTGTGTGAGTTTGTATGAAAGAATCATTTGGATTTTAGGGAAAAATCGTGTTTTAATTTGAGAATGCCTTAGAATGTCCATCGGCTTAAACGAGAAAGCTTTGCGAGAAAGGTTTGATTCTAGTTGGCAAAACTATGAGATTTTCCTTAGGTGTCGTTTTGGCAAAACAAAAGTTTTAGACCTTCGTGAAAATAGGAATCGAAATCTATACATTGCTTTCATAAAATGATGGGCAACTTCTAGGATATCTTTCACCCTACGCACCAAGATTTAATAAAACGTTGTTTTATTTTTATAAAACCATTTTTTGTGACATTTGACAACGACTTTCTTTAGCCTTCTCGTTTAATAGAAATCGACATTCATTAACACCTCAAAAATTTCTTAGCTACGTGATGCTAACCTCCTAGTTTGCTTGATTTTAAGAAAAAACCTTCATCGTTTAATCTTTGACATCATTTTTCGTGTCACAAAATCCAATCAAGCATAAACACGCGTCGGGGCTATTCATGGGCATGTAAGCCATCAAAATAACCCCAAACGCCCACAATCACAAGTTTCACTATTTCGGGGCCTTAAACACGATTATCGCCTTGGCGTCGTTTTAAGGCCCGACGATTACATATTTACAATAACGATGCATCCACCCGATTACATACATTCAAAAATGTCCATCATCGGATTTGGACCACGGGGTCGCATTCCTAGGCTCACATCCGAACTTATTGCACAACCACCAAATGGATATAACGAAAATAAACAACAACGGGATGCCTAACACTCTAGGAT
Source organism: Aralia elata (assembly GCA_034770075.1). Classification (NCBI taxonomy): domain Eukaryota; kingdom Viridiplantae; phylum Streptophyta; class Magnoliopsida; order Apiales; family Araliaceae; genus Aralia; species Aralia elata. The sequence continues at coordinate 18,332,652 of CM068388.1, forward strand.
ATCTTACAATGACGATCGAAATACACTATGAATGATACCATACCATAATAGCTAAGAGTTGCACCAAACGGATATCATCGGGCTATTAGGGGGAATTTCATTCCGATGAGACCCTCACTAATAGTCCCTAACCCATGGCTTCACAATAACATATAAGAAAAAACTACGTTTAAGGTGATTCGGATGACCAAAAGATTAACAAAATGGTATAACAAAATGCTAAGAACAAAGGGTTTTTCACCTTGCAATTAATCCCCACAATATGTATGAATTTTTGTATTGAGTAGAGTAGAGAATATGGAATATAATCTCACAAATTTGGTACAATTCCTCACTCTTTTTCACTCTTTTTCTCTCCTAATTGCTCTTGTTTTGCTGCTGTTTTTTGTTCCTACCGAGCTGCTGCTGCTGCTGAATGCTTCTCTCCTCTTCTCTCTCTTCCTGTATGCGAACTGGCCTAATAAAGCACTGCCAAGGGCAGCCGCAGATCTATCTGCGGCTGGCCGCAGATATATCTGCGGCTGGCCCTTGGTTCTCCCCCCAGCCGCGCTCGAGTCCCGTGCGCCTTCGAGTCCCGTGCTAGCTGCCTCGAGTTCCGTCCTTGGCCGCGAATTGATCTGCGGCTAACTGTGCTGATTTTCTCGTTTTCTGTGCCTCGTCTCGATTTTCGTGTCGTACCGTTGGTTTCCGCTGACGGGTTTGCGCTCGGCAGTCCGGAACCCGTCGGGAAACGTGCCACGTCATCCGGGCAAGCACAGTGATCAGTAACTGACTCTCGACATTCGCTTGTTGTCGTGTCGGCTTCAATATCATCCCGTCGTGGTGGTTTTGAGGGTTCGTCTTTATGTCCACCCTTTATTCTCGTGTGCCGGGTCAATTGACGATTTTGCCCTCCTGTCAGGGTTAGTATAGGAAATGCAAAAATCGGGTGTCTACAGCTGCCCCTCTTTATCATGTTTATGAAATGATAAATGGAATGAACAGGATAAAGAATAGACACTCGATGCATGAATGACAGTGCACAAGAATGACAATACATACGTGATTTGCTTGGATCTCAGCCCTTCCCAGGGTTGTTGTTGGTTTGGATCTTAGCCCTTCCCAGGGTTGTGGTTTGTTTGGATCTTAGCCCTTCCCAGGGTGTTAGTTTGGATCTCAGCCCTTCCCAGGGTTTTTAGTTTGGATCTCAGCCCTTCCCAGGGTTTTTTGTTTTGGTTGGATGCCTTCCCAGGTTTGCTCACCACTCTGTCGCGGTTTGCTTGGATCTCAGCCCTTCCCAGGGTTTGTTGTTTTTTGTCTTTTTTCTTTTGTGGATATCAGCCCTTCCCAGGGTTGCTCACCATCTTGATGTGGTTCGCGTGGATCTCAGCCCTTCCCAGGGTTTGCTCACCATTCTGTCGCGGTTTGCTTGGATCTCAGCCCTTCCCAGGGTTTGTTGTTTTTTGTCTTTTTTTTCTTTTTGTGGATACCAGCCCTTCCCAGGGTTGCTCACCATATTGCTGTGGTTCGCGTGGATCTCAGCCCTTCCCAGGGTTTGCTCACCACTCTGTCGCGGTTTGCTTGGATCTCAGCCCTTCCCAAGGTTTGTTGTTTTTGTCTTTTTTTTTCTTTTTGTGGATACCAGCCCTTCCCAGGGTTGCTCACCATCTTGTTGTGGTTCGCGTGGATCTCAGCCCTTCCCAGGGTTTTGCTCACCACTCTGTCGCGGTTTGCTTGGATGCCTTCCCAGGTTTGCTCACCACTCTGTCGCGGTTTGCTTGGATCTCAGCCCTTCCCAGGGTTTGTTGTTTTTGTCTTTTTTTTCTTTTTGTGGATACCAGCCCTTCCCAGGGTTGCTTACCATCTTGTTGTGGTTCGCGTGGATCTCAGCCCTTCCCAGGGTTTTGCTCACCACTCTGTCGCGGTTTGCTTGGATGCATTCCCAGGTTTACTCACCACTCTGTCGCGGTTTGCTTGGATCTCAGCCCTTCCCAGGGTTTGTTGTTTTTGTCTTCTTTTCTTTTTATGGATACCAGCCCTTCCCAGGGTTGCTTACCATCTTGTTGTGGTTCGCGTGGATCTCAGCCCTTCCCAGGGTTTTGCTCACCACTCTGTCGCGGTTTGCTTGGATGCCTTCCCAGGTTTGCTCACCACTCTGTCGCGGTTTGCTTGGATCTCAGCCCTTCCCAGGGTTTGTTGTTTTTGTCTACTTTTTGTGGATACCAGCCCTTCCCAGGGTTGCTCACCATATTGCTGTGGTTCGCGTGGATCTCAGCCCTTCCCAGGGTTTGCTCACCACTCTGTCGCGGTTTGCTTGGATGCCTTCCCAGGTTTGCTCACCACTCTGTCGCGGTTTGCTTGGATCTCAGCCCTTCCCAGGGTTTGTTGTTTTTGTCTTTTTTTTTCTTTTTGTGGATACCAGCCCTTCCCAGGGTTGCTCACCATCTTGTTGTGGTTCGCGTGGATCTCAGCCCTTCCCAGGGTTTTGCTCACCACTCTGTCGCGGTTTACTTGGATGCCTTCCCAGGTTTGCTCACCACTCTGTCGCGGTTTGCTTGGATCTCAGCCCTTCCCAGGGTTTGTTGTTTTTGTCTTTTTTTTCTTTTTGTGGATACCAGCCCTTCCCAGGGTTGCTTACCATCTTGTTGTGGTTCGCGTGGATCTCAGCCCTTCCCAGGGTTTTGCTCACCACTCTGTCGTGGTTTGCTTGGATGCCTTCCCAGGTTTGCTCACCACTCTGTCGCGGTTTGCTTGGATCTCAGCCCTTCCCAGGGTTTGTTGTTTTTGTCTACTTTTTGTGGATACCAGCCCTTCCCAGGGTTGCTTACCATCTTGTTGTGGTTCGCGTGGATCTCAGCCCTTCCCAGGGTTTGTTGTTTTTGCTGATAGAGGCGCCATTGTATTGCAGACTAAGGCAATTATAGATGCTCACTCTGAGACCGTTAGCCGAGCCATTGCTTATTGGATCGCGTCGACATGATGGGGCAACAAATTGCCGGGAATGTCGATGCCTCAGATCTATCCACCACTTAATCCATCCTGCTTTGATTAGTTTCAGATTGGTAGATCATTTTATTTCCTGCATAGACTATGTCAGTTTCATCGGTTATCAAAAAGAGAAACCTTGTAACTAAATGACCTATTTATATAGACAAGTATTTAGATTTAGTCATTTTCCCCTTTTGTCGTATCGTTGCCTTTCATTGGACCCTCATTTTATCCCGCTAACCATGATTTTGATATCTCGCTTTTTTCTCTTCTCAAGTCTTGATGGGGATTTGTCAGATATTGCCGCACCTCCTGTCGATTTCATCGGCTGAGTCTTAGATTTGGGCTAACTGCTTGGTTGGGTTAGGGTTAGGTCACTTTAAGATGAAGCTGATCAGGTGGCTGGTTTCGGAAAAGTTTCGAGGGTATAGGAAGGTTTTTCTGGCTATTGGGAATCGGTTTGATGGAAGAAAGTGTTATTTTGTAAGGCATGGGACCGTGCCATGATGGCTGCCTACGTACCCCCACAAGTCGGGAGATCAGGTCCTACGTAGTTCGTTCTTCCAAAGAACGAGGAGAAAAATGATGAGAGATATCTTCTTCTTTTTTTATTTTTTTTTTTTTTTTTATTTTTTTTTTTTTTTTTTTTATGCATAGAACCGTTTCACCGAGTCGGAATTGAGGGGTTGTGGAAACACCTCCCCATCCATATCCTGCAGTATGAGGGCTCCTCCGAACAGCACTTTCTTAATCACAAAAGGCCCCTCCCAGTTCGGGGCAAACTTCCCTTTGGCTTCGTCTTGACAAGGCATTACTCTCTTTAACACTAGGTCATTTTCTTTGAATTTTCGAGGTCTTATCTTCTTGTCGTATGATCGGGAGATCCTTTGCTGGTATAACTGACCGTGCAACACAGCGGCCACCCTCCTTTCATCAATTAGGGCCAATTGGTCGTACCGGCTTTGCATCCAATCCTCCTCGTTTATCTGAGCATCAATCAAGATTCTGAGGGACGCCATCTCAACCTCAACTGGCAGAACCGCTTCCATTCCGTATACCAGAGCGTACGGGGTTGCCCCTGTAGAAGTACGTACCGACGTTCTGTACGCCAGCAAGGTGAGAGGTAGCAGATCCGGCCATCCCCGATGATTAGCAGACATTTTTGCCATGATCTTCTTGATATTCTTATTTGCAGCTTCCACTGCCCCATTCATCTTAGGACGGTAAATGACAGAATTGAGGTGTTTGATCTTAAACTGGTCGCATAATCCCTTCATGAGGGTATTGTTCAAATTCTTGGCATTGTCAGAGACTAAAACCTCAGGTTGCCCGTATCGGCAAATGACATTATTCCTGATGAAACCGACGATGATCTCCTGAGTTACTTTGGGGAAAGAAGCTGCTTCTACCCATTTAGTGAAGTAATCGATCATGACGAATATAAATCGGTGGCCGTTGCTTGCTTTGGGCTCTATTGGTCCGATCACATCCATACCCCACATTGAGAATGGCCAAGGGGAGGTCATACAGTGCAGTTCATTGGGAGGCGCCTGGATAACATTACCGTGCGCCTGGCATTGGTAACACCGCTTGACGTGATCATCACAGTCGGCTTTCAGCGTCAACCAGTAATGCCCCGTTCTCAAGATCTTCTTGGCCAGCATCGGCCCACTCATGTGTGGCCCACACACTCCACCATGTATTTCGTCCATAATCTTTTGGGCCTGCATTTCATTTACACATTGTAGCAATCCCAAATTGGCATCCCTCTTGTACAGTGAATCTCCGCTCAGATAAAATTTCATTGCCATCTTTTGAATTCTCAACCTCTCCGCTCGGCTGGCTTGGTCGGGAATGGATCTATCCGTCAGATATTCCCTTATGTCGTGATACCAAGGCTGCCTTGGCAGAACCCCCTCGTCCGATAGTACCGCCACGTGCTCCTCGTATGCCGGGGCGTTCTGCACTGCTATCTCTATCTGTGGAACGTTCCTGCTCTTGATTGTGTGGACTAGAGAAGCTAAAGTCGCCAATGCATCGGCGAAATCATTCCGTCCCCGGGGGATGTGTCGGAAAGCGATATCTTCGAACTCCTGCATCAGTTGGATAACACAACGGTGGTATGGAAGCAACCGGAGCTCTTTAGTGCTGTACACCCCGATCGCTTGTCTGATTACCAGCTCCGAATCCCCGAACACTGCTAACCTTTTCACCCCCATATCGCGAGCCAAACGGAGTCCCAATATACATCCCTCATATTCAGCTGTGTTGCTTGAGTTACTGAACTGTAATTTAGTGGCTACGGGGTATTGCTCTCCTGTGATAGAGACCAGGACTGCTCCGGCTCCTGCCCCCTCCGCATTCATGGCACCATCAAAATACAATTTCCAGAACTGCCCCTCGTCATCCTCTCTCGCGCGCAAGATCCAGAATACGTCTTCGCCCGGCAAAGGAGTGTCTAAAGGCTCCATTCCCCCTGATGGCGCTTCTGCCAATTGATCTGCAATTCCCTGCCCCTTCATGGCTTTCTGAGTTACGTATACAATGTCGAACTGCTGTAAGATTAACTGCCATCTTGAAAGTCGACAGTTCAGCATGGGCCGTTCAAAGATATATTTCAGGGGATCCATCCTTGATATCAGGTACGTGGTGTGCCCGTGGAGATAATGCTGTAATCTCATTGCAGCCCAAGCCAAAGCACAACAGGTCCTTTCGATAGGGGTGTAATTCTGTTCACATCGGCTAAATCTCTTGCTGAGGTAATAAATGGCCTGCTCTTTGCCTGATTCATTCTTCTGCCCCAGCATACAGCCCATCGCAATGTCATTGACTGATATATACATGAATAGAGGGATCTCATCCTTCGGGGGTACCAGCACGGGTGATTCCGTCAGCTGCTTCTTAATGATCTGAAAGGCTTCCTGGCATTGCTCATTCCATTCTTGGGAGACATCTTTTCTTAACAGCTTGAAAATTGGCTCGCACGTGGTTGTCAAATGGGATATGAAGCGGCTGATGAAATTTATTCTTCCCAGAAATCCTCTTATTTCCTTTTCAGTGCGGGGTGCCGGCATATCCACAATGGCCTTAATCTTGGCCGGATCCAACTCGATGCCACGATCACTAACCAGGAATCCCAAGAGTTTGCCCGATTGCACTCCGAAAGCACACTTTGCCGGATTGAGCCTTAAATTATATTTTCTGAGCCGGTCAAATAGCTTTTGGAGATGGGTCACATGATCAGATTCTATCTTTGACTTCACGATAATGTCATCCACGTAGACCTCTATCTCCTTGTGCATCATATCGTGGAACAGGGCCATCATAGCTCTTTGATAAGTAGCCCCTGCATTTGTGAGACCGAAAGCCAACCGTCTATAGCAGAAAGTGCCCCAAGGGGTGATGAAGGCTGTTTTCTCCCGGTCCTCCTCTGCCACCATTATCTGATGATACCCCGCAAAGCAATCAACGAAAGAGTACATCTCGTATTGGGCTGTGTTATCCACCAATATGTGTATAAAAGGTACTGGGAAATTATCCTTGAGACTGGCCTTGTTCAGATCTCTATAGTCAACACATACCCTCACCTTTCCTCCAGGCTTAGCCACTGGGACCACATTGGACAACCATTCTGGGTAGGTGGACACCATGATGATTCCAGCCCTGAACTGTTTGATGATCTCCTCTTTTACCTTCAAGCTCCATTCCGGTTTTAGCTTTCTTAGTTTTTGCTTGACGGGCTTGAAACCTTCCTTGATGGGCAGCTGGTGTACCACAATGTCGGTGGATAATCCGATCATGTCCTCATGAGACCAGGCGAACACATCCTCATACTGGCGTAGCAATTTGGTCATTTCTACTTTCTGGTTAGGGGTCAGGTCTGTCCCGATCTTGAGCTCTTTGGGTTGGTCAGGGGTTCCGATATTTATGGTGACGGTTTGGTCTAAGTTGGGTTTGGGTTTATCCTCGACCCACCCTTTGATCTCGTCAGGCGCGTCATCGTAATCTGTCTCGTCCTGCTCAATACCCATTAAATCGAAATCCAGCTCGATATCAAAATCATAGTCATCATTCAAATTTGAGGGATCGCTTGTTAAGCAAGGAATACTCAAATTGGTACACCTGACATTGAAACAAAATACTGTCATATATATAATTCATCTTTCCACAATGGTCGCTCTTAAAATAACATGTCAAACTAACATAGTTATGCAAAATATAAAATAAAGAACCAAAACTGGTAGACATTCATCCCCCACTCTCCGGGGTCTACCACCCCGACACCGTGCTTTACCCTTGTCTGGATATTATTGGCTCCACCGTCCAGTTATCGGTGGTCAGATCAGTCGGGATGCGACATATGACAGGCGGCTGCGCACCAGAGACTTCCTTGACGACTACCGCCACATCGTATCGGTCTTCCCTCATAGCATTGTTAGGGATAACTAACCCTGCCCAATCGATGACAGGCACACTCTGTTGGGCCCCCGACGTTGTGGCCGTATCCTTCCCCTCTCCAATGTTCATTGATGGTCCAGAGATATAGCATTTGGTTTCGAACTGCTGCATGACCTCCCGCAGGAAACTCTTCCTTTTGACTGCCTCATCATCCGCAGGAGTCAAATCTTTACCTTCTAATTCGGACACGGGCTTGTCCGTTCCTTGTTCATTATGGTCCCTCGGCATTAGGATTCCAGTCGATCGAAATGGGGCTTCCCTTTGAGAGTGGTTCCGCTCTATGCCTCCATGATATCCCAACCCTGCCCTGCCTGTCTGGTTGGGCAGTTGAATAGGCGTGGAAATTCCTTGGTTGTCTTTTCCCAAACCCTGCCCAGGTTGAAACTTCATCTTCATCATTTCTCTAGCAACGAAGGTGAGCTCAGGGGAGGCTTTCGATTTTATGGCTGGAGCTCCCAGACCTCTATAGTGGGGAGAGCTGATTTCCAGTGCTTGAAAACTGGCAGGCGCCGCGGATTCGTCCACATTGATTACTGGCAGACCATTCTTGGACGGGAAAGGGTCATTACGCTCTGCGGAGATTGTTACCAGATTCCCGCTGACGATGAACTTGATTTGTTGGTGTAGTGTAGAGGGAACTGCCCCAGCCATATGTATCCATGGTCTTCCCAATAACATGTTATAACTGGCGGAGATATCCAGGACCTGAAAGGAAATATCAAAAGTACACGGCCCTATCTCCACGGGCAACTCTATTTCTCCCAATGTATCCTTCCGGGATCCATCGAAGGCTCGCACCACCACGTGACTGGCCCGCAAGCGCTTGGGATTAATGTTCATTTTCCTCAGTGTACTGAGGGGACAAATATTCAGTGCTGATCCCCCATCAATCAGCACCCCATTCATGACATACTCTGATGAGATCACTGCGATGTGCAGCGGTCTCCGATGCCCCCTTCCCTCTTTCGGGATATCATCATCTGTGAATGATAGCACATTGTTCTCTAGCAGATGGTCCACTAGGCGGCCGAAACTTTCTTGGCTAATTGTCTTGGGAATGTGAGCCTCCCCCAGGATTTTGGCCAAGATTCTGCAGTGGTCGCTGGACGATAACACCAAATCCATGATCGACGTTAGAGTCGATTCCTCGCTCACCGTCCTGATCCCCCTTACTTCCGGATGGTCCATCTTTTCCAAGAACTCCGCGGCTTTTTCCTCGGATATCCTCTCGTTCTCTTTTCTCTTACTCTTGAGGACTCTTCCTGGAAGGTACAAGGGATTCCCCTTTGATGTTACGGAAGCACAACTGGCCGCCTCCTCTAATACACCCCCGTAGTTCCACGGTACTGTTTTTAGATTGCAAATAGGGATCTGTGGTCTTGCTGCGATGATGAGAGGTTTTGGAGCCGCTAACTTGATAGGCCCCCCTGTGATACTCCGGCTTGCACCCGTCAACCTAACCGGTGCCCCTTGCATATTCTCCTGAGTACCCGTCATGCCAACCATCTCATCAATCCTTGTCATATAATTTTGCCTTGGCGGTCCTTCGGTTTCGATGGCTTCCACCATATTGACCCCTCCCCCATCATGCTTCGGTAGGGGATTGATTTTAACATTCGGCGGCTCGGGCTGTTCCACCACGATTTCCCCGCTATCAATCAGGTTTTGAATTATGTGTTTCAGCGTCCAACATTCCTGAGTGTCATGACCCGGGGAACCCGAATGATATGCACACTTTTTACTCGGGTCAAATTTTCTCCCCTTCGGGTTACTTGGAGGTGCCAAATCGACAATCTTCCTCTGTGATATCAATATTGCCAAAATCTGCTCAAGAGGCTCCCCAAGCAGGGTGAATACCCGCTTCTGTGTGGTCTCAAACCTCCTTCGTTCGTCCGTTCTGGGATTAGGTTGCCGGGGCGGCACAAATCTCTGTATTTGCACAGGAGGGCTATTCTCCACTTTCCTAGATGATCCCTGCAGCACGAGAGAGACATCCTCCTCTTTTCGCTTTTGGGGCCTGCGGGAAGTACTGCCATAATTCCCACTTTGGATTTGTTCCGCAGCCGTTTCAAGAGCTGTGAAATCCCGGATTTTACCAGATTTCAACCCCATATCCACCATTTCTCCATGTTTTATCATCTCGGCGAAAGGTCTTCCAATCCCCGATATGACCCGCTCATAATAAGGTGCTTCCTGTATATCCACGAAGGTCATTACCATCTCTGACTCACTCATTGGAGGATTCACTTGTGCGGCCATACCCCTCCATCGTTGGGCATAGTCCCTGAAGGTTTCCCTTGGTTGCTTCTTGATTTTTGTCATTTGATATCTATCAGGGGCCATCTGTGCCTGAAAGCTATACTGTGTCAAGAAGGTATGGGCCAGCTCCTCCCAATTATGAATCCGGGCATTATCGAGACGAGCATACCAGATCCTCGCCTCCCCCGTCAAGCTTTTCTGGAATAATTGCATCCTTAGTCCTTCGTCTTCCGCATAGGACCCCAGTTCTCCAATATATATTTTCAGGTGAGTGTAAGGATCCCCTTTCCCATTGTATTTCTCGAATTCGGGGATCTTAAATTTCTCTGGATATCTGGTTCCGGGGAAGACACACAAATCTGCATAATTAACCCTACCCAGGGAGCCTATGCCTTTTAGAGATTGGATGGTCTCCTCCATCTGCTTCATTTTCCTGTGAAGGTCATCAGTATCTCCCTCCTCTGGAATCGTGATTACTGTCTTGTTGAGGGCAGGAATGACCTTTGGGAGGATCGGCTCGTCCTTAAGCTGATGTTGGTTATTTTTGAATAGGATTGCATCATCCTTAGGAGGATTCTGGTCACCCCCTGGCGGTGGTACATTGTGCGGTCCCTGGTTTGACGGATCCTGTCTGATTAAGAACTGCTCTTTTAGCATGGTGGCCATTTCCATCATCTGCTTTTTAAAATCATCAAACTCTTCCCGAGAGATGGAACTATGATTGGGAAGATCAGCCATTTCAGAGTTAGAGACCTGGGCTTTCTTAGACTGCGAACGGGTTTGAGGAGCAATCCTGCAGGCAAACGGTTCGAAGTTCAGTCTTGGGCAATGAAAGGATGCGGATGCATGCTAAAGCTGTAAATTTTTGTGAGTTTAGGGTCTTTTAATCTTTCCCTGCAAAACCAAATGTTAGCAGTCTTTTATTGCAATAATCAATGCTAGACGTGAATTAGGAAGTTCCCAGCTGTTCCCTGCAACCATAGAGGTTAGTACCTTCTTTTAGCAACAGGGGATGTAAATGATATTGCATTGGATCATGACATTTAATACGCGTAACCGTAAAAGGGCATGAAGAGACTTTTCCTGCGTTGGGTTAATCTGAGGCTGACCTATCCTAAGGTTACTCTCACGGGCTTTTCGGCATGAAGGTTCCCAAATCTTCGCAATCTACTCGTTTGAGCCCTTTCGATTGGAGTGGATTTGAGTGGTGCGTTTCCTGAGCCATCTCCGGGGAGCAGCCCCTTCGAGTCCAGTAATAAGCAACCGACGGGTTCGCCTCAGGAGGAGGTACAATCTCAACATACATTCACATTCATCGTCCTCACCGCATGCAAATGATTACTTTGAAGTAAAGAGAAACCCATTCAATCATTCATTCATTGGACAACAACACACATTTACACAACAATAACTAAAAGACGTCAAAATGTCGTACGCACATACACATTTATAAATTTTTAGAGGATAGGATAGCATCAAGATTTGAAACGCGGCTTAAGCCCTCTAATGTCCCCAGCAGAGTCGCCAGCTGTCGACGCCGGGTTTTTCTCGTCTCTTTTGTCTTTTCCAATTTTAGCCTTTTGGTTGAATGATTTTTTGGAAAAGATCGGCATTAAATGTCGACGGGGTTTTGAAAGATCGTTTTTTATGATGAGCCAATTTAACCAGAGTCGCCAGTTGGTATGTTTGAAATGGATGTACCAACTCATCCGAGTTTTCGTTTTTTTTATAAATCGCTGGCTCATGTGTGACTCCGAATTAAATGGTCTGCGAATCGAGATTCATAGAGTTCGGGGGCTTGCTTAAGTGAGGGGAAGGTGTTAAGCACCCCTCGACTTCCGTGAAGCACGGTTACCGCAATCTTGATGCTTTCCTATCCTTTAGTTCATGAAATACGTGTGAGCGCGTGTGTGTGTGTGTGTGAGTTTGTATGAAAGAATCATTTGGATTTTAGGGAAAAATCGTGTTTTAATTTGAGAATGCCTTAGAATGTCCATCGGCTTAAACGAGAAAGCTTTGCGAGAAAGGTTTGATTCTAGTTGGCAAAACTATGAGATTTTCCTTAGGTGTCGTTTTGGCAAAACAAAAGTTTTAGACCTTCGTGAAAATAGGAATCGAAATCTATACATTGCTTTCATAAAATGATGGGCAACTTCTAGGATATCTTTCACCCTACGCACCAAGATTTAATAAAACGTTGTTTTATTTTTATAAAACCATTTTTTGTGACATTTGACAACGACTTTCTTTAGCCTTCTCGTTTAATAGAAATCGACATTCATTAACACCTCAAAAATTTCTTAGCTACGTGATGCTAACCTCCTAGTTTGCTTGATTTTAAGAAAAAACCTTCATCGTTTAATCTTTGACATCATTTTTCGTGTCACAAAATCCAATCAAGCATAAACACGCGTCGGGGCTATTCATGGGCATGTAAGCCATCAAAATAACCCCAAACGCCCACAATCACAAGTTTCACTATTTCGGGGCCTTAAACACGATTATCGCCTTGGCGTCGTTTTAAGGCCCGACGATTACATATTTACAATAACGGATGCATCCACCCGATTACATACATTCAAAAATGTCCATCATCGGATTTGGACCACGGGGTCGCATTCCTAGGCTCACATCCGAACTTATTGCACAACCACCAAATGGATATAACGAAAATAAACAACAACGGGATGCCTAACACTCTAGGATATCTTACAATGACGATCGAAATACACTATGAATGATACCATACCATAATAGCTAAGAGTTGCACCAAACGGATATCATCGGGCTATTAGGGGGAATTTCATTCCGATGAGACCCTCACTAATAGTCCCTAACCCATGGCTTCACAATAACATATAAGAAAAAAACTACGTTTAAGGTGATTCGGATGACCAAAAAGATTAACAAAATGGTATAACAAAATGCTAAGAACAAAGGGTTTTTCACCTTGCAATTAATCCCCACAATATGTATGAATTTTTGTATTGAGTAGAGTAGAGAATATGGAATATAATCTCACAAATTTGGTACAATTCCTCACTCTTTTTCACTCTTTTTCTCTCCTAATTGCTCTTGTTTTGCTGCTGTTTTTTGTTCCTACCGAGCTGCTGCTGCTGCTGAATGCTTCTCTCCTCTTCTCTCTCTTCCTGTATGCGAACTGGCCTAATAAAGCACTGCCAAGGGCAGCCGCAGATCTATCTGCGGCTGGCCGCAGATATATCTGCGGCTGGCCCTTGGTTCTCCCCCCAGCCGCGCTCGAGTCCCGTGCGCTTCGAGTCCCGTGTTGCCTCGAGTTTCGTCCTTGGCCGCGAATTGATCTGCGGCTAACTGTGCTGATTTTCTCGTTTTCCGTGCCTCGTCTCGATTTTCGTGTCGTACCGTTGGTTTCCGCTGACGGGTTTGCGCTCGGCAGTCCGGAACCCGTCGGGAAACGTGCCACGTCATCCGGGCAAGCACAGTGATCAGTAACTGACTCTCGACATTCGCTTGTTGTCGTGTCGGCTTCAATATCATCCCGTCGTGGTGGTTTTGAGGGTTCGTCTTTATGTCCACCCTTTATTCTCGTGTGCCGGGTCAATTGACGATTTTGCCCTCCTGTCAGGGTTAGTATAGGAAATGCAAAAATCGGGTGTCTACAAATATTATCTGAACGGTGTTTGAAGTTCTAAGTGATCTATCAAAAATATTTATATAAATATAAGTTGTAAACTTTTAAATTTGGTCAGTTATAGATACCGATATTTGGAAATATTCCTTAAACAAGAATATTATCTGAACGGTGTTTGAAGTTCTAAGTGACCCTATTTAATATTCACATAATAGATAAAATATCAAGTATTGCTTAACTAATTTATTTATTACACTTGATATCTGTCATTACAAGTATTTGATCTTATATTCATATTTATATAATACTTGTTGCATTAATTAAACCGTTATATCTGTTTAAATCCATAGAAACACATTCTTTATTATAAAGAATATATATTTCTTTATAAACGAGGATTAACATTATATATCTGCTTACACAGAAGCACATTCCACAAATATATAAAAGTCATTGTACTCTTATATAATTACTTGATCTTTAATTGTATCTACTTATTCAAGAAGCATATTACTCAAACTCATTTGTAAAAAGAAAAAGGGTAGAGTTAGTTTATTTTATGTACCTGTGAGAAAGATTTGTAATTCTTTGTCCAAGACCAGAGTCTTAGAGAGGTCAGCTGGGAGTTGGGTCTCTAGTGAAATTGTGAGGAAAGGAAAAAATTGTTATTTCAAGACCAGATTATAGAATAGAACTGAACTCAAAAGAAAAGGCGCAACTAAGCTTGAGGAGGGAGCTAAGAGCTTGCTGTCCAAGATAAGTTAGTTGTGGATAGTTGTTAGTTTATCTTTAAAATTTTGTAAAGGCTTCTCCGCCTGTTAAAGGAGTATTTATTATTGGGAGTAATAGGATCTCAAGTCCTGGAGAGGAGCTTGAGACTGGACGTAGCAACATACCCCTGATGTATGTTGTGAACCAGATAAATCTTTGTGGATTTTGTGATTGAATATTTACTGTCGTTTATATTATATTTTTAACATTGCAAATTAATATACTAAAAATTCTAAAAGGCTTAAGATAATTTTTTAACCGGTGATAATCTATTCAACCCCTCTTCTAGATTATTATTGGACTTTCAATTGGTATCAGAGCGGTGCTTTTTAACTTATTTGTTAAGTGATTACAGACATATCTAAAAGTAGATCCATCTATACCCTACAATGATACTGGTTGCGGAGAAGGACTATCAATGTCCAGACCTCCACTATTTGATGGCACTAACTTTGCAACCTGGAAGAACAGATTCAAAATCTATGCCAAATCACAAGGAATCAAAGTATGGATGGCAATAGAGCGAGGTGTCAAAATTTCCACAAAAATTGAAGGTGAAAAGATCGTTGAGAAAGATATTGAAGAATTTACCACTGAAGATGAAGAGGCTATGAATATAGCTTCCAGAGCCGAACAAGTGCTAACTAGTGCTCTCATTGAAAAAGAGTACAAAAGATTTAGCAATTGCAAGAATGCAAAAGAAATCTGGGAAAAACTGATTGTTACTTATGAAGGAACCAATCATATCAAAGAAACCAGAAAAGATGCTCTAATCCAAGAGTATGAGAGTTTTAAACTGGAAGAAGGTGAAAAAATCATTGATATGGAAACACGTTTTTCCAGAATCATTGATGAGCTGGAACAACTTGGAAAAGCATACACAACAAATGAGAAAAACAGAAGAATTTTCAAAGCCCTTCCATCTATATGAAAAATGAAGGTTACAACCATCAAAGAAATGCAAGATCTAACCGCCTATCCCCTTGACAGCCTCATTGGCAATCTTCGTGCCCACGAAGTCGACATGATCGTCGAAAAGGCAGGATCAGATACAGATCTCAAGAAGAAAGGAATCGCCTTCAAAGCTCTTCTTGTAGATCAAGAAAGCGATGATGAGGAGTTAAATGAAGAACTCTTGAGTTTAGATAATAATGAAGTTGCTTTATTATCAAGACAACTCAGGAGAGTGATCCAGAGTAAAGCCAGAAAATATGGCAAAGGCTTTATGAAAACAAACAACAACTTCAAAGGGAAACAAGCCTTTAAGCCAAGATTGCAAGGAGGAAACTTCAAGTCAAATAACAACAACTTCAAAGGTGTCAGATCTAATGAAAATTCAAACACATGCTTTGAATGTAACCAGCCTGGACACTTCAAAAAGGACTGTCCAAAACTAACAAACAACAAAGTGCTAGTAGCTGAGGAAGGCTGGGATCTAAGCGACGAAGAAGCAACTGCCGAACAAACCGAAGAAATTGCAAACCTTTGCTTAATGGCAGATAATGACTCATCACCAAGGTCCGAGGTAAATTCTGAACATCAATTACCTAGTACTTCATTTGTCACACATTCATTAGATAATATAAATGAAGAACATCATGAACTACAAGAAGCATATAATTGTTTATATGAAGATAATGAAATAATTAAGGAAGATTTTATTAAACTTAAAATTTCATTTGAAAAATTAATTAAGACCAATAGAAATCTTGAAATAGAAAACTCAAGTTTGATTATTGTTAATGAAAGTTTAAAAAAAGAAAAAGAGAAACTAGAAAATGATTCTTCAGAAAATCTATCTCTAAAAGAAGAATTAGAAAAATTAAGAAAAATAAACAGAGATCTTGAGATAGAAAATTCAACACTTATTATTTCTATTGAAAATCTTGAAGTTGAGAATTCAACACTTGTTGTAGTCAATGAAGATACTCAAATTCAAAATCAAATGCTAAATGAGGATATTAAAAATCTCATGCTTAAAAACTCAACTCTAAAGACCCAAAATGAAGATTCTTCTTTATTAGATCAAATCAAAATACTAACCGAAGAACGTGACGATTTAAATATTACAATTCTGAAATTCACAAAAGGAAAGGAAAATCTTGATGTCATGCTTAATCAACAAATATGTGGATTTAACAAAGAAGGACTTGGATATATTGGAGAATCAAGTAAAACAAAAGATAAAGGACTTTATCATGTTAAAAGTATAGAAAAAGATCATATATCTCCCTTCACTAAATGTTCTTACTGTAATAGAAATGGTCATTCTATTTATACATGCAATGCTAAAAATGGAAACTATAAAGGAAAAATGATTTGGGTACCAAAAGGAACTTACACTGCACCTATTGTTGTAAAGAATACAAGAAAAGAGCTTTATAATGAAAGATCCTACAAAAGCTATCAACAAAGTTTTTCAGGTAAAGTAAATTATACATCCTATAGACCTGTCATTCATAGAATGCATGTATCTAATAAAAATGATTATCCTGTACCCAGTTTTGTAAGGGAAAACTCAAATGTTCCTCATACAAAATGGAGAACTCACCCGAAGGACCCTTCTTATTAAAGGGTACCAAGTCGTGAAAATAATGTATGTTGCAGGTATGTCTAGCAGCCGATTCTAGTAAAAGTAAGTCGTACCTTGATAGTGGTTGTTCAAGACACATGACATGAGACAAATCAAAATTGATCAACATACAAACTACAGACTATGGTGAGGTAACCTTTGGAGATAATAACAAAGGTAAAGTAATTGGAATTGGGAGCGTTGGTAATAAACACATAACAATTTCCAACGTACAATTAGTTATAGGACTCAGGTACAATCTTCTATCTATTAGTCAACTATGTGATAGTGGTTTTAAAATATCTTTTAGTCCTCATAATTGTTCAATATTTGATCAATCTAGTAAACTGATTTTATCATGTCCTAGAAGTCAAAATGTGTACACATGTGACCTAGATGCATATTCTCACCTAGACAATGTGTGTCTTATATCTGCAAATGATGATCCATGGCTTTGGCATCGCAAGTTAGGACACATTAATATGAAACTAATAAATAACATTTCTTCTAAAGAACATGTTCGTGGTCTTCCGAAACTCAAGTTTCTAAAAGATCATATCTGTGAAGCTTGTGAATTAGGAAAACAAATACACGCGTCTCATAAACCAAAATTCAGTGTGTCAACGTCTAGACCCTTAGAACTCTTGCATATGGACCTAGTAGGACCTATTCCTAAACATAGCATGGGTGGTGCTGTCTATATTCTAGTTCTGGTTGATGATTATTCTCGATTCACATGGGTTGATTTTCTAAAATTTAAAAATGAAGCTATAAGCTCTTTCACTGCTTTATGTAAGAAAATTCAAAATCAACAAGGAAGCTCTATTGTTTATATTCGATCTGATCACGGAAGAGAATTTGACAATTCTGATTTTATTATGTTCTGTGATGAGCACGGTATAAGCCATAATTTTTCTGCTCCTTACACACCACAGTCAAATGGTGTAGTTGAAAGAAAAAATCGTACCTTACAAGAAATGGCTAATACCATGTTAAATGAATATCGTCTTCCTAAATATTTTTGGGCTGAAGCAGTGGCAACATCCTGTTACATTTTAAACAGAGTTTTATTAAGACCTATTTTGCTCAAAACTCCCTATGAGTTGTATTACAAAAGAACTCCAAAAATAAATTATTTTCGTGTCTTTGGATGTAAATGTTTTATTCTAAATACTAAAGGACATCACGCAAAATGTGATCCAAAATCTGATGAAGGAATATTTTTGGGATACTCACTTAACAGTAAAGCTTACAGGGTTTTCAACAAGAAGAGTCCAGTTGTTGAGGAATCAATGAATGTGACTTTTGATGAATCTAAACCTCCTCCCAAATATAAAGAGTTAGTTGACAGTGATGTTGTCATTGAAGATATTCTCAGAAATATGGAGAAACTAAAAATAGATAATGAGTCTCCACCTGTCAATGTTAATCCTCTTGAAAATCTCAATCCTCAGTTAAAGGACTTATCTAAAGACTCACTCGTCATTAGAAACCATCCTTTAGATAATGTCATTGGTGATCTCGATAAAGGAGTTCTTACTAGATCACAAGCACACAACATGGTTAGTCACTCATCTTTCTTATCTCAAATAGAACCTAAGAATATAAAAGATGCTTTGGTAGATGAAGATTGGATAATTGCCATGCAAGAAGAACTTGAACAATTCACCAGAAACAAAGTCTGGGAATTAGTTCCAAAACCCAAAGATACTTCCATTATTGGAACTCGATGGGTTTTTCGTAACAATTTAGATGAAAATGGAACCATTTTACGTAACAAGGTCAGACTATTTGCACACGGGTATAATCAACTGGAGGGTATCGATTATGATGAAACATATGCTCCTGTTGCTAGAATTGAATCTATACGTATGTTATTAGCCTTTGCATGTAATAAAGATTTTAAATTATTTCAAATGGATGTAAAATCAGCCTTTTTAAATGGTGTTATTGAAGAGGAAGTTTATGTTAAACAACCTCCTGGATTTGAAGATTTTACTCATCCTGAACACGTTTTTAAACTACATAAAGCCTTATACGGCTTAAAACAGGCACCGAGAGCATGGTATGAACGATTGAGTAAATTTTTACTTGAAAACAGTTTTAAAAGAGGTACTATTGATACTACTTTATTTACCAAGTATAAAAATGATGATATTCTTATTATTCAAATTTATGTTGATGATATCATTTTTGGTTCTACTAATATTGATTTGTGCAATGAATTTTCTGAAAGTATGAGTAAAGAATTTGAAATGAGCATGATGGGAGAATTAAATTTCTTCCTAGGATTACAAATCAAACAAGGTGAAAAAGGTATTCATATCTCTCAATCCAAATATTGTAAAGAAATGATTAAGAAATTTGGTTTAGAGTCTGTGAAACCTCTTAATACTCCTATGTCAACCACTGATAAATTAACTGCTGATGAAAATGGTACGAGTGTTGACACAAAGAAGTATAGAGGAATGATTGGAAGTTTGCTTTATATCACAGCCAGTAGACCTGACATTATGTTCAGTGTCTGTAAATGTGCAAGGTTTCAATCAAACCCTAAGGAATTACATTTAATTGTGGTAAAACGAATATTTCGATATCTTAAGGGAACTACCAACTTAGGTCTATGGTATCCAAAAGGTCAACCATTTGATCTTGTCTGTTTTTCAGATTCTGACTATGCCGGACATTATGTTGATCGAAAAAGTACAAGTGGCACGTGTCAATTTCTTGGTGGATGTCTTGTTTCTTGGTTTTCTTAGAAACAAAATTCAGTATCTATTTCAACCACTGAAGCAGAATATATAGCTGCAGCACGCTGTTGTGCACAAATCACTACAAAAAAATGGACATTCGGCAACGATTTTTCCGGCAACAACTTATAAAGTCGTTGCCAAAAGTGCATGTTTAGTAACGAAATTTGTCATTCGTTGCAATTTGTGAAAGACTTTCATTTTTCGTAATGAAATTCATAGGTCGTTGCAAAATTTCGTTGCCAATTCGTTAGCGGGAAAAAAAAAATCCTCGCCTATTTATTTTTTTGTTGCCAATGTGATTTCTCCTCATCGTGGGCAACGAAAAGTTTTTTGTTGCTATATTTTGTTGCCTAATATGGGCCACATTTATTATCAACAATTTTTTTCGTTGTGTACTTTGTACAGTTTTTTGCAACGACTAGTAAATTGTTGCCCAAAATTAAGATAAACCCAATAAGCATGTTTCGGCCTCTCCCCCCCTCTCCCCCCCCCCCCCAAAAAAAGCATTATTTTGTATTTTAAAATTTTTATTTATTTGGACATAATTTTATATAGTCAAATGTTCCACTCCCTCCGTCTCAAAATAAATTTTTAGGTTTAATTTTTTTAGTCAGAGTTCTAATTTTTAAAATTAAAATTAGAGTTTGTAGTAAACTGGATGCAGTTTATAATTATTATATTCCCTCACTTATAATTTTGAAAAAAAATGTAATTAATTTCTAAAATAATTTATATGAATTTTTTCTTGTAACTTGTTGCTTTACATATATACGTTTTGACAAAGGCTGAGCAAAGAACCGAAATCGCACAAAAAAATAATCATACCGCACCGATTAAGTCGCACCAATGGTTCCAACATAGACGTTTCCTCTTCTATTAATCCATTAATGATCAACTCTTGTGGACAATGAAAGGTTTTTGATTGTCATATTTCGTATCCTAATATGAACCACATTCATTGTCTCTTTCGTTGTGTAATTTATACAATGTTTTGCCACAACTATTAAAATGGCAATCACCTCCCATCAATTCAATGGTTTTTTTCCGTTGTTTAATAAACATGATTCATTCTCAAACATTATATTAAAAGAATTGCTTACCCAACTAATATTTGGACTATAACAATAGCAAAACACCATTACCCTCCATGTCATGATGGTATGAATTGCTAAAGGAATCATATCTAGCAGCCATTTTTCACCAGGTTTTCAAGTTCATATACAAGACCAATTTAAAATATGATAAATTACAATGTATGAGTAACCTCATCATGTTGTTTTCTTAAAAAATAAACTATGAATAACTTTGTGAGAGTAAAACCAAATATTAATTTCATGCCAAGCAAAAGCTTAACAATTTTGTGATGAAAATTTTGGATGAAGACGTTTAATGCAATACAGAATTTACTAACGATAAGGGTCTAATACAGAAATACATGCCTCAAATTGGATGCCAGAAGACAACGTGATACAAAGATAGTAGCTGGAGAAAAGCGACTCAATTAATGTAGTCTGGTTCACAAACTCTATTGAAACTGCTATATCACAAGTTATATCAGAAATTCCAATAAGTAGACATCCTTTCCTCATCAAAACTTGCAACTGTTTCGTACTCAACAACCGAGGAATTTTCTCTCCCAATACATGCAATTTACTGCAGGAGAAAAAAACCACGGTTAAGCATATCAGAAATGGCTGATAACTTTATAACGAGAATTTGTACATGTATTGTAATGCTTTTAGTCCAAGTTATTATACCAAACTGTAAATGGCATCAGAAAAGTGTAGCAGTGTTCCAAAAAAAATCAAACCTTGACAGAAAATATCACAACCTATAACAAATGCATATAGGGCTACTTTTTGATGGAAAATTGGCATGTAGTTCTCCAGATGTGCATACTAGTCAGCCTAAAATACAAAAAACATTAATAGGATTAGCATAAACGTTGGATATGTAACTCTGTCAAATAATATATCTAAAAGTAGGAAATAAAATTTATGTGTTCCTCGAAAATACACTCAACAATATATTACCTTGGCAAATAGTTCCGAAAGTCTGCTTGGTTCTACAAAAGTGTGAGGCAATTTCTAATGACTATTTAAACCGAAAGAAACTATGGTAAAGAGAATTAGAGAAAAACATAGCAACAACACAAAAAGAGCAACATAATGCAGAATTTAACGACATCCAACTTTGATGTCTCAGTTGCAGACTAAAATTTGACAGTCAAAATTTCCGTACAACTTTTTATTTTTGCCTGATGGATAGAAAATAATCTAGTAAAAGCTCCAGGGGTAATAATTTAGCATGAAATCATTCAATAACACTATAAGAGTGAAAACAGATAACCTATGATACAAATCACTATGGCAGTGGCTAGTAAAGCATTCATGGATCAGTGACTAAACTCTGAAGTGAAGATCAAATTTGTTGGCAAAATAGCTTAACTGCTCACATGGTACCAAACATAATCCTCAAAATTGCAATTAACTACTTCCACTAAAAGATATTAAAAACATAAATAAAAGACTAAAATTAAAAGTATGTACATAAAATAAAAATAGAAATAAAAGACTAAAATTATTTAAAAGCATGTACATACATTTTGTTTTGGACCTAAAATTAAATATGCACTATGCCCATTAATGAGCATGTGTAGCAGTCGAAAACAAATTTTGATACAAAGAAAATTAGTGTAACTCAAAGCATACTCGCAACATTAACACCAACTGTATTCCATTCGGAAGGAAGCCGCTGGACAGTAAATGAATTTTCAGGCTCTTAAATTAAGATGGATTATAGGAACCAAATTACCAGCTTCCTAATTTTTGCTGGATTACAACCCAAGTGTACATTCACTACTTTGAGAAGAAACTAATCATATAAACCCATCTTATAATTTAAGAAACTTTTGTTTTGCATTGATTTCTTTCCCAACTATGTAACCAGATCGGTGACAAGGTTGAGAAAATGAGAGAGAGCAAAAGCCATATATTGAAAAGGTCATTAGAAAGGGGTTTGGTGTATATATTGGAGGGTAATTAATAGCCAAACATGTATACAAATATAAATGTAATAAGGATATATAATAGTCTATGGTACAAATGCTTTGAACTGCAACCCAATAAAATGTATGATTATTGTGAGGAGCGGAAAAAGAAAAGCAATTACAGAGCATATACCCAGAGAGCCAAAACTATACAACAAGACTAAATTAATTACAATCCCATGAAATTGATGCCTGAAAATGAACTTGCAAGGAAGAAAAACATAGAGGAGAAGAAATTAATTCTCAAAAACTAACCAGAAAACTGTAAGTTACCTAAATCAAATAAGAATAAACTGATCTTGCAACCAAAATTAACAAGTAACGGTAAGTCCACAAAAAGAAATGGTATATTAGTACCTGTGTGACATTGGCTCTCAGCTTTAATTCGAGTACTCAAGCAAATCTCCATATGAAACTACACCAATAAATGAACAAGGGCCTGCTCCAAGTTTCTTCTTCCTTTAACCCTACAGCTCAGCGAAAATGGATTACTAATCTTCAGGAGCTTCACAAAAAAAAAAGCAGATCTGAGTGTGAAAAGCTGGAAGGGTAAAATATACTTTACTTTTTCCATACAGAAACCATGTTTTTCACCAAAAATACAGCTCATCAATTGATTTTTTTTATTAAAAAAAATCAAGTATAAAATTTGAATTCAGCAGAAACCCAGAACATAATAATCAAGAAACTGGTAACCCACCTCTGTTTATGTGAAAACACAACCAGAACTAAAGGGAGAGAAAGGGTTAGAGAGAGAGAAGGGTTTGTTGATTGAGTATTTTGTGAGGTTATTTTGGAGTCGGGGATAAGCAAGTTGGGTTTATATATATATATATATATATATATATATATAAATATTGATGAGCTTGTGTTCATAAAATTTGTTTATCAGTATCAGCTCAACTTTTTTTCTGTAGGTTGCAGCAGATAAAAAAACCCTTGTTAAACTCAAAACATGTAGCTATTTTGTTGTATATCTGTGTTCAATATGATTAGAGATAGCAGGAAGAACATTTAGCTGAATTTGGATTTTCAAGAGGAAAAAAATCAACCCCTTAATTCTGTTGACGATTTTGTAGTAAGAAAAAGACAGTTTCTTGCCATAACTAATGAATTAAACACCCAATCAAAACTACTAGACATACATAAATTCATATAATCCATACACTCAGATTACTCATTTTCTCAAAGTATAAGTGAAAATAACCTGGGAATATAATAAACAAGATAATTGAGACTGACAATACCAAATTCAACAACAATTAAATAAGCTCAATAAACAAATCAATAAATTAATGAAGAAAATCAATCCACTACCACAACTATCAAAACAATTTACAAACAAACAAAATAAAATAATTAGTGACACTTTTAGATATTATCAATTGGAAACAGCATGGTATTGACAATTTGACACCTACAACATTTTTTTATCCCCATTATTCAAATAACTACTCTAATTAAAGAAAACCCAAAAAACACAATAAACTGATGAATTAAAGATTATCCACAGTTCTTGATAGATCAAAATCAGTGAGACCCAGATGCAAAAATGGAACCTTAAAATAGTATATACTGCTGCTCAATCTTGTTGTCGTTGCAAGATGACTCTGTTCCTCCTAAAGCATTCGATTCTATGGTTGCTTCTACAGAAACTTTGGTTTCTTTGAGATTGGGGACTAGAGTTTCTGATTTCGCTACTTCGTCGGTCATCGGTATAGCCTCAAGCTTTCAAAATTAGGTATACAGTGAAAGAATAGGGAGGAGAGGGCTGAGGAGGAAGGGGGCTGTGAGGGAGAGCCCAGAGGAGAGGAGAGGGTTGTGAGGGACTGGTGAGCTGTCGAAGGTTTTTTTTTCTTTTAGCGGGTGTTAGGCAAAACCAACTTATAAGTTTGATAATGACTTATAAATATAAGTCAAAATAAATAGGCATAAATTTGATACTTATTTAAAAATAATTTATAAATTATTTTTAATAAGTTAATTAAACTAAATGTAATGTCTAGTTTATCATTTTTCTATTTTGTTAAATTATATTTATATCCTTTCAACCCTTTTAAATACATAAATATATATAATTAATATAATAATATAAAATAAATATAATATATAAATAATATATATATATATATATATATTACTAGAACATTAAATATATAGTATTATAACATATAATATAATATAATATATTATTAATATATATTATATTTATTATATTAAAATAAGTAATATAATATAATATTAATATACAATATTATAATACCTAATAATATATGCATATATAATATTATACGCATATATAAAGTAATATATTATTAATATGTATTATATTTATAATACAATATAATATATTTATTTGTTTGGTATTTTATTTAATGAAAAATAGTAATTTCTTAAGATATGATATTGAATCAATGTATCTTTTTAGTAATTTTTATATTTGATTTTAACTTATAAGTTATTATCAGCCGAACACATTTAGAACTTGTTTTAACTCAATTTATAACTTATAAGTCAATCTGGTGCCGAACACTTTTATTTATAAGTCGCAGCTTAAAATGACTTATAACTCAACTTATAAGTTTAAGTCTTTTAAAATAACTTTAAGTCATTTTAATCCATTCCGCTGCTTCTTTCTCTTAAGTAATTGAAATTGCGCTTTTAATTTCGACGAAGTTATTTTCGACGAAATTTTCCGTCGGAATTAACTTATTTTCCATCGAATAAATTCCGTCAAAAATAACCGATTTCTTTGTAGTGTAGTCACCCCTACGTACACATGAAACAAGTACACATTCCTCTTGGTCAACTATAATTATTACTTTTTTGAATATTTGGAACTTCTCTTATAACTAATGAGTAATTTGGTAATTTGATTATTACTAGTTAGTACTCCCTTCGTCCTATAATATATGACGTTTTAGAGTTGTGCACGAGAATTAAGTAAATGATTGTATAGCATTAAATATAGTATTAATTGTCTATAACACCCTTTACCATATATTTATCTCATACTATCTCTCTCTCTCATCTGTAAAATTTTCTAATGAGGGGTAATTTTGAAAAGATTGTGATTAATTCTCCTAAATTATATAAAACGTCAAATAATTTAGAAAAAAATAAAATCATCTAAAACGTCATATAATATGGGACGGAGGGAGTACTAAATAATATATTGGTTGTCTAACTTAGTAACAATGACATGATAATCGAATTGTGATGAAAAATTAATTTAAGTACATTATGTCATTATATATTAACATAAAAAGAAATGAAAACAAACTCTTTAGGTGTGAAACGATGAGAGTAATAATCATCATTATGCTCAAACCCCAAAGTCGCATTCATGTCAACATTTGACAGACAGCTAAGCACATTATGTTGTTTTATACAGCAAAATTTTTCAACAAAAGCAGCTTAATGAAACTCTATCACAAAGAGAATTAATCAATTATCTCATAAAAAAATTAAAATTCAATACAAAGGTGCATAAAATATTAACAATAAAAAAATAAACACAAAAATTGAAATTCTAATTTAGTGCTAAGCTAACTTTAATATTTCCCCAAATTTTTTCCCTTCATCTCTTTATTTCACTCCCGCTATGTACACTCTGAAACTAAATCTCCTCCGTCTCCTTTACTCTGGAGTTATTTATATTTTTATAAATAATTGATTATATACTAAAAACATTATTAGTCATATTTTATAGTCTAAGAAGGAACTAATTTCCTTATGAAAATTATCTAGCTTTATATTAATTTATTATTATTATTCACATATAAGTATAAATATAATATAATTAACAACTATATCATTTAATTACTAATTTGAAAAAATAAAAATTAATTATTTTAGTTAAAAAAATATATTTATATTACAAAGTATTATTTCTTTTTGGAAGGAAGGAAGGAAGTTTTTAGATTTATAAGTCATTCAGAAAAGGAGGTAAGCGAATGAAAAAACAAGCGGCAATATTTTGTAAAGGCGGTACACAAAATCACAGAAGTCCTAAACTCTTCTACTCCTTTCCCCAATTTGTTTCTCCTTCATTGAACCAACTGTGAACCTTTTCCTAACAATGGAAGGTTGATTTGTGCCTGTTTCTCACAAATCGGACACCCCCTCTCAAATATCTAGAGGGATGAGATTTTTGGGGGCAAATTAACACACGCTCTTACCTGCTTCTTCGTTTATTGCTCTGTATTTTCAGACTCAAGTAGCAGGTAATTGAACTTTATCTCCTATTGTGTAACTATATGTTCGCGCGCGCGCGCGCGCACACACACACACACACACACACACACACACATATATATATATATATATATATATATATATATATATATGTATGTTTATATTTTTCTACTGTTTGGATTTGGTGAAATCTGAGTTCAAAGATCATTTCTTGTATAAATTCTATATAATCATAAGTTAAAGTCTAGAAAACGGATAACATGTTTAATAAAACTCTAAAAGAGATTCCTGTAATTAGAAAGTGAATGTATTCCTGTCGGATTCACAATAATTGGAATTGTGAAATTTAATAGTATTTGTTGCAGTTTGACTTTTCTCTACTAATTTTTTTATGATGTTTATAGATACATATTGATGTATGTATATAAACATGAGTGTGCCTCATGAATGGTAAAGTCTTATAGGGATGCAATGGAATATAGATAAATACCCATATACATTTAAATAGTGTGCATCATGAGTTGTTTAAAAGGACTATTTGGACTTAAGACCGAGATTGGGGTTTGTTTGTTGTACTGATTTTGACTTGTATTCATTTTGGTTTGTTCTTGTCGTGGGTCTGGATGGTATGTTATATCTTACCAGATTTTGCATGCCTTTGAAACCATTAGTCCAAAAGAATCTATTGTTTTCAAGTTAATTTCAATATCTTCTTAGCTTTTAGTTTAAATTTTTTGGTGCAACAAAAATTTCTGACTAGTTGATGGTTATGTTTTATCTGCGATTAATCTGTGTCTATTAATGCCTAGAGCTTGTAATTGAATAAATAAGAGTGTGTGTGTGTTTAAACTAGCAATTATGTAATAATCTTCAAATATTTTCTCAATATTAGTAGGAGAGAAATCTCTTACTGTTTTTTTGTATTCATAGTTACATGTTAAAAGTTATCTTCTTAAAGTAAAATGTTTAGGTGGATGAGAAGCTATAAGCCATATCAAGTTACTTTTGTAGTAAAGACGAAAGAAGCTCTCACGATAGGTTTTTGCTTTCTTACTTCTAATTTTGGCTGGATCTCGGAATTGCCAAAGAAGAAGTTGGATTTTTGATCGTTCTTTTTATCTAATTGCTAAAGTTTTTTCACTTATATAGTCAACAGGTTAAGTACTTCCAATGTTCCCTAGTAGGCCTACAAGACAGGTACTAATGGGGACCTGGGGCCTGGGGGTAATAGCAAGCAGGTAACATCTCAATTCATCTTTAAAGAGAGAGAGTGTGTGTTCTGCTGAATGAGGAAATATTTGTCCGTAAATTCACTTCCAATTATTGGATGAGGCTATGTGCATTCTCACATCTGCATGACCTCTGTGCTGGTTATTAGCTATTGACAAGGATAGTAGTCGGGAACCCTGGACCGCAGTTGTTGGATGGTTGGAAGTTTATTGATACTGAGGCATGGCAATGGTCAGGCCATTTGTATTTTGGCATGGACTCCAGATGTCCTCTCTCTATCTCAGGCCAGGGTTCGATTCGCTAATCCTCCTACAAATGTCCAAGTTTCTCAGCGGCCCCTCAAAAGATTTGTGCTAATCAATTGTAAAGATTTTGTAAATATGCAAGTCTGTGAAGACGGGGAATCAGAAGGTTCTTCTTTACTAATTTCGTTCTGTTACTTTTTTTTTCTTTTCAAATTGAATTATCTATTTATTGTTCCTTTGTACACTTTCCATTCCCATTGCAGGATATTTCTCAGCCAAAATCTGAAGCCACTCCACCGGATGGTATTCTGGCATTCTCTCTTTTGAAGCACCAGGTTAGCATGTTCAAACTAGTAGTTATTGTCATTAAGTATTGTGAAAAATTTGCTCGAGAGCTAATTTGTAAATTGTACGAGTAGTAGAGTTACTGAAATTATCAGTTGTTTCACTATATAAACTGACCAACAATCACAATGCTTGCAAGGTGTTTGATATGTTGTCTCACTCACATTTGTAAGAACACCAACAACATTTAGGATTGGGATTGGTACGTAACTACGTGATCTATATTAAAATGGGTTCATTAGGATAGAGTTAGTGAATGAAAAGAAGTAACCAAAATTGCAACACTGATTTAATATTTTGTCTTTGACTGTTGACATCTGATCTTTTATGATTTCTATTTGCTAACCACTTAACGGATATGACAGTCATACACATCACATAGCTACTTACATTTTAATGCAAAGTGTATCAAACTGGAGGTGAATTCTCATAACAATATGGTTACCAGCAAGTTTTTCTCATCATTTTTAATGTGCTGTAAATCTCAAATGATTTGATTTCATTGTTTAAAGAGCATAAATATAAGATAGTAAAGCACTTGCAAGCTAGGAAACACATATGCGGAATGACTGGTAATGGCATTAATGATGGACCTAGTCTTAAGAAGGCTGATATTGGGATTTCTGTGGCTGATGTGACTGATATGGAAACATTCTATAATGCAGATACTGACAATAGCATTGCTAACTGAAGTGGGTAAAGGGAAGAGTTCTTCATGGTTTCCATATTTAAAGCATTTGCCGCGTAGTTATGACATATTGGCAAGTTTTGGTCAATTAGAGACGCAAAATTTGCAGGTTTGTTTTAGTCTATTAGTTGATATTTATTTTTGAAACTGTTGTTGCTATTTTTCTTTTAATTTTTTTTATTATATCTGTTCGTTAATGATAAAATAGTTTAAGTGAAGTAATTGAAATGTTTGGTAGGTGGATGATGCAACCTTGCAGCAGAAAATGCTTAGTATTCCTTTTTATTAGAGTTGTTTATCTGTTTTCATTAACACATTTCATGCAAAATTACTTATATTTTCATTGTATAGATATTCTTTTATAAATGCACATGCCAATGAGATTAGACTTCATGCTCTGTTCAAATCTTCAGAAAAACTCAGTGAGAAAAAAATTATGGTCTATCTTTAACTACACTCAATTGTCTTATGCTTAATTGTCCAGATAGTTTTTCCTCTTTAGTCCCTCACACTTTAGATTCATGAGGGGAATGTGGTGTGTTAGGTGAGACCATGTTCTACGTTCCTGTAGAAAACAGTTTTTTATTCAACCCAATCATAAGCCGCTACAATCTAAGCAAATTAAGGCAACTATAGAAGAATCTGGCTAGGATGAATAAAGGTGTTGGAATAGCATATTTTCTCCTAAATGAAAATAATATAAAAATTAAAAAAATCTACAATTTGGTTATCTAGGTAGAATATCTTTTCCTTCATCTACTATTCTTATATTATTACATACTACGTCACATGCAAGTTGGAACAAATAAAGCTTATGTTCTTATAATTTACAAATTTCATTTCTATATTAAGTGTGGAACTGTTCATGGTTCAAGCAATGAATACCTCATGTTAGATATGTTATTAATTAGCTCTAATTATTTGCTTTTTATTCTCCAATTAAAGTAAAAGGAGAGACTTGAGTTGTTGCATTCTACTTTTTCATCCTCAATAACATTCAAGGCTAGAACAACCTAACACATATTTATATTTTGTCGAATGCATGCCTCATTCAATGCTAGAATGCATGTCCGTTATGGTCACTGGGCTGCTCTTTTAATAATAGTAGATTTTGTTTTAATGTTTCGTTTCGAATTAGTTCCCTCCAGCCGACTAAAATTTGCATTGCATGCTCATAGTGCTAAAACATCAAAGTCTGTTTCATCAAGGAATTAAAAAAGACCTGTATTTTATTTCCTTTTAATAAAGGAAATATTTACCCTAAAAAGATTGTTCCTCCCATTAATTGAACAAGCACCACTTTGTACACATCTTAACGACCATGTTATATGCTGTAATAAAAGAGCAACCAATGTTATAAAAAATCTACTGCTATTGAAAAAGCAGCCCATGTTATATATGTTATAATGGCTTAGCTTTGTTGAACAGTTTTTCTGTTAAATCTAAGATGAGAGGGAAGGGTATGGTACTATGCTTTATCTGTTGGGAGGTGGGAAAAATATATTTTCCGTTTTTTGAATTAATGTTCCTTTTAGTGTGTTTTGCATTTGAAAATGTGGTTTATGTTGTTCCATACTTGGTGTGTCATTTGGACAGGTTAATGCTCCCCTCACCGTTCTTTCCTAATTCTACCAAAATCTTCTGTTTCTGGTTGTTGCTGATTGAGTAACCATGGCTACGTAAAGCAACCATGCTGCCCACATTTAGGATAGTTATATTGTTGTTTTTTTGGTAATGCTTATTTTTGAAGTCTTGTTTAGATTTTTTTTTTCATTTTTTATTATTTTGTTTGAGGCTTAACTGTGTTATGAAAAATTTAGTTCAGTGAACAATTGTTAATTTAATCTGTTTGGAAATTACATTTTCCCTACAATATTGATAATTGTAAATTGTGTTGTTTGACTTAGGATGAATGTGCTTTTAATTGATAATTGTATTCGAGTTGTTTGACTTAGGATGAATGTGATTTCCTCATAAATGAACTTATTCAACATTTAGAAACCTTAAAATAACGATGTTGAATTTGTAACAATTTCTTTGCAGTTATCTGGTGTTACTGTGTGGTATGCAGGTTCCAATTGGAGGGTGTTATCGACTAATTGATGTACCCATGAGTAATTGCATTAACAGTGGCATAAGAAAGATTTTCATCCTAATAATTTGTTGAGTGATGCACCTATGAGTAATTACACATTAAATTGTAGCTATATAATAATTTGTTGAGTGATGTAAATTATTTGAATGTTTTGCTCACTCTCCATACTAGAGATGAAATTTTCCTTGCAATCTAGCTGTTTGCAATAATTTCCTGGGATTCATTTCTTAGTATCATCTTCTGTTATTTAATCTGTTAATGGTGAGAGTGAGGTTTCTTAGTATTTGGTTGCACCGTACCCACCATTATTTTTTCGAGTTTGTTGATTGGTTTATTGGAGTGACATCCCCATACATTATTTTCCTTAGGCTCTTGGTTTACATATCTCGAAATCCTAAGGAGTGGTTGTTTACCTCTGAAATACATGATGGGACTTGGGTAGTATGGATGTGTTGTGGCTTTGCTGGTTTTACTTTTTGTTGCTGGTTGTCTTCTAAGTAGAGCTGCATATTTTTTTCTCTTTTGAAGTCGTGATGGTAGATGCCATCCAATGTTCGAAAAAGCTAAAAGCGGTACGAGGCGTTTTTTTCCGTTCGAGGCGAGGCGTAAGCCTCGAGGCGGAGCGAGGCGGAAGCCTTGATTTTAAGACCTAAAAGTCCCCAAAAAATTATACAAAAATGCTAATAAAATCATAAAATAATCCACCATTATAATCAAGGTTATAAAAGACATAAATAATCAACGTCACATTAATGTATCATTACAAAACATGAAAACAACATAATATCATCAACTACTTATATAGTGATCATCCATCACTATATAAGTAGTGTATCATTCGTATCCAGCGGCCTGAAAAAAGGATCAAATCCTTGATCATCATCCCCACCATCATCATCATCCCTATCATCACTAAGAGGATCCTCCATGGAATCATCATCGTATCTAATAGCTCTATCATCCTCCTCATTGTCAGTGCTAAGATCCTCAAACTCCGGTTCTTCATCTACCAATTGCAATCCCTTCCCTTTATCTATAAATAAACAAGTGAGTATATATTTAATCTAAATGAGTATGTTTTGTTAAAGAACACTTTAAAAGACAAATGAGTAATGACACTAACCTTTTGTTTTAGTTTTTGACTGCAAAGTCTTTCTCTTTCTCTTTTGACTTCCTTGTTTACTACTTGTTCCTTGAGTCCCTTTCCCTCTAAGTGTAATCTCCCTCACGTTAGTCTCTTCTCCTCCAATTGTCTTTTCATTCCCATGAGTTCCTTCACCCTCCTCAATATCATCATTCCCATAAGTCACTCCCGATATATATTTTCATCATTTTCCCCGCAACCCACTCATTATCAGATGGCACACTATCAACAACCAATGGATCCTCTTCTTCTGTTAGTGCCCTTTTTTTTGATGTGCCGATCTTTCAATTTTTTATTATACATAACGTAAGCCAATGAGTTAAGCCTGGATGCGGACAGTCGATTCCTTCTCTTTGTATGTATCTATATTAATTACAAGTAATTGAGTATTAGTGAGATCCAATGATTGAGAATATAAATGATTTATATCTAATAAATACCTGACTGAAAGTACTCCAATTACGCTCACACGCCGAAGATGAGCAAGTTAAGCTCAAAATCTTTACAGCAAAGTTTCTTAATTCTGGAGCTTTCATCTCCATAATGCGATCCACCAATCAGCTGGATCAATATTAAAACATATATCAATCTTACCAAGACCACGTTTAATCAAAATGAAAGCATATACATGCATTAATCGCATTTGACTTACTGGGAGCACGTTTCTTACAAGTGTTTTTGGCATTGTGTAGCCAAATAAGCCTTGTCTCAATCGGAATGCATCCAATTGCAAATCAGCTTTCTCTCTTTCCTCGAGTTAGGAATAAGCTTGTCCATACAAGCGTACAATCCCACCTTTAACTTCCACATTGGCAACAGAAATTGTCATCATAATGAAAATGAGGATTCAAAAAATATGCAGCAGCGTGCAAATGCCGATGCAACTGATTGTCCCACTTAGCATCTATTATGCTCCATATCTCTTTATAGGCCCCCTCCTCATTATCCAAATTTTTTTGCAATCTCTTCTTTCGCGTTGTCCATGGCACCATATAAAAATCCCATTCCCGGCACCTTTTCTGAATCTGTCATCCTTAATACACTTACGAGAGGTTTTGTGGTCTTAATTGCATATCCCACACTACCCCAAAAATTCCTATCACTCAGAATGATTTTTCTCGCCTCTCTACCTTCAGGTTTTTTTTGCCCAACTACAATTTGCCCACTCCCTAGATGTAAACATAGCCTCCAAAGGCTGTCTCAAACTATGCATACTCTGTAAAGTTAAATAAGCAGTGGCAAATCTAGTGGCGGCTGGCCGAACAAGATCTTTATTAGTGTTGGCCCTCATCAATGCCAAATACCCATCCATGATTATATATGAAGTTGCTTACCTACAATTACATAATGGCATTCATCGCAAATTAATAATAATTCAAGTATTCATTGAATAAAAAAAATTATAAACAAATAAAAATAAAAATAGTAATTACCTTCTTGGGCTTGGTCAAAGCATTTTTATGTTGAGGCAACTCTCTAAGCTTCTCAAGCATCAAATCGATGCAATGCGCGGCACACGGTGTCCACCACATACGTGGCCTCTTCTCCATTAACATTCTCCCCGCCGCCTTATAATTAGATGCATTGTCAGTGACTACTTGAATAACAAGGTCTTCTCCCACTTCCTCAACAACCTCATCAAGTAGTTTAAACATCAAATTAGCATCTTTAACTGCATCAGATGCATCAACAGATTTTAAAAATACTGTGCCATGGGGGTTGTTGACAAGAAAATTTATTAGTTGTCTTCCCCTAATATCTTTCCAGCCATCCGACAAGATTGACACCCCCGTATGTGACCAAGTCTTCTTTACCTCCTTAACAAAGGCCTTTGTAGTCTTCTCTTCCTCCTTCAATACCCAAGAGCTAAGGTCGTATGGAGTGGGGGGTTTCAAACCACGACCATAGTTCCCAATTGAGCGGCACATATTTAAAAATGAATGACTGCCTGCAGCATTAAAGGGAGTCCCGTTTTCAAAGAAGAATCTATCAACCAATATCAAGACAGACTGCATTACGAGCCTCCTTTGAAAATACGGTAACGATTTGTTGTAGCATCATCATCAGCAGCATCAACATCTACAACAAATCTGTCCATGGGTCCCCGAACTCCCCTCGCGGAGGCACTACCCACACTTGAACCTCCCAAGGATGGATGCCCACTATAATAAGACCCACTTTGTATTTTTTCAGCTTAATTTCTTTGTCTTTCCTCTTTTGAGTCAACACTTTTTTTCATCAAAGACGCAAGCTCTTCCTTCACTTCACTTGGTACTTTTTTGCAAGCCTCAACGTTACTATGATTACCGACAAGATGATTTTTCAGCCTTGTAATCCCTCCTTTACAAATTTTTTTACAAAAATTGCATTCCACATATAAATGAGATTTATTAACTCCAGGAGCTTCAGTGCCATATTTCCAAGCTGGATCTTTCCTACCCATAATAACAATTCACTGTAAAAATATATATATATATATATCAGTACAAATGTACAATATTATAAGAATATAATAAGTATCAGTATCATATATATTACTCTATGACTATTAGTACATATATTATATATATGAACATATTATATATTATTTAGCCAAAAAAAAATTGCAAATATTATATATACACAGTATCCGTACATACTAGTATACTACATATATTGAACATATTATATATTATTTAGTAAAAAAAAATTAAACAAATAAATAAATAAATAATTAAATATTATATATTATATTATATATCAGTATCATATATATTAAATATATATATATATATATAATATATATAAATTTAATATCTATATATATATCAGTACAATATTACTCTATTAGTACATATATATATAAACATATTATATATTATTTAGCCAAAAAAAAAATTGTACATATTATATATACACAGTATCAGTACATACTACATATATTGAACATATTATATATTATTTAGTAAAAAAAAAATTTAAACAAATAAATAAATAATTAATTAAATATTAAATATTATATATTATATATTATATATCAGTATCATATATATTAAATATATATATATATATATATATATATATATATATAAATTTTAATATCTATATATATATATATCAGTACAATATTACTCTATTAGTACATATATATATATAAACATATTATATATTATTTAGCAAAAAAAAAAATTGTACATATATATATACACAGTATCAGTACATACTACATATATTAAACATATTATATATTATTTAGTAAAAAAAAAAATTAAAAAAAAAATTAAAAAAAAATATTATATATTATGTATCACAGTATCGGTATCATATATACATTTAATATATATATATATACACATTTAATATCTATATATATATAAGTACAGTATTACTCTATATGTACATATAGAATATTAGTATATATTGTTACCGACTTACTGTAACTGGTATTAGTACATATACTGGGCAGAAGAAAAAAAAAAGGACGAACGTACCTTCTTCTTCTCCGATCACTTCGCCTTCGCCGACCTTCTTCTTCTTCTCCGATCGAGTCGGCGACTTCGCAGCCAGAGGCGACTTAGCAGGCGCAGGTTTCTTCGCAGCTTCTTGCCTCCTTCGGTCAGTTCCTTCGCAGGCGCAGCCAAATCACAGGTACTCCTCCTCTAAAATTCTAGGGCTTTAAATCTAGCTTGGACGACGTCGTTTCTTTTTTTTTATTTGGGCCATACGTAAACCAAGGCTTACGCCTTGGTACGCCTTGAGGCGGTTGGCGACGAGGCGCACGCCTCAGCCGAAAAAAGCCCTAGCCTCTGTTTCTTCCCTTCTTGCGTACGCCTCGCCTTTGCTTTCTTCCGCCTCGCTACGAGGCGCGCCTTAAGGCGTACGCCTCAAACGCTATTTCGAACATTGATGCCATCACAAGAGATTTGGTAAACAATTCCTGTGGCTACTATTGCTTGTGTTGCTGATGATATTACCATCACTATTCTGAGTTGTTGGGTGCTTTCTTGGACTGCTGGCCCAGATTATGACATTCAAATAACAATGCATTAACTTTGGAAATGTTGTTAGCCTTGGGAATGGCTTTGTCGAGGTAAGATGAATTTTGTGACTAGGAGTCGTTACACTGTAATCGATATTCTTGCATTACTAGTAGAAGTGACTTACAGTATTACGTCATTTTGAGATTCTTGAAAAATAGTCTAATTCTATTAAAATGCATATTAAGAACTACATCACTAATCACATAATTTGTTTTATTTCGAAAGCTTTTATTTTTCATTGACATTTTTGGTTAAACTTCCTGACACCTAAACTTGAAATTATATGGAAAACAGGTTCTGGTTGCAATTCAAACATTTAGAGAAATAGGAAAGAAGTATTTGAGGTATGTACTAGAATACTTCCTTGGCATTTTAAGAGCCTGTAGAAAAATGACTAAGGTATAAAATGATTTAATTGTAGGATGTCAAGTACAAGAATGCTGAGCACATATTGATTTTGTCTGGTGACCATCTGCATCGAATGAACTATATGGGTTTTGTTCAGGTAAAAATATAGATGGAATATTGTCTCCTACTTTCTTACATGTTTTGGTGAAGCTAAGAAGTTTAAATAATCATTGAAAATCTACTTGCAGAAACATATTGACACAAATGCTGCTATTATTGTTTTGTGTATACCCATGGATGATAGGGTATGTCAACATCTTCTGTCTAAAATGTTATGGTGATATACCCACACAATTTTGGTAATCCCTCCACTTTATGCACTCATACTCTGAATGCTATGAAAGCGAGTAGCAGTTATGCTTGTGTGTACTGGACTGAACAGTTCTTTCCCTAGTTAAGTAGTGATCTGGTATTTCATGCGCAGTTTGCTGAAAGCGCCAACTTTGTACACGTACCCCAATAAATCATTTAGATAGTTGATTGTAAAGATGATGAATGATCATGTATCGGATGATTTTATTTAATTAATAATATTTGAGTTTTTTTGTACTTTTGCTATAATTTGTTATGAGATCATTGAGCCATCATTTATTTTGTTTGTAAAATAATTTCGACATTCGTTATATAATAAAGAAAAGGCAACATTTATATCGTTGCAAATCATAACAACTTTTGTTGCACATAAAAAGCAAACGGCAACGTATAGTATCGTTGCTAATTTACAACAACTTTCGTTGCTCTTGAAAAACAATCAACTTCAAATAGTATCGTTGCTAATTGATCATAATTATCCATAACAAAACCAACGACAACGAAAATTTTTGTTGCAAATTAATATATGATCGATTTATTTTGTACATTTAGCAACGAACATCGTTACTAAAAAGTATACAATTAGCAACAAAAACCAATTAAGGCAACACATTTTATACTGTTCAACAACGGCAAATATCGTTGGCAAATGTGTATCAAATGCAACAAATTTCATCTTTGTTGGCAAAAAAAAATGATTCTTTTCGTTGCCAATTAGGCGGATTTTGCAACGAAAATTGCTTTTCAGTAATAATTTTTTAACAAATTTGCTACGAATTATTTCGTTACTAAATGATGTATAATTTTTCACGAAAACAAACTTTCGTTGTAAAATGTCTCACTTTCTGCAATGAAAAAAACATTTCGTTGCTAGACAATTAGTAACGCTCATTGCGCAACGAATGGTCCAACGACTAAAAAATCGTTGCAAAGGACCTTTGGCAACGAAATTTCGCACCTTTAGCAACGAAAATTGTTTGTTACAAAATAACCATTTTTTTGTAGTGAATACTGTGGATGAAACAAACTCTTGTTCATTACAATATAAAATTTAATTGTGTGTCTATACTATGTGATAATACAAGTACAATCAATTTAAGTAAAAATACTGTTTTACATGCTAGATCAAACATATAGATATTAGACATCATTTCTTACGTGATCATGTAAATAGTGGCATTATTAAGTTAGAACACATTGATACTGAACTAAATATTGCTGATATATTTACCAAACCTCTAAGCACTGATAGATTTTGTAAACTTCGTATGGATTTAGGAATGCTAGATTTTTCTTCGTAATTATCTTGCATCTAAAAATACTAAAGTGCTTATCATTTTCTTTAATTATATAAATTATTACTATTTTTTAATATATATATATATATATATATATTTATAATTTATTCTATTTTTAATATTTTATTTTACTTCATCTTATTTTTTTTTAAAAAAATATAGAAATTTACATAAATTTTTATTTACCCTATATATAGTTTATTTTTCGTATTGTTTAAAAAAACATATGTATATATATATATATAATAATAATAATATATATCTTTATATATATAAGTTTTATGATTTTTAATTTTAATTTCAGAATATATATATAATTATGTTAGATTTAATCCGCGTCACTTGATTTGGACCAATCAGGAGCCATTTAGAAGAGTCACACGGATCACGCTTCAGAACCGTCCGATCATCAGCAAAAAAAGCACAAATCCATTTCTACCGTTAGATCAAAGGTCAACTGGTCAACTTCAACTATTCAAACCTAGAACTCATCTCAGCCGTTCATCAAATTCCAAATTCTTTTTTGGCCGTTGGATCAATCAGGTTAACCTAACTATATATAGAAAATAATTTATTTTTTATTCATTTTCTTTTCTTCTTCTCTCTCTTCCGCCGCGTCTGCTCTCTCTCTCTCTAAACTCTCTCAAACCTTAAGCTCGCTGGTTCATCAAATCCTTCAATTCCAGCATGTTTTTGAAAAATCCAAACCGATCAATTGATTTTACATACTCAAAAACATACTTCCACCGATTTTTTTTTCAAAAGATTGATTTTTTAAACAAAAACCCTAGATATTTCTCAAAGAAAATCGACAGTTCGAATATGATTCTGAGAAAATCACTCCGATCTAATCGCTCTGAACACTCAAACTTATACCTTTACCGATTCAATTTTTTTTAATTTTTTTTTTTAAAAACTAGAGGGTTCGATTCTTATTATTTCACACAAAGCTATATCTGACTGACTATACAAAAACCTGCTTGAGAAATCATCAACGCAGGATGCTGTATTTATATACACTGAATCTAAGGGCTTGCTAAGGTATTTTCTGTTTCATCTCCTTTCTGCCTATTGTTATTGAATGTTGGGTTTGACCACTGATGGTCAAGAAATATACGTGTTGATTCTCATTCTATGTGCTCGATCTACATTCTTTTTACAATGCATGTATCAAGACTGACAATTTTTTATTCTGAGCATTTAAATTTTTTTTTTTAAAAACTATACATCTATTTTTACCTATTGCACCATAAAATTTTTGAGAGTCACTCTCTTTGATTAATTCTCTAAGTTAGGATGCCACATTTCCCCTTATACTACTGTGATGTTCCTTTCCAAATCTCTAGCCGTCTGTATTTGGATATTGTAATGAGTATCTGCTGCTCCATTTTCATCCATATCAGAAATCCCTTGCAGCATATGTGGGCTATTAAATTTCTTTTGATTAGACAAGCTCAATTTTTTTCTCTGCCTTAAAAAAAAAATTATCTTCTTAAAATATTTGGGCTAACTGTTTTTACACTTATTCATTTTTTATCTCTCTAAATGGTTGTGTTGCAATAAATGTTTGTTGGCTGTAGTTATGACAAATTTTCTGCTATCTGTTTTGGGATATAGTCATGAGTATCTGATATGCCGTATTTGGCTATATCTGATATATCTTGCCTTATTTATGGGTTATTTGCTTCATATGATAAGACTTGTATCGCTGAGACTCTGTGTTTGCCAAACTGATTTTCTCTCTCTCTCTCTCTATTGACATTGACTCACACATAAAATAAAGTATAGTCTTTATTCTGTCTACCTATAACCTCATTTTTTTTAAAAAAACAAACCTTTTCTAGAGCATTTAATAGAAGGGACAGTATTTCGGTTACAAATTTTTTTTTCTCCTCTATCTCTATTAGCATATACTGCACTCTCAATTATGACTTGTTTGCTCTATATTCATTTAGTTTGTATGCTCAATAAGTGCCTACTCATTTACTGAACTCATATTTATCAACCACTATAAATTCATGATTTCTTTACTAAGCTGCATACCTCCTAAACCCACTTTTAAAGAGCTTATCTCGCAGTTTCACTGGTCTACTTTCTTGTTTGCATTGTATTCTTCTCTCATGGACCTAGTTTCTCCCCTAAAAGAAAGAAAACATCACTAAGCTCTGAGATACATCCTGATACTTATAAACCCATGATAGTTACTCAATCTGTTCAAATTAAGTATAAACATATGAGACATAATCTCATCCCAGGTATAGGAACCTCTTTCAATAGCTTTCCTGAGGTACCTGAATTTTTTAAACATGTAGGATGGGAGTGTCTTGTTCTTTTTCCTGAGAAAATTATTTTTCCTACACTTGTTGCAGAATTTTACTCTCACATGACTTTCTTTAAAGACTCAAACAATCTTTTAACTGGTATCTGCACTAGTATACAAGGTCAAGAGTATATCATTGATGAATTACTCCTCTTACATGCATTAAAACTGCCACCATGTATGCTAGATTTACCAAGACTCAATGAGTATACTTGTCCCATAAGCATGACTACAAGTAATTGCATCACCTTCAAGCATAACTTGTCCACTGCCACTGATCAACTTGTACCTGCACAAGTATTTGATTTTTCTTCTAAGATTGGTCTGGAATTTCTGACACCACTTTGTCAATTTATGGAAAAACTGTTTCGTCAAAATGTTACGCCTATTCGAGAAGATAAACTTCTCCATCCTTTTGATCCCGAACTCATAAAATATCTTTTGAATAAATGCATGCCCTATAATCTTCCGTACTTCTTGTTGACATCCTTTGAGTTTTGCTATCATAACAACTGTTTGGGCTATGGTCTTCTTCTGACTTCTGTCTTTAAACACTTTGAGTTCAACCTTCTCGATCAAAAAGGTCAAATTGTGCAAAACAGTAATATAGTCTCTTATCTCACTATCCCACCTAAACCACTCATCATTTTCAAACCTAATGACAATGAGTCCATTGAGGCTCATCTAAATCTCTTTTCACAACTAGAAACTCTACAAAGCATGCACCAACTTTCATTACAAAATCACAGTAACATGCTCAGTCAAATTGAAGTCTTACACCAGTCCATACATCATCTAAAAGATATGATATATGTCTTGATGGAACATCAGAAGGTTTTAATTCCTCCGTATCAGTTCCCTGCCAGCACGAGCTCAGCTCCAGATGACATCCTTCCAACTTTGGGCTTACATTTCTCTCCTATTGATTTAGGCGAGAAGTAACTATTTGGGAGGACTGTAATCATAATATATATACTCCTACTAACTATTTGGGATAACTGTACTTAAATACTAACCTAGTTACTGTGCTACTTCTGCAGATTTTTTTGTTGACACTTTAATTTTTTCCTTGCAGGTTATTTTAGCCTATTTCGTTACTAACACTTTCTGTAGGTTCTGAATAGCTTTCTTTTCCCCCATTTTTTATAATGCCAACAGGGGAGAAGAAATATGTATATGAACTGCCTGCCTGTGATGAATGAATTTTAGAACTGCTATGCATGTGATGATAATATACATTGCTATTTACTGATATAAACTGTCATGATTATTATGCTTTAAAATTCATTCAACAAAAAGTTTTTATG
Organism: Aralia elata; assembly: GCA_034770075.1. Lineage (NCBI taxonomy): Eukaryota > Viridiplantae > Streptophyta > Magnoliopsida > Apiales > Araliaceae > Aralia > Aralia elata. The sequence goes on from CM068388.1 coordinate 18,374,699, forward strand.
TATATACTAAGGGGGAACAGTTATATACAAAAATATTTTTATAAGTTGTCATCATCAAAAAGGGGGAGATTGATAGGTGTCCAAATAAGTTTAGTTTATTTTGATGATAACAAAGTCAGTAAAAAGGATTAAATCTCTTCAAAAGATTTAATATAATTGTTTTTAAATATATTAGTTACTTTAAACCTGTAACGAATGCAATTTTTGTGATTAAATAAAAATATTTATTAAGTTATATAAATATTTTTATTAATTTATTTATTGAGTAAAATAAATAATTTATAAGTTATGGCGAAAGAATTTTTGTTAAATGTTATTTGATTGTGATTGGATGTGTTTATTCTAATTTAATTTAGTAATTAAATTAGATGATTAAATGATTTATTTAAATAAAGAATTTATTTAAATAAGATAATTTATTTGATTAAATGATTTATTTAAATAAAGAATTTATTTAATCAAAGGAGAATTAATCAAGTTTTCTAAGCAATAAAAGGTATAATATTCTTCACTGCATTCTTTTAATTTACTTTACTGTATATGAAGTTAGTTGTTCAAAGCATGAAATTATTTGATTATAATTGATTATAAGCATGTGTTAGAGATTATATGGTGATTATAAATTAATTTGAATGAATTAATTCATGAAAGCATGCTTTAGAATTGAGTTTTTAGTTTTACAGAGCTTTATTTTCATGTATGACTTATGTGTATGAAATTGATGTTCAATTAGATTATTAATCGGTAAATTGATTTTAATTGTGTTAATATAATGAAAAATGAAAAGAATGCAAGTAGAATGGATTAAAATGGTTGAAAGATGAAGTCACAGTGTTTAATTTCATTAAAATGGTTAAAACTTGAATATTTGGTTTTAACAGAGAATTTTTGGTTCAATTTGGTTGGTTATGTGTATTAGAATGGTTAGAATGTTTAGAAACATGATGGGTAATTGTTTTATATCATATTTGATATCTGGGTATGTTTAAACTATGTGTTGGATGGTAGAATTCGGAAAATTTGGCCAAATTTGGCCTAAGTTTTCACTGTTCGCGAACTGTAGGAGACGACTGCTGAGTCTCTCGCCCTGGCGAGAAAAATGAACTGTAAATTCTCGCCCCGGCAAGAGCTCGCCCCGGCAAGAAATTTTAAAAGGGAATTCTCGCCCCGGCGAGAATAACTGCTGGAATTTTTTTTTTATTATTTTGTTTTCTTTTCTCGGTAGTTATGATATATCATTTTATGCAGGATTAAACTTAAATTAATGTAATAAGTGAATATTAAGATGTTAATATGGATTCTAAATGATGTTTGATGATGATTAAATATAAGGTAATATACCTTAGCTTAAAGATAAGTTGTGGAGATTCTTAGAGTGTAACATTGTTGTAATAAAGCTCGTAGCTTCTGAAATAGAGTTGATAATCAGTAGTTAATTGGAAATTGAGGTGAGGATTGGAGTATTAATGTACGTGAGTATTGTAACTAATCGTTTTTGTTGCAATACAAACGGAATTTGTAGGTTATTTATTGTACGTGGTTTGTAATTAGGAAAGCTACGTACGAGGCAAGTTTCTGAACTCCATTATTATATTGAGCAAGTTTTTCCTTCTCTTAACTTGTTATCTCATTTAAAGCAAGTTTACCATCATTGAACAAGTTTACTAACCTTAGCTTATTATTATTCAAGCAAGGTTGTTACCATGATAACTGCTTAAGCTTTATTCCAGTCAATTGTTACTCAATCATTGATTGTTATTCAAATTTCGAACACAGTTTCTATTGTACAAACTTATTAATGAAACAAATGCTTTAGTGACTAGCAAAACTTTATTGATTCAGCTAGTCCTTAGTTGATGAGCGTTCTAAAGATTTAGAATATTTTAAAATCTTTCCAAACCAAGTTTCTTTTGGTACGGATTCTGATGTTAAACTGAGATGAACAACCCTAATATAGGGGATTAATTACGCGACAACTTTGAAATGTTTGTGCGCAATACATTGTACAAAGGGCTGATCCCCCTGAGTACGAGATGGATGGTCCATAGTCTATAAGATTGTTAAAGGTTACGGTAGAAATACTTGATAACCTAGGACATAGTTCGAGGTCTTGTGACCCTCAGATACACTTTTAATCCTGAATCTATATTCAGTTCTTGAGCTAAACTTTCTATTGAGCTTTCAGATCTTGATCAGTTATTGATTGAACTCAGTAAAACTATTATACCTCAGTTGAAATCTACTTTATTGATTAATTAATTGCTATTGTTATCACACTTGTGGGCAATTATTTGCTCACTCTTGCATTAAACTTTGCAGCTAAGACAGAGAAATCGGACGAGCCGTCCACAAGTAAAGGCAAGGGCAAGATGCCGAAGTAGCAAGAGATCTGTTAATTATTTGATGTTTATTTGTAGCAAGACTTATTTAATTTTATGTTCTTTATTCCGCATTGATGTAATAGAGGTTAGATAACCTGGGACTTGTTTCATTTAGAGATTGGTGATGTAACCCCATTTGAGGGAAGATATTTCTTTAAGTTTATTTTATTAATCTTATTATGGGAAGATAGTTGTGAATGATTGAAATAGTGATCACCAAATCAGTGGGAATTAAGTACCCGGATTTGGGGGTGTCACAGGTTGGTATCAGAGCTGATAGGTTATGAACCTTTAGGTGGGGAAAAACCTTAGGGTAGTAGCCTTTTAGAAGATAGAGAATATAGTGGTGATAAACTCTTATCGAGTTCTAAGGAATGAATTACGGAAATTCATGAAAGATAATAAAATGATTATGTATTATGTGCTTACTTGATGACAAACTTATGTGCTCGCGAGTATTATCGAGTAGTAATTAAAACTTAAAATTTTGTTGTCAGGATGACTGATAGAGGAGAACCCAACCAGGCTAGGGAGGAGGAGCCCCGAGATATTCATGTAGTTCGGGAGCAGCTAGTGCAGAGGGAGCCATCCCCATTGATTACAGTTGCAGGTCACGAGTACGAGCCTAAGACTGATCCTGAGGAGGATCCGGAGGAGGTTGAGGAGGAGGAGGAAGACCCTGAGGGGATATCACTATCTTCCTTAGGTGTTCAGATGTATGAGCAGGTGTATGATCGCAACATAGAGTTGCAAGATAGAGTGGAGGAGTTACAGAGGCAGCTGGCTGAGCGACAGAATGTCTTGGAGCAGAAGAACAGTGAGATTGAGGAGCTCGATATACGTCTTAGGGACGTGGAGTGGAAGCTGGTTCATGTTGAGAGCGAAAAGGAGGAGTTAGGAGAACAGGTTGTGGAACGTCAAGTCGCTCTAGAGCAGAAGGATGCTGAGATCCAAGACCTTTCATCACGTCTTGTAGAGGTTGAGCAGAGGCTAGCACAGTCTGAGTATCGATGAGGACAGTTGATAGCCAGGAATGAAATTGTACGAGATGAGTTGAAAGAGGAGTCAGCTAAGCGGGCGAGAGCTAAAACTGCTTGGTTGAGGGAGGCTAACCGCGCAGATCGTGTTGAATGTGAGGTGCGGTCAAAGAAGGCCAAGATTGATGAGATGGAGTATATTTTTCATACCACAGTAGATAGAGCTCAGGATCGAGTTCATCGTCATCCAGATATGGTGGATCGAAGGATGGTGACTCGTATTATGGAGCAGGAACGCAAGGAAGCTGTGCGCTGTGGGATGTCATCGTAGATAATGATTAGATATGCTAGTATGAAAATCTATGAAGTTAATAAGTTGTAAATCCCAGTTTTATATAATGGGATAGAATAAGGATGTAATCCTGGAACTTTATGATGTCAGGATAGATGATATGATGTAAATAACTACGATGCTATTTCTATTATATTTTGAAACAGTAAATGAATAAAAATGCGAAATTTTATCGGATGTGCTATGTGTTAAGTGTTGTTTATAAATGTTTAAGTTAAGACTTAAATGTTTAAGCAATTAAGTAATAATCTAATAGCGTAAATTCTTAACAGTAAGATGCCGCCTAGAAGACAAACCCGTCAACAGACCCCTGAGGGATCCACTAATAACAATGAAGAAGTCAATGCTAATCCAATGCAGCAGCTGGTAAACCTACTAACGGGAGTATTTGCCAATCAACCCCAAGCTCAGGCCACGACTTTTAAAGATTTCAAGGCTGTTGGACCCCCAGAATTTCAAGGGTCTATGAATCCGATCGAGGCACAAACCTGGGTCATGGAAATGGAGAAGGTGTTCGATGTCGCTAGGGTCAACGAGGACCAGAAGACGGTATTTGCAACATTCATGCTCAAGTTAGAAGCAAGCTACTGGTGGCAAGCTAATAAAACCCGAGGTGGGAAAGGAATAATACCGTGGGAGTGATTTAAGGAGATATTTTTCGAGACTTATTTTTCGGTAAGCGCACAGAATCAGATGGAGGTGCAATTTCTGGAATTGAAGCAAGGTACCATGACGGTGCCTGAGTATGCTGCAAGATTTAACGAGTTGACGAGGTTTGCGCCATATCAGGTCAACACAGATGAGCGAAAGGCTAGAAGATTTGAGCAGGGACTGAAGCCCTGGCTGTATAGTCGGGTTTTGATGTTCCAATTAAACTCATTTGCGACAGTTTTGGAAAAGGCAATTATCACTGAAGGAGGCAGTGATGCTCTGTCCAAGTATAATCAAGAGCAGAGGAAGAAAAAGAATGAAAGTGAGAACAAGGCAAGTGGTAGCCATGGGGGCAGCGGTCAGAAGAGGAAGTGGAGTGATAGTAACTCTGCGGGAAGTCAGCAGGGTAATCAGAAAAAGAAGGTGGAGGTGTGCAGTAACTGCGGAAAGAGCCATGTGGGTGTTTGCTTGAAGGGTAAGAGGGTATGCTTTAACTGCAGACAGGAGGATCATATCGCACCAAATTGCCCTAGTCCAAAGAAGGGCGCATGTTTCATCCGTGGGTCGAACGATCACTTTGCCCGAGACTGCCCTAAGAAAACAACTACAGGTGGAGCCAGTGCAGGAAAAGGAAACAGCGGTGGTGGCAATCTGACTATCACAGGATCGACACAGCCCAATCGACCTACCGCTCGAACATTCAACATGACGGTGCAGGATGCTGTGCAGTCAAAGGATGTAGTGTCAGGTATCATTCCGGTCAATAGTGTAAATGCTTACGTATTATTTGATTCGGGTGCTACTTGTTCATTTATATCCAATGATTTTGCTAGAAGATTAGGGTTACCTCAGGAAGAATTAGATTACCCCATGAATATAGAAATTGCAAATAGGGAGGTGATTCCTGTTAAGTTTGTCCACAAGAACTGTCAGATAGATATTAAGGGTCATGTGATGACAGTAAACTTAATCCCAATTCGTCTTGGGGAGTTTGACGTTATTTTGGGTATGGATTGGTTGTTCAACCATGGGGCAGTTATTAACTGTCAAAAGAAGTGTGTAAATTTTAAGACTCCGTCAAAGGTAGTGTTTTATGGCAGCAAGTCGCCTAGACAAACGAGTTGTCTGACGATGATGCATGACAGAAAGATGTTGAGACAAGGATGTGTAGGATATCTAGCCTACATAGTCGATACCCGAAAGGTGGGTGCAAAGTTGGGGGAGATACCGGTAGTTAGGGATTTTACGGATGTGTTTCCTGATGATTTGCCAGGATTACCGCCAGATAGGGAAATTGAGTTTGTAATTGATTTAGCACCGGGTACAACCCCTATATCAAAAGCCCCATATAGAATGGCTCCGGTAGAAATGAAGGAGTTGATGGTGCAATTGCAAGAGTTGCTGGATAAAAAGTATATTCAACCGAGCGTTTCGCCGTGGGGAGCGCCGGTATTATTCGTCAAGAAGAAGGACGGATCAATGCGTCTTTGCATTGATTATAGAGAGTTGAACAAGGTCACGATTAAAAACAAGTATCCGTTGCCAAGGATCAATGACCTGTTTGACCAGCTGAAGGGAGCGAGATATTTTTCAAAGATAGATCTGGAAAGTGGGTACCATCAACTAAAGGTGAGGAAGGAAGACATACCAAAGACGGCATTTCGAACTAGATATGGTCACTATGAGTTTTTGGTTATGTCATTTAGTTTAACAAACGCACCTGCAGCGTTTATGGACTTAATGAACAGAGTATTCAAACCATTTCTGGATAAGTTTGTGGTGGTATTCATAGATGACATTTTGGTTTACTCCAAAACTCAGGAAGAACATGTGGAGCATTTAAGGGTGACATTAGAGGCGTTAAGGAAGGAGAAATTGTATGCAAAATTTTCAAAGTGTGAATTTTGGTTGGAGCGTGTTCAATTCCTTGGGCACGTTATTGATAAGGATGGCATATCGGTGGATCCATCAAAAGTGGAAGCTGTGATGAACTGGGATCAGCCGAGGACACCGTCAGAGGTGAGGAGTTTCCTAGGTTTGGCAGGTTATTACAGGCGTTTTATTCAAGATTTCTCCAGGATCGCCACTCCGTTGACGAATTTAACAAGGAAATCAGTGAAGTTCGTTTGGACGGAGAAGTGCGAAGAGAGTTTCCAAGAATTGAATAAGAGATTAAGTTCGACGCCTGTGTTGTCTTTGCCAGATGATACAGGAAATTTTGTGGTGTATAGTGACGCATCACATAAAGGACTTGGTTGTGTACTTATGCAGAATGGTAAGGTTATTGCATATGCATCGCGCCAACTAAAAGACTATGAAAAAGGGTATCTGACCCATGATTTGGAGTTAGCAGCTGTGGTGTTTGCTCTGAAAATCTGGAGGCACTATCTCTATGGGGAGAAGTGTGAAATATATACAGACCATAAAAGTCTGACGTATATTTTCACACAGAAGGATTTGAATATGCGGCAGAGAAGATGGATAGAATTGATCAAAGACTATGATTGTGAAATTCTATACCATCCGGGAAAGGCTAATGTGGTTGCCGACGTTTTGAGTAGAAAAGGTCGGGAGAAACTATTTTTATTAACTGCTCAGGAGAAGCTTGTAGCTGAAATGGCTAAATTGGAATTAGAGGTGAAGGGTCTGCCAGAGCCTAATGAAAAATTGTTCAAGATGGAAACTCAACCAACTTTGGTGTAAAAAGTGAAGGAAGCACAACTCCAGGATGAGGAGTGTATTAAGATACGGAAAAGAGTGCTTGAGGGAGAAGAGCTTAAATATAAAATCGATACCGAAGGGTTGTTGAGATTTGAAGGCAGAATCTGGGTACCGTCAGTATTGGCAATCAAAGAGGAGATTTTGAACGAAGCTCACAGTTCAAGATTTTCGATTCACCCAGGAAGTACAAAGATGTACCAGGATCTTCGCCAACATTTTTGGTGGCCAAACATGAAAAGAGAGGTTGCTGAATGTGTTGCGAAGTGCTTAACTTGTCAGAGAGTTAAAGCGGAGCATCAACGACCAAGTGGTTTGTTACAGCCCTTGGAGATACCAGAATGGAAGTGGGAGCATATCACGATGGACTTCGTGGTAGAGCTTCCAATTACTCAGAAGGGTTATGACGCAATATGGGTCATAGTTGACAGATTAACGAAATCAACGCATTTTTTGCCAATCAAAATCAGATTCACTTTGGATCAGCTGGCAAAGTTATACGTCAAATAGATTATCTCAAGGCACGGTGTCCCAGTATCAATTGTGTCGGACAGAGATCCACATTTTACATCAAAATTCTGGAGGAGTCTGCAAGCTTGTTTGGGGACACAGTTGAGAATGAGTACAACTTACCATCCTCAAACCGATAGCCAGAGTGAAAGAACAATTCAAACGTTGGAAGATATGCTGATAGCGTGCGTTATGGATTTTAAGGGCAACTGGGATGATCATTTACCTCTGGTCGAGTTTGCCTACAATAATAGTTATCACGCGAGTATCGACATGCCACCCTACGAAGCATTGTATGGAAGGAAGTGCAGAACTCCGTTGTGTTGGGACGAGGTTGGTGAACGTCGCCTATTGGGACCAGAGTTGGTACAACAAACTGCTGAAATTGTCAAGGTAATAAGAACCAGATTATTAGCTGCTCAAGACAGGCCAAAGAAATATGCAGATCAGCATCGTCAAAATCGCGAATTTGAAGTCGAGAGCTTTGTGTTCCTCAAAGTATCTCCCTGGAAGGGAAAAATCAGATTTGGTAAAAAGGGTAAACTCAGTCCGCGATTTATTGGACCCTTCAAGGTGCTGAAACGAGTAGGCGAGGTGGTTTATGAGGTAACTTTACCTCCCGAGTTAGACCACATTCATAATGTTTTTCATATATCGGTGGTACGACCGTATAAGTCTGATTATAAACATGTAATAGAATATAAACCAATACAGTTTGAAAAAGATTTGTCCTATGAAGAGATACCTGTACAGATAGTAGACAGGAAAGAGCAGGTTCTCAGAAATAAAGTAATACCTTCTGTAAAGGTAATTTGGAGGAACCACGGTGCTGAAGAAGCTACGTGGGAACTCGAAGAGAAAATGATGCAAAATTATCCTGAATTCTTTGTTTAATCTTTGTATCGCGATTTTGGGGACAGAATCCTTGTAAGGAGAGGAGAATGTAACGGACGAATTAATTGTGTTGTGATTCTGGGAACATAATCCTTTTAAGGAGGGAAGGATGTAACGAATGCAATTTTTGTGATTAAATAAAAATATTTATTGAGTTATATAAATATTTTTATTAATTTATTTACTGAGTAAAATAAATAATTTATAAGTTATGGTGAAAGAATTGTTGTTAAATGTTATTTGATTGTGATTGGATGTGTTTATTCTAATTTAATTTAGTAATTAAATTAGATGATTAAATGATTTATTTGAATAAAGAATTTATTTAAATAAGATAATTTATTTGGTGTTATTATTATTGGTTAAATGAAACTATTATTTAAGTTAGTAAGGTTTAATTGAATTTATTTAATAATAAGTCCAATTAAATTAAAAGTGTGACAATTAAAATTATATGTTATAATGAGTTATTAAAATAAATAGAAAGAGTTTTTATTTCCATCAAACCAAACAAGGCCTTATGACCTTTGGTTGGAAATAATGAGTTATTTTAATTTTGTTTTGCCAAACAAGCCTTAGTGGCTTTTGAATTGTGTAACTGATGATCTGATATTAAAACACGTGATTATGCTTCATCAGTTTTTATTTGAAGTTTATCAGTTTATTTGTTAAGCTTAAAAAAAAGAAAGAAAGAAAGAACAAAGCTTTTGAGAGAAAAGAAAAATTGAGAGTTTGAGAGAAAATTGAGAGAGAAGTTTGGAGATTGGAGAAGAAAATTCTACAATCAAAGGAGAATTAATCAAGTTTTCTAAGCAATAAAAGGTATAATATTCTTCACTGCATTCTTTTAATTTACTTTACTGTATATGAAGTTAGTTGTTCAAAGCATGAAATTATTTGATTATAATTGATTATAAGCATGTGTTAGAGATTATATGGTGATTATAAATTAATTTGAATGAATTAATTCATGAAAGCATGCTTTAGAATTGAGTTTTTAGTTTTACAGAGCTTTATTTTCATGTATGACTTATGTGTATGAAATTGATGTTCAATTAGATTATTAATCGGTAAATTGATTTTAATTGTGTTAATATAATGAAAAATGAAAAGAATGCAAGTAGAATGGATTAAAATGGTTGAAAGATGAAGTCACAGTGTTTAATTTCATTAAAATGGTTAAAACTTGAATATTTGGTTTTAACAGAGAATTTTTGGTTCAATTTGATTGGTTATGTGTATTAGAATGGTTAGAATGTTTAGAAACATGATGGGTAATTGTTTTATATCATATTTGATATCTGGGTATGTTTAAACTATGTGTTGGATGGTAGAATTCGGAAAATTTGGCCAAATTTGACCTAAGTTTTCACTGTTCGCGAACTGTAGGAGACGACTGCCGAGTCTCTCGCCCTGGCGAGAAAAATGAACTGTAAATCCTCGCCCCGGCGAGAAATTTTAAAAAGGAATTCTCGCCCCGGCGAGAATAACTGCTGGAAAAAAAAATTTATTATTTTGTTTTGTTTTCTTGGTAGTTATGATATATCATTTTATGCAAGATTAAACTTAAATTAATGTAATAAGTGAATATTAAGATGTTAATATGGATTCTAAATGATGTTTGATGATGATTAAATATAAGGTAATATACCTTAGCTTAAAGATAAGTTGTGGAGATTCTTAGAGTGTAACATTGTTGTAATAAAGCTCGTAGCTTCTGAAATAGAGTTGATAATCAGTAGTTAATTGGAAATTGAGGTGAGGATTGGAGTATTAATGTACGTGAGTATTGTAACTAATCATTTTTGTTGCAATACAAACGGAATTTGTAGGTTGTTTATTGTACGTGGTTTGTAATTAGGAAAGCTATGTACGAGGCAAGTTTCTGAACTCCATTATTATATTGAGCAAGTTTTTCCTTCTCTTAACTTGTTATCTCATTTAAAGCAAGTTTACCATCATTGAGCAAGTTTACTAACCTTAGCTTATTATTATTCAAGCAAGGTTGTTACCATGATAACTGCTTAAGCTTTATTCCAGTCAATTGTTACTCAATCATTGATTGTTATTCAAATTTCGAACACAGTTTCTGTTGTACAAACTTATTAATGAAACAAATGCTTTAGTGACTAGCAAAACCTTATTGATTCAGCTAGTCCTTAGTTGATGAGCATTGTAAAGATTTAGAATATTTTAAAATCTTTCCAAACCAAGTTCCTTTTGGTACGGATTCTGATGCTAAACTGAGATGAACAACCCTAATATAGGGGATTAATTACGCGACAACGTTGAAATGTTTGTGCGCAATACATTATACAAAGGGCTGATCCCCCTGAGTACGAGATGGATGGTCCATAGTCTATAAGACTGTTAAAGGTTACGGTAGAAATACTTGATAACCTAGCACATAGTTCGAGGTCTTGTGACCCTCAGATACACTTTTAATCCTGAATCTATATTCAGTTCTTGAGCTAAACTTTCTATTGAGCTTTCAGATCTTGATCAGTTATTGATTGAACTCAGTAAAACTATTATACCTCAGTTAAAATCTACTTCATTGATTAATTAATTGCTATTGTTATCACACTTGTGGGCAATTGTTTGCTCACTCTTGCATTAAACTTTGCAGCTAAGACATAGAAATCGGACCAACCGTCCACAAGTAAAGGCAAAGGCAAGATGCCGAAGTAGCAAGAGATCTGTTAATTATTTGATGTTTATTTGTAGCAAGACTTATTTAATTTTATGTTCTTTATTCCGCATTGATGTAATAAAGGTTAGATAACCTGGGACTTGTTTCATTTAGAGATTGGTGATGTAACCCCATTTGAGGGAAGATATTTCTTTAAGTTTATTTTATTAATCTTATTATGGGTAGATAGTTGTGAATGATTGAAATGGTGAACACCAAATCAGTGGGAATTAAGTACCCCGATTTGGGGGTGTCACAAAACCAAAAATATTTTTTCCTAAAAATTGAATACACTTTATGTGACCTTGATAAATTAATATCAAATGTTAAAGAAAGTAATTCAAAAAATAACATTTCTAAAGCAAGGAGATTCCTATTTCTTTTCAAAATAAGTTTTTTTTATCAACTATGGGCAAAAAGAACAAATACAAAAAATATATATAATATATCTTATATATGTATGTGTATGCCATATTTATGTATACCATATGTGTGTGTGTGTACCATATATATATATATATATATATATATATATATATATGCATGTGGGCATATGTATGCCGTGTATATGGTGCATATGTGTGTGTAATGTGTATGTGGTGTGCCCACGTGAGGCATGCAAAGTATTTTGAAAGTGGACATGTCGGTTATGCCTTGTCCGAAGCTAAGTTTGAGGAATTGAAATCAGTTTGCCCAATCCGAGTCATTCCACTTTGATCCAAGCCCCTCAAACTTTTATCAAAGCAATCCGGATCATTAAAATCAAAATGAATTTTCAAATTTACCTTTTTACCCTAACTTCAAAAATTCTATAAATAGGAAGCTTTTCTTCATTCTCAATTTACCAATTTCAAAAGAATAGAAAAGCTTATACTCTCCTTGCCTACATTCTCTCTACAACAAAAAGATTTCAATCTCTCTTCTATCAAAGATATTATTTTCTAAAGAAGAGAAAATTGGTCACAAGTATTGTTGATATAAGTTATCAAATTGTTGTATTTACATTATTTCATACTTGTTAGAAATTATAGATATCAAATATAAACTGTTATACACATTTATATATATCTATATATATATATATATATATATCTATATTTCATCTATTCTTATCAGTTTAAGGACCAACTGTAGATACCGATATTTAGAAATATTCCCTAAACAAGAATATTATCTAAACGGTGTTTGAAGTTCTAAGTGATCCTTATTGATATAAGTTATTTATATAAATATCGTAAAGTAGATCATCTGTAGATACCGATATTTGGAAGTATTCTTTAAACAAGAATATTATCTGAACGGTGTTTGAAGTTCTAAGTGATCTATCGAAAATATTTATATAAATATAAGTTGTGAACTTTTAAATTTGGTCAGTTATAGATACCGATATTTGGAAATATTCCTTAAACAAGAATATTATCTGAACGGTGTTTGAAGTTCTAAGTGACCCTATTTAATATTCACATAATAGATAAAATATCAAGTATTGCTTAACTACTTTATTTATTACACTTGATATCTGTCATTACAAGTATTTGATCTTATATTCATATTTATATAATACTTATTGCATTAATTAAACTATTCTATCTGTTTAAATCCATAGAAACACATTCTTTATTATAAAGAATATATATTTCTTTATAAACGAGGATTAACATTATATATCTGCTTACACAGAAGCACATTTCACAAATATATAAAAGTCATTGTACTCTTATATAATTACTTGATCTTTAATTGTATCTACTTATTCAAGAAGCATATTACTCAAACTCATTTGTAAAAAGAAAAAGGGTAGAGTTAGTTTATTTTACGTACCTGTGAGAAAGATTTGTAATTGTTTGTCCAAGACCAGAGTCTTAGAGAGGTCAACTGGGAGTTGGGTCTCTAGTGAAATTGTGAGGAAAGGAAGAAATTGTTATTTCAAGACCAGATCATAGAATAGAACTGAACTCAAAAGAAAAGGCGCAACTAAGCTTGAGGAGGGAGCTGAGAGCTTGCTGTCCAAGATAAGTTAGTTGTGGATAGTTGTTAGTTTATCTTTAAAATTTTGTAAAAGCTTCTCCGCCTGTTAAAGGAGTATTTATTACTAGAGTAATAGGATCTCAAGTCCTGGAGAGGAGCTTGAGACTGGACGTAGCAACATACCCGTGATATATGTTGTGAACCAGATAAATCTCTGTGCATTGTGTGATTGAATATTTACTGTCGTTTATATTATATTTTTAACACTGTAAATTAATCTACTAAAAATTCTAAAAGGCTTAAGATAATTTTTTAACCGGTGATAATCTATTCAACCCCCCCTTCTAGATTATTATTAGACTTTCAACAGCCATATCAGAATGCGTATAATCTGGGGTGGAAGAATCATCCGGGTTTCTCTTGGAGAAATAACACTCAGATTCAAAATCCAGCTCCACGAACACAGAATCCCCAAGGTTTTCAGAACCAAGCTCCACAACATGCAGAAAGAAAACCGAGTTTAGAAGAGTCGTTGGCAAGATTTATCACAGCATCTGAGAAAAGAATGAATGATCAAGATAAGCTGTTAACTCAGGTAGATTTGAATGTGAAAAGCCATGCAGTGTCAATTAGGAACTTGGAAAATCAGTTGGGACAGTTGGCTCACGTTTTGAACAATCGACCACAAGGAGCACTTCCAAGCGATACAGAGGTTAACCCAAGAACGGATGGAAAAGAATATTGCAAGGCTGTCACATTAAGGAGTGGAAAGGAGCTGCCTGAGACGGTTAAAGAAAATTCTAAACCAGAAACAGTTGTGGAGAATGAAGATGAGGAAGCCCCGACGAAAAGTAAGGCGAACGAATCAAAAAAGGCGAAGGATACAGGTTCGGAGGCAAAGTCAAAGGAACTCAAGCCAGATAGTGTAGTGCCTCCCGTACCATTCCCTCAAAGATTGCAGAAAGCTAAGTTAGACAAGAAATTTTTCAGATTCTTAGATGTTTTCAAGAAACTGCACATTAGCATACCATTTGCTGAAGCCCTGAAACAGATGCCCAGTTATGCAAAATTCATGAAGGAGGTTTTGTCAAAGAAGAGAAAATTGGGTGAATTCAAGACGGTGGCATTAACCGAGGAGTGCAGTGCAATTTTGCAAAACAAATTGCTCCCAAACTAAAGGATCCAGGAAGCTTCACTATTCCATGTATAATTGGTAACCAGTTCTCTGGAAGGGCATTGTGTGACTTAGGAGCTAGCATCAATTTAATGTCGTTATCAGTTTACACTCAGCTTTGGCTAAAGGCACCAAAGCCGACAAACATCAGCTTGCAGTTGGCAGACAGGTCAGTGACATATCCGAGGGGTATTGTGGAAGATATATTGGTTAAGGTTGATAAATTCATCTTCCCAGCTGATTTCATCGTTTTGGATTACGAAGAGGATAAAGAAATCCCCATCATATTAGGTCGCCCATTCTTAGCAATAAGGAGAACGTTGATAGATGTACAAAAAGGTGAATTGATAATGAGAGTGCAAGATCAGGAAGTCACCTTCAATGTGTTTAAATCGATGAAATTCCCTAAGAAAGGCGAGGAATGCTTACGGATAGACCTACTTGATGAAATCGTGAATGAACGAACCAGTGCAAGTTATCTTGAAGATCCATTAGAAGCTGCCCTTGTGGGGATAGACACTTGCGATGATCCAAGTGAGTGGGATTATGTCAAGGTTTTAGACTCATTACCTATTTCTCGAAAATTCAACAGGCAATTTGATATACTTGACCGGCCAAAAGAAGGAAAAAAGAGGTCCAAACCATCAGTGGAAGAACCACCTATGCTTGAACTCAAACCACTTCCATCTCACTTACGGTATGCTTATTTGGGAGACTCGGACACATTACCAATAATAGTTTCTGCTCATTTAAATGAATCTCAAGAAGAAAAATTATTAAGGATTTTGTGTGAGTATAGAACAGCAATTGGGTGGACAATAGCAGACATCAAAGGAATCAGTCCGTCGTTTTGCATGCACAAAATTCTGCTTGAAGAAGGAGCAAAACCGGTTATTGAGCAACAAAGAAGATTGAATCCGATCATGAAAGACGTAGTGAAGAAAGAGATCATCAAGTGGTTAGATGCCGGTATTATCTATCCGATTTCAGACAGTTCGTGGGTAAGTCCTGTACAGTGTGTGCCTAAAAAGGGGGGAATGACAGTGGTTGAAAACGAAAATAATGAACTCATTCCTACAAGAACAGTTACAGGTTGGCAAGTGTGTATGGATTGCCGCAAGTTGAACAAAGCGACGCACAAGGATCACTTTCCACTGCCATTTATTGATCAGATGTTGGATAGGTTGTCCGGTCATCAATTTTACTGCCTTCTTGACGGATATTCAGGTTATAACCAGATAGTAATAGCTCCGGAGGACCAAGAGAAAATGACTTTTACATGCCCTTATGGAACGTTTGCATTCCGAAGAATGTCTTTCGGGTTATGTAATGCACCGGCTACATTTCAGCGATGCATGATGGCTATCTTCTCGGATATGGTTGAGCAGAATTCAGAGGTGTTCGTGGATGATTTTTCTGTATTCCGTGATAGTTTTAACTTGTGTCTTAGCAATCTCATCTTAGTGTTGAAGCGCTGTGTGGAGATAAATCTGGTTCTTAATTGGGAAAAATGCCACTTTATAGTGCAAGAAGGGATTATTCTGGGGCACAAAGTGTCTGAAGCAGGTTTAGAAGTGGATATAGCAAAGATCGAAACCATTGAAAAGTTATCTCCACCAACATCTGTGAAGGGCATTAGAAGTTTTCTCAGATATGCAGGATTCTACCGTCGATTCATCAAGGACTTCTCAAAAATTTCAAAACCATTGTGTTCACTCCTTGAGAAAGATGTTCCCCTTCAAGATGGATCAATCTTACATCGAAGCCTTCGAAGTGCTGAAACAGAAGTTAGTCACAACCCCGATTATAGTTGCTCCCAATTGGACTTTACCTTTTGAGTTGATGTGTGACGCAAGTGATTATGCAGTGGGAGCTGTGTTGGGTCAGCGAAGAGATAAGATTTTTCACACCATTTATTACTCAAGTAAGACACTCACTGAAGCTCAATTGAATTACACTACTACAGAAAAAGAGTTACTTGCAGTAGTATTTGCCTTTGATAAATTTTGAGCATATCTGATTGGAACCAAGGTGATAGTCTACACTGATCATTCAGCCATCAAATACTTGATTGCAAAGAAGGATGCCAAACCAAGGCTGATTCGATGGGTCCTCCTATTGCAAGAATTTGACTTAGAAATTCGAGATAGGAAAGGTACGGAGAATCAAGTGGCTGATCATCTTTTAAGGTTAGAAAATGCCGACACTCAAAAAAAGAATGATGTGGTAATCAATGAGTCGTTTCCAGATGAGCAGCTATTTCGTATCAACACCGAAGTCCCTTGGTATGCTGATTACGTGAACTTCCTAGTCAGTAACGTTCTTCTGCAAGATTTCACTTCTCAACAAAGAAAGAAATTTCTCCACGAGGTCAAGCAGTACTTCTAGGATGAGCCATTCCTCTTCAAAACTTGTGCGGATTAAATGATACGACGTTGTGTGCCACAAGAAGAAATGGAGAGCATATTGACTCGGTGCCATTCATCAGAGTATGGATGACACCAGCAAAAGTGCTACAATCAGGGTTTTTTTGGCCTTCGTTGTTCAAAGATGCCCATCTTTTTGTTCTAAAGTGCGATAGATGTTAAAGGGTTGGCAACATTTCGAAGCGGCATGACACGCCTCTCAACACTATCCTTGAAGTTGAACTCTTCGACGTATGGGGTATTGACTTTATGGGGCCATTTCTGTCATCATTTAATAATCAATACATACTTTTGGCTGTGGATTACGTGTCAAAATGGGTTGAAGCACTTGCATTACCCACAAATGATGCCAAAGTGGTTTTACGGTTCTTGTAGAAGAATATTTTTACTCGATTCGGTACACCAAGGGCCATAATCAGTGACGAAGGTACCCATTTTTGCAATAAGCAGTTCACTAAGTTGTTAGCTAAATACGGAGTCAAACACCGGATTGCTACGGCTTATCACCCCCAAACGAATGGCCAAGCGGAAGTATCGAATCGTGAAATTAAGCAAATTCTGGAAAAAGTGGTGAACCCATCTCGAAAGGACTGGGCAATGAAATTAGATGATGCTTTATGGGCATATCGCACAGCCTATAAGAACCCCATTGAAATGTCACCGTATCACATGGTTTATGGGAAAACATGTCATTTACCGGTCGAACTTGAGCATGAGGCCTATTGGGCAATTCAGAAATTGAACCTTGATCTCCAAGCAGCTGGCGAGAAAAGGTTGCTCCAATTGAATGAGATGGAGGAATTTTGTCACCAAGCTTATGAGAACGCTAAGCTGTATAAAGAAAAAGTCAAGAGGTGGCATGACAAAAGGATAGTTGATCGGAAATTCGAACCGGGACAAGCTGTATTGTTGTTCAACTCCAGACTGCGGTTATTTCCTGGGAAGTTGAAGTCTAGATGGTCAGGTCCTTTCATTGTCACCGCTGTAGGCCCCCACAGAGCAATTGACGTCGAAGAACCAAACTCAAAGCGCACATTCAAGGTCAATGGTAAGCGACTCAATTATTATTGGGGAGGCGATGTGGATCGGCAAGCATCAGTGATTTATCTCTCTTCTCCCGATCAAACTGATGACTGAAACCGCAGAGGAAGTCAGGCTGACGACTATAAACCAAGCGCTTGATGGGAGGTAACCCAATCATGCTACTTTATTGCTTTCGTAGATCTAGTGTAGTTAATAATTTTGTTTTAGTTAGTAGTAGTTCAAAGTGTTCTTGTTTTGAAATAATTCTTCAATTCTTTCGTAGTCGGACTCATTTATGATGTTATTCTTTGGAACAGGGATAAAGCCTAGGGGAATGCATTAGAAGTAGAGAGACATGCTAATGGGATGGTACCAATTGAAGACAAGAGGAGCAAAGCAAAAGAGAAATTTTTTTTAGAAAAAAGGATTCTCGCCCCGGCGAGAAAAATACATTAGGGTTTCTCGCCCCAGCGAGAACCTCTTTGCCAAAACTCGCTCCAGCGCAATATTTTCTCGCCCCAGCCCATTCCTCTTTGTCCATTCTCGCCCCCGCGAGATTCTCAGGTATAAAATTCTCGCCTCGGCGAAAATCGCGGAAATCAGTTTTTAAAAACCGATCCCAATTCGGTTTCTTTCACTCCTAAACCCATGCAACTTCTTCCAACTCCTATTTCTACCTCTCCTATACCAACCAAACCTTATTCTTCCAGATTTCTCTTCTAATTTCCTCCCTCATTCTACCCACACTTGGATTCCTAATCAAACCCTACTACACTTCTCTCTAAATCCAAACCCTAATACAGTTCTACCTTCATCTCTCATTCAAAAGGAGAAATACTCTGTTCTATTCACAATAACCATATGCTTTATCGTTACATGAATGATTTCTAGGGTTTGCACCGAATTGAAGAATCAAGTTAATAAGTTCAACCACTCAACATCACCAATTCTGCTCCAGTGCACCGTGCCTCTGTTAGGTATCCTACATTGGGTAATTCTGTTACTTCGTTTGGATCAAGTTCTTTTGGAATTGGTATTGGGCAGTGATGTGCATGCTTTATTCTTGAGTTTCACTTTTCGTTGGGATTTGGTTGGATTGTTTGGATTACAATTTGTGTTGGTGTCTTCAATTGTGTAAAGTTTAGTTGAAAATTCGTAGAGTTGGAGTTTGGAAGGAAGTGTTGTTCCTAGTTCTGCATAGCGGAGTTGTGGTGTGTTAGCCTGGTTGTTTTCGAATCTTCGTTTGTGTTTGTTTGTTAAGTGATCAGTGATGGCTCCTAAAAGGCATCGGGGTGAGGGTTCATCTTCTACACCACGGTTAGATACTTGGTCATCCTTGTCCCCCGAGCCTCATAGTCCCCTACAATCTACTTGACCACCAATTTGGAATCGCTGAAGATAACCAAGTACCGAACCTCTAAACTTTTGGTCAATCACAATTCGAGTAAAATCACTTCATTCTCTACTTAATTGTTTGTAGCTTTGAAACAAAACTAAATGACCTAATGAACCATGAACCCCTCGGGGCTCGTCAATATCACTTTAGCACCATTGACATCCAACATCAAAGATCCATCCACGTAGAGCGTCAATGAGGACTGTATTGGTTGCACATTTGTGACCGAGCCCAAAATTGCACCCGAATGATCTAAAGAATTCAATTCGGAGAATGAGCATTCTACCACAAAATCGGCCAATGTCTGACCCTTTATAGTTATTTATGGATGATATTCCAAAACAAACTGACTCAACTCCATAACCCACGCAGCGAGCCAACCTGAGACATCCGACTTATGTAGTACCTTCTTAAAGGGTTGATCTGTATATATATACCACCACTAGTCAGACTTGAAAATAATGTCAAAGCTTTCGATTAGCCACTATCAATGCGTAGGTAAACTTCTCCAGGTTCAGATACCGAGTCTCTGTATTCCAAAGTGCATGACTGATATAATAAACGGGGAACAACTTTTCGATTGACTCTCTTACTAGAACATATTCGACTGCCAACGAACTCGCTGCTAGATAAAGGTATAGTGATTTTAAAAGGATCAACTTCATCAATAACGGAGCCAAAGATAGGTACTTCTTGATCCCTTGAAAAGTATCCTCACACTCTAATGTCCACTGAAAGGTCTTTTCATTTTTTGACCTCTTCAGAGTGTCGAAAAATGGTAGGCATCGTTTTGCCGACTTGAACATAAACCTCCTTAGCGCTGCAATCTGACCTGTTAACCATTTCACGTCTTTAAAAGTTTGTAGGGACTTCATATCTAGTATGTCCTTGATCTTCTTCGGGTTGGACTCAATTCCCCGCTTACTAACTAGATGTCCGAGGAACTTTCCCGAACATAGATCGAATGTGCACTTGGTCAGGGTTTAAGCGTATGTATTGGTCTTGGACAGTCTGAAAGCAGTTTTTCAAATCATCTAAATGATCCCGAACAATTGTGCTTTTGACGATCATATCGTCCACATACGCTTCCATGTTGCTATTGATCTGCTTTCTGAACACTTTATTCATCATGCGCTGATAAGTAGCTCATGCGTTGATTAATCCGAATGTCATCTTTTTGTAAGCATATATCGCTTGGTGCGTAATGAAAGCCATTTTTGGGATATCATCTTTACACATTTATATCTGATTATATCCTGAAAAGGCATCCAAGAAGCTTAACAAAGCAAACCCATAAGTGGCATCGATCAGTTGATCAATGTGTGACAAGGGGTAGAAGTCTTTCGGGCATGTCTTGTTCATATCTGTATAGTCGATGTAGATTTTCCACTTCCCGTTCTATTTTCGGACCAATACTATATTCACCAACCACTCCGGATAATCAATCTCAAAGATGAAGTCAGCCGTTAATAGTTTTGCCACTTCGTCATCGATAATCTTTTGTCGCTCTGGGGCAAAGATTCTCCTCTTCTGCCGAATAGGTTTTCGGGCAGGATATACATATAGTTTATGTACTGCTACAGACTCATCGATACCTGGTATGTCACTAGGTACCCAGACAAAAATATTAGCATACACCTGTACCAGCTCTACCAACTTTGTCCGAAAGGGTTCCTCCAATCCCGATCCAATCTTTACCGTCTTCTCTTTGTTTCTCGAAATTAACTCTATATCATCTGTCTCGTTAGTTGAAAAAGCAAGGAGTTCGGTACTGCCTTCGGTGAATGGCTTTACCTCGATTGTCATCCTCTGTCTTTGTTTGCTGACCTCGACTCCCGATGAGATCAGTGTATTGCGGTAATACCTTCAGGCGATATTCAAATCCCTTTTAACTTCGCCTACCCCATTCGGCGTAGAAAATTTGAGTTTGAAGTGGGGTATAGAAGTCACCGCCTGTAACGCCGCCAACGTCGACCGACCCAGGATAACACTATAGGCTGAGTCGACATGTACCATTAAAAATTTAATGTTTACCTGAATCTGCTAAGGAGCTATGCTAAAAGTAACCGACAGCTCGATGGTTCTTACCACGTACATTAGATCATTATTGAACCCATACAACGAGCCTCCTACTCGATATCCATCATTCAACCTTCTAGATCTAATATCTGGTATGCATGGGCATATAAGATATCTACCGAAGAATCGTTATCGATCATGATCCTCCTCATGTCCATCGGTCCGATTTAAGTGGTGATTATCAATGCTCTTTCATGTGGTTCCACGGACTCGGTAGGTAATCTTCATCAGAAAAAGAAATAATTGTTCCGGAATAAAGTCGATCGCTCCTAGCAGGCTGTTCGAACACTATCAGTATTCAGTCTAGTGTGCCTCGACACTTTTTCCCAGTCACACGCCCTATTGACCTTCCAGTGATGACATCAACTACTCGTCCGGTGGGCTAATTCTAATCAGATTGTCGATCCCTAGGCTGCTCCCGATTAGCATCCCCTGCCTTCTTCCCGAGCCTCCTATACTAGCAAAATAGTGAACCAACTCCCCGTTCTGGACGTTCTTCTCGATCAAATTCTTTAACTACCGATAATCCTCAGTTGAGTGTCTCACATTTTGATGGTAATTACAAAATTGGCTCTGATCTCCTCTCCTCGAATGGTTATTAGCTGGGCATGGTTCAAAGTACGGCTTGTCGAATCTCCTCCAAAATACTAGTCCGATCCGTATTGAGAGGGGTATAAATTTTATCAACGTTACGATTCGGGAAGGGA
The DNA here is from genome assembly GCA_034770075.1 of Aralia elata. Taxonomy (NCBI): domain Eukaryota; kingdom Viridiplantae; phylum Streptophyta; class Magnoliopsida; order Apiales; family Araliaceae; genus Aralia; species Aralia elata. Next base: position 18,396,647 of record CM068388.1, read on the forward strand.
GGTCGACCGCTTCTAAAATTATCACCGTTAAATTCCTTCTTCAGCTGCGCCTCGGACCTGGGATTATAACTCCTATCCCGATCTCTTGGTTTATCCAGTGTTCGTCTGATGTTTTAGGCTCCCCATAGCCTCATCAATATTTTTAGAGAGAAAATAAAATGCACACTTCTATTATTTTTTGGCCAAACATTCACTTAGAATGTACACGTTATCTCTCTAATTTCCTCATATGAGACATCTCTATAATGTGGAAGTCTAAAAGAATACCTCTAACATTCTATATTTTATATTTTTCAATAAATAGTTAGTTGAAAAAACAATGCAGAATGTGCATTTTATTTTCTCGCTAAAAGTATAATGTGCATTTAATTAAAATTAAAATTTAGGGTGAAAATTTATTTTAGGATTAAAGTCTATTGTCCAAATTGAAATTTAGTCTAAATTTTGAGTTTGGATTTTCGAGGAGCATTACATATTTCCGCCCCACGAAATAAAATCCAAAACATTTATGTTGCGTTTGGATTGAAGGAATGGAATGATTCATTCCATTCTAGTTGAAATGAGTTATTCCATATGCTCTCCCTCCCTTAAGGAACCAAACACAATTTTTTTCATTCTAATCGTAGTCAAACATAATTTTTTTCATTCCATAGGAATGAGTCATTCCATTGTCCCTCCTATTCTACCAATCCAAACGCAGCATTAAAACATTCCAAGTGCTACTCTGGCAGTCCCCATGAGTCGGTCTAAGCCAATCAAAACAAAGTCCCTCTTTCTATAGTAATCCAAGAGTAAAATGCAAAAGTAATTCTTGTATTATATTAGTATTTGGATATTGTGCCCTATTTTTAGTCAATGCAAAACGAATTTTTACTATCTGAAAATTTGGATTGTGAACCCTATTGTGTATTTCACATTGACATGTCAATTTAACACCTTTTGACTAAAAATATCTATTCTCTCAAGATTTAAACATAAAACCTCATACTCCCAAAATTAACAAAACATTTAATTATCAACTAAGCTAAGAATACTAATGTTATTTCTTAAAAAATTATTACTAACAATAATAGTATTAATACAACTTATTAGTTATTAGTAATATTATTAATAAGTTGTTAGTAATTACTTATTAGTTATTAGTAATTCTCTTTAACATAATTTTACTTCTTAGCTAAATACAAAATATATTATCTTAATTATATTACTTATTAGATATTATGATATATTAATGTTATTAATAATATCAATATACTTACAATATTATTGTTATTAATATACATTAATGTTAAAGAAAAAATATGATAATTTTGACAGGAGGAAGGGAGAAATCCAATTTTTCTTTCTCTTTGTCTAGTTTCTTCTGTAAGAACTGATGGGAAGAGTCAAGACTGTGAATAAGAATCATCTTAAGGTTTTTATTATTTATTTATTTGTTATTCTATTAATTCTACCTCTCTAACTTCACTAGAGTTACTTATTACAAAAGATGAAATCTAAACAATCATAATATATTGAATAAATAAAGTTCCTATTATATTTACAAAATATGTTGTCACCATATTAAATAATTTATTTATTATAACTAGTGTATTATTGTTATTATCATAAATTATTCTTATTAGCATACATTACTTTAATTATTATTTTGTTAAAAATAAATAATAAAATTAAAAATTAAATTAAATAAGGTTCATTTTTTTAACATTAATGTTACTAATACCATTAATATATACTAATATCTAATAAGTAATGTTATTAAGATAATATATTATAAGTATTTATCCAAGTAAGCAACAACATGTTAAAAAGAATTATTAATAACTAATAAATAATTACTAACAACTTATTAATAATATTACTAATAACTAATAAAGTTGTACTAATACTATTAGTGTTAGTAATAATTTTCTAAAAAATAACATTAATTCTTGGCTTAGTTGGTAATCAATGTTTTGTTAGTGTAGTGTTGGAAGTATGAGGTGTATCTGATTACTAATAGTAGAAATTGATCATATTGTGTCATTTTCTATTTGGGATTTGAGTAGTTATTTGACCACTTGTAATATTGTTGACATGTTGCCAGTTTTTGCTACAAATTCAAAATTATTGGATATATTTTTCCTAATATTAATTTTTTACTAAAATGTTTATGTACTAATTTTAATTAAATAATTCATTTAAAAGGTTATTGTCGAACATAATTCAACATTTAAAAGTTATTCAACAAGTTAATTCAATATTATTTAATAAATTATAAACTTTAATATGTCTATAAAATAATTATTTATGATATATCAAATCATTAAGTACAAAAATATTACATAAGTCAATTAGCTAATTTAATATTTCTTTCGTCCTCAAAATGATGGCTTAAGGTACAATTTTGTTTTGTCCTCAAAAAGATGATAATAAGTCAATAAGTACATAAAGTAGTGCAAATATATCATTTAGTGGGATCTACTAGTATATAAATAAAGAAAAATTAATTGTTTTATGTAATTTTGTGGAGTCACTAAGGATAAACTTAAAACTTTTTATAGCTATTGAGTTTTTTTAATTTGTGTGCAAAATGTGCCTTGGACATTCTTTAGAGGACGGAAGGAGTAAACAACAAAAAATGTCACATTATTGATATGTAAGATGACTATTTCAAATAACTCCCCCTAAAATTATGATATTTGTGGTTTCATTCCCTTAAATTAGGGGACTTTTAGAAAGATATTTGGCCTTTTCATTTATTAGTGATAAGACCTAATCGGTTCAATACATTCGGATTTGAGTTCTTTAACCAAGCTAGTCTCTCTAAACCTTGTTTCCAATTATTTTCATAGTTCTATATATTCATCATTAGGAACTTGTAGATATATGCTACAAGATTAGACATGGGTAATAACAAAACTTCATGGTTCTATCTCTTCACTTTTACGTCTTATAGGACTTGTTCATTTAGTTGAGTTTAGTGCATTGGCTTGTGTCTAGGATGGTATATAAACTTCAAATGCAATATCATTTTTGATATGGTGCATTTAGTCCTGACATATAAGGTCAAAGCCCTCCGCTTGGCTTGCCCGCTGAAGTTGAGGTTTGAGCTTATATATTTCAAGCAAAAAAAATTAATTTGGGCCTTTTTAGCTTAACTTAATTTTGGCCCGACCCGCAAGTGGCTTGTCCCGCCCATGAGATTCATTTCACTTCAACTGTTGAAGGTCTATCCTTTATTTTTGATAATGATTTGATATTTTTCTACAAGTAGTGCACCTATTTTCTTGTTTTTCTAGTAACACAAGCAACTCACTTTTATTTTGTTTTGCTCAATGCAATAGTTTTAACTTATAAATTCGTCGAAGTTGTGATATTTTGAGATCTCGAATCATGTAATAGTGCTATTGACACTTGATCAATTATTTCTTGTAGGATTATTTGTATTTTGCACATATAATGTTCTTTTATTTCTAAAATTTAAAATACTCAATATAAGTGTGTGAATAATGAATTAAATTGATTGAATAGATAGGCAAATTAATGTAAGGAGAAAAATAAATGAAAAACCCGGCCCGCCAATTCTTGGGCCATGGGTCTCTTATTTCAAGTCCACCAAAATCTTGGCCTTTATAGCTTGACCCAAATTTGGTCTGGCCTAAAATTGGCCCGACCCATTTGGGTTTGCCCCCTAGTTTGACGGGTATTGGTGCATTTGAGGCTTATAACTTGTCCTCTTTTCAAAACTTAAAATGTAGCATCAATTTTAAATTTAAAAATATCTTAAATTGACTTAAAAAATCTAAATGAATTATATATTCTCTCATTCAGTTTCAAATTATAAATTATTGTTGTCTTTTGAAAGTCGGCTTGAGATATTTACAAAATCTAAATTGATATAATATATTAAAATTTTACGTAATCATTATTCTTTTAATTAGTACATTTTTTTAGATAATTCACAATAATTATTATTGAATTCATTAAAATTAAATAAATTTAAGTCAATTTTGAGTTTGAAAATATCTCAAAATGACTTGAAAAATCAATAATAATTTTATATTTTGAAATGGATGAATTATTTATGAATACTGGTCAATTTATGCACATAACACACTATGTGTGTCATTTAAATAAATATTTATCAAAGTATACATTTATTATAGAAAAATTGAGGGAGAAAATTTCTAAATCATAAATATTGTGGAAAGAGAAAGGAAAAGAAAAAAAGGGATAAGAGAATGATTGAGAAAAAAAAAATAAGAATTAAAAACAAATAAAAATATCTGATTAAGAAACACCCCTGAAGAGACCAAGTGAAGCGAGAAGCAACAAAGACTAAGGGGTCGTTTGGGAGAACTTTTGTGTGGACTAAAATCCTTTTTAAATTAAATATAAAAGTGTTTTATTGTTCGGTAATCTTTTAAAAATACTATTAAATAGTACAAATTTGGGTTTAAAAGTACTTTTAACTTGAGCAGAAATTAAATTTAAACTTTTGAATGCAACACTTTTGACAAAAGTACAAAATTATCCTTAAATTGTTAAAAACAAATAAAATCTCATTTCGCACACTTAACTTAAAATAGTATTAATACTTTCAAAACTCTTTTATAATTATGTCATCAATTATTATTTTAATTTTATATTAAAACACATTTGTTAAAAGTTCTACCTCTAAAAGTGTTTAATCTGATTGCACCGATCACACACCGACACACGACACATATCTGCCAAACAAACATGATTTGAGCGATCATTTCTTAAAGAAGTTTCATACCAATTCTACACATGCTCACGAATACTCGAAAAAACGACTAAAAAGACTCATGCCGCTCATTTTGAAAAAAAAATCACATTTGTGATCCTCTGTCTCTTTTGGGACCACATGCCACTACAAGGACTAAGAGTGTACGGTGAATGTAAGTGTATTCGTTTTGCTAGAACTTAAAACGTTTAGAATTAATGGAATTCATATATATATATATTGAAAAATAATAAATTTTATAATTAGTAGTATTTTATAGATAGTTTATAATAATTGCGATTATAATCAATTAAAATCAAATTTTCAATTTGTTTTTTGATATATGAAGTAATCTATTTTTCTATTAAGTAAATATAATTCAATTAAACGGTTATATACTACCACATCTTTAATTTACGCCACTCATTTTCAGAAAATTATCTCATTTTGATCCCACCAAAGACTAAGAAGAGTCGATAAAGTGAGTCTCCTCTGCCAAAATTTCCACAAAGACTAAGAAGATTTCAATTATGGCTGGCAGTACAATTTTCAGTTTGATCAATAATTTCAGCAAACAAAATTCATACGGAAATAAGTTACAAACGTCTAATATAAATAAATGTTAATACCGAAAGAAATAGAAAGATATAAAAATACAAGGGTCTTTATGTACAAGTTTTTTAGTCCTAATTTAAAGAGATTTTCTTGTATTTTTTCTATTTGGTTGAATCTCAAGTTTATGTCTAAAACTTGAGCCAGAGATTGTATTTCTTATTTTGAGAAATAGTAAAATTATTAAGTTTGTCATGTACTCCCTCCGTCCCAAATTAATTGTTCAATTTTGACCTTTTAAAGTCAAATTGACCATTTTTAAAACTAATCTTTTTACTATTTTTGCTAAAATATAGGTGAAGAGATTATAACCAAAAGAAAGTATATACAATTTATTACTAACCCCAATTTTTATAATTTTAGAAATATATTTATATATATTTAATTATTAATTCTAAAAATAGTCAATTTGACTTAAAAAAAATCAAAATTGTGCAATTAATTTGGAACGGAGGGAGTAGTTTTTATCTCTTATTATATTTTATATTTTAGGCAACTTTTTCTCTCTTCAGGCCATAAAGACTAATTAAGAATAATCGATTTTAAGAGAAGGTGAGTTCCTGTCAAATACTCTAGTCGTCGGTCCGCTAGAATATAAACGTTCCATTTGGGTTAGTTGTCAAGAGGTACTTTTAATAAAAAGCAACCCTCATTTGTTAGCTAGAGAAAAACATAAAACTTGTTAGGTAGAGAAAAACATAAAACTAACAATTCAATTTGATAGTGAATATTTTGCAATTTGAAAACTAACTTATGAGAATTATATTTTTTTTGTTTTAAATTATAAGATTAATCTTTAAAATCAGTGGAGACATTTTTAAATTTAAAATTGAGATGATTTATTATGAAACAATATAATGATTAGTAATTTTTAGAATATTCATCTTCATACTAACTAATTTAAAAGATTAATCCATGTTAAATTTGAGTTTAAAAATGTTTTAAATAAACTTTTAAAAGTCAATTATAATCTAATTTGAAACGAAGGGAGCGCTAAATTAGACATTAACATTAACATGAAATTATGCAACGTAAACAATCATTTGCAGTCCAAAATTACGTATTAAAAAATAAAAAAGTTAATGCCACCTCCTACCACATCTTTCACGACACTTTTTTGAGAAACTTATCTCATTTTGAGCCCACAAAGATTAAGGGGTGTTTGATAAAAATGAATGAAACAATTTTGAATGTTTAAGTAATCTGAATTAGCTGAATGAAGCAGAATTCTGAATACAGAATGAAAAAAGTTGTTTGATAATTGACATGTCTGAAACATCTGAATAACAAATTTTTATTATTTTACCCCTTTGAAAAAAATTCAAAATTGTTGTAAATTTATTTAATATTACTTAATATAATAGTTAATATTGTACAAAAAAAATTAAATATAAAATACTTCATTTAACAGTCATTCAACTCATTTAGCCAAAAAAATTACACTTAGTCATTCAGCTCAAAAATCTGACCGATTCAGCCATTCAGGCGATTTTTATTCAAAACAAACGCATTGAATGACTAACCGATTCAGCCATTCAACTCTAAACAAACACCCCCTAAAAATACTCAATACGGTGGAGTCTCCCGTGCCAAAATTTCCACAAAGACTATGGTGACGTGTGATAAAAGTTTATATAAATAGAGTTTCTTTTTTAAAACAAAGTTTAAATATAAAAAAGACTAAGAGAAGACTCAATAAAGTGAGTCTCCCCTGCCAAAATTTCCACAAAGACTAAGAAGACTTCTATTAGTGGTGGACTGTACAAGTTCCAGTTTGATTAATAATTACAGCAAACAAAAAAATTCGTACGAAAACAAGTTATAGACCTCTAATATATATAAAAAATATAGAACGATATAAAAATACAAGTGCCTTTATGAATTTCTTTATCTACAAGTTTTTTAGTTCCAATTCAAAGAGATTTTCTTGTATTTTCTCTGTTTTGTTGAACCTCAAGTTTTAGTCTAAAACTTGAGACAGTGATTGCATTTCTCATTTTGAGAAATAAAAAATTAGTAGGAGTTTGTCCCGTAATTTTTATTTCTTATTATTTCAACATTAACAAATCAATTTTACAACCATATATTATAGGCCATTTTTTCTCTCTTTAAGACCACAAAGACTAAGAAGAATTGATTCGAAGGGAAGGTGAGTCACTCTCAAATACTCCAGTCGTCGATCAGCTTGAATATAAACGTTTTATTCGAGTTAGTGGTCAAGGACTACTTCTCATTAAAATCCAACCTTCATTTGTTAGGTAGAGAAAAATACAAAACTAACAATTCAATTTGATTATGAAAATTTTGCAATTTGAAAATTAACTTATTAGAATTATACTTCTTTTGTTTCATATTATAAGATTATTATTGACTTTTGAAAGTTAATTGAAACATTTTGAAGTTCAAAATTAAAATGATTAATTATATATTATGAAACAACAAATTTTACAATAATTAGTATTTTTTAGAATATTCATCTTTATATTGACTGATTTAAAAGATTAATCAATGTTAGATTGAATTTAAAAAATGTTACAAGTTAACTTTCAAAAGTCAATTATGATCTATTATTTGAAATGGTTGGAGGAGCAAATAAGACATTATCATGAAATTATGCAATGCAAACAATGATTTGCAGTCCAAAATTATGTAATTATAAATAAATAAAATATAAAAAGATAATGCCTCTCACTTCCGCATCTTTAATTCAAGCCACTCATTTTGAGAAAATTATCTCATTTTGAGCCCACAAAGACCAAGAAGAGTCAATAAAAGTGAGTCTCCCCTGCCAAAATTTCCACAAAGACTAAGAAGACTTCAATTAATGGTCTGCTGTACAGTTACCTCCTTTACATTACAAATCCAGCCATCATTTGTTAGGCTTAGGCAGTACTTGGTGAGAAATTAATTAAAAATAAACAAACAAAATAATGGCATCCTCCTCGTCCATCACTTGTGCACTACTTCTTCTTCTTCTTCTTCTTGTGTAAATATAATATTAGTAGCAGCAACAACAACAAGATCACCAGAGGCTGAAGCTCTACTTGGCAGCGGCTGGTGGAGAATTAATAATAATAATAATAGTAATTATGTTATTAAAGTGAACACTTCTCATAGTCATTGTAGCTGGACAGGCATCCATTGCAATGACGCAGGTAATGTCACTTCTATAGACCTATACAACTACTGCTACCTCAAAGACAAAAACTAAGAGAAGACTCAATAAAGTGAGCCGCCCCTGCCAAAATTTCCACAAAGGACTTCAATTAATGGTCGGCTGTAGAGTTACCTCCTTTACATTACAAATTCAACCATCAATTGTTAGGCTTAGGCACTACTTGGCGAGATATTATTTTTAAAAAAATAATGGCATCCTCCTCGTCCATCACTCGTGCACTACTTCTTCTTCTTCTTCTTCTTCTTCTTCTGGCTTCTTGTGCAAATATGATATTAGTAGCAGCAACAACAAAATCACCGGAGGCTGAAGCTCTACTCAGCAGCGGCTGGTGGGGGAGTAATATTAATAATAGTAGTAGTAATTCTGTTATTAAAGTGAACACTTCTCGTAGTCATTGTAGCTGGACAGGCATCGATTGCAATGACAAAGGTAGTGTCACTTCTATATACCTGTACTCTTACTGCTACTACAAAGTAAAACTAGGAAGTGAGGTGGGGAAGTTGAATTTTTCATCATTTCCCAACCTTGAACTACTTAATCTTGGGTACTGTGGACTGCATGGTAGCATCCCATACCAAATTGGTATGCTTTCAAAACTCACGCGACTTTATCTGGGACATAACTTTCTTACAGGTAAGTTACCTCCTTCCTTGGCTAACCTCACCCAACTAGAATTGCTTTCCATCTCACGTAATAATATTAGCGGTTCCATTCCCTTGGGATTTGGGAATTTGACCAACTTAAGTCTTCTATCCCTCCATGAGAATGACCTCGTCGGTTCAATCTATTCCTTGGCTAGCCTCACCCAACTAGAATGGCTTTTGCTTTTTTCCAATCAATTTAGTGGCTCAATCCCTTCAGAATTAGGGAACCTGAAGAAGCTAAGGGACCTAGAACTGGGCAATAACAACCTGCATGGTTCAATCCCTTCGTCTCTAGGTCTTTTAAGCAACTTGACATATTTGTTCCTCGATTCAAATCAGTTTACCGGCTCAATCCCTTCATCTATTGGTTCATTGACTAAACTAACCATTTTATACCTTGATTCAAACAATATTTGTGGTTCAATCCCACCGATTAAAAAATTGATTAACCTGGTCGATCTTAATTTGTCGGCAAATCATATCCATGGTGCAATACCTATGGAGGTTACCCTGTTCTCTGAACTTCAATATCTTGATTTGCACTCGAATCAACTTACTGGAAGCATACCCGTTTTTAAGGAGTGCAGTAGTCTTCAGTACCTAGACTTCTCAGAAAATCAGCTAAGCGGACACATCCCAAACGGACTTGTTAAGTGCAGCTCCCTGGACAAGTTGAAATTAAGTGGTAACAATTTGGATGGAACCATTCCTGTTGAACTTGCTCTTTTGACAAGCTTAACCTACTTGAACCTCTCGCACAATAATCTTTCTGGCACAATTCCGAGTTCTCTTTGCAAGTTGTTTCAAGGCATGCCAATTGATTTATCAGGCAATGCCCTTGAGGGAGTACAGCAAACTTGTCAAGAAAAGTCTAGGGAAAATATAACCATGTTCGAAGATGACAACCACCACCACAATGTCAGCAACATCAACACCATCAAGAATATAAAGAGAGTGTTCCGCACTTTATACATTGCTCTCCCCATTGTTATTTTGCTAACTTTCTTAACGATTGTCTTTGTATTATTGAATCGTCTCAAGGCAAAAAGAAGTCAAAGCCAATCTCAAGCAATCAAGAACGGTGATTTTTTTTCGATATGGAATTATGATGGAAGTATTGCATATGAAGATATTATCAGAGCAACCAATGACTTTGACATCAGATACTGCATTGGAACCGGTGGCTATGGTAGTGTGTATGAAGCTAGACTGCCTAGTGGCAAAGTAGTGGCTCTGAAAAAACTTCATCGACTCGAAGCGGAAGAGCCAGCTTTTGATAAGAGTTTCAAGAATGAGGTACAAGTATTAACTAATATAAGGCATAAGAACATTGTGAAGCTTTTCGGATTCTGTTTACACCACAGATGCATGTTTTTGGTTTATGAATACTTAGAAAGGGGAAGCTTGTTTTGTGTCCTCAGAAATGATGTTGAAGCCATCGAATTAGATTGGACCAGGAGGGTGAACATTGTGAAAGGTATTGCAAACGCGTTATCTTACATGCATTATGATTGCAACCCACCTATTGTTCATCGTGACATATCAAGTAACAACATCTTATTGGACTCCAAGCTAGAGGCCTTTGTTGCTGACTTTGGCACTGCAAGATTGCTATACTCGGATTCATCAAATCAAACTGTACTTGCCGGCACTTGCGGATATGTTGCTCCAGGTGAACAAGTCTATAAATGTAATATTATAAATTTATCGTTTTTTCCTTTAATATAGCCTAAAAATTCAATCTAGAGAATTTAAACTATGCAGAACTTGCTTACACCATGGCTGTGAGTGAAAAGTGTGATGTCTACAGCTTTGGGGTAGTGGCTATTGAAATAATGATGGGAAAACATCCGGGAGAGCTCCTCTCACCTCCAAAGTCATCTTCTACTCAAGATATAATATTGAAAGATATGTTGGATCCTCGTCTCTCTCATCCAACTACTCGACTAGTTGAGCAGGATATTATTCGGGTTCTTTCATTGGGTTTTGCATGTGTACGCTTAGATCCGAAAGCGCGACCAACCATGCATGCCGTGTCACAAGAGTTAATATATAGCTTGCAAACCTATAGTTAAATCTCTTCATGCAATTTTAGTAAGGCAATTAAGGTATAGAGAAAAAGTATTCATGTTTTAAACTAAGTGGCCAACTTATGGAATTCAAAATATTGGTCTTTATTTCTTCATAAGAAGTAAACTCAAAAGTTTTAATTTCTGAAATAAGAAAAGGCACAAATATTTTAATATATTTTAGATATTCTTTTCTGAAACATCTATTAGACTATACTTAATAACATTTCTTTTTTTGGCAGAGACTAGCTTATGCAAATTTAGAGAAACGTATAGAGTCTCAGTTTTCCTCACAAGCTTGTTCACTGAATCGGAATTTGGGATAAATAATGGACTGCTCAAAAATCTTGCAATATTCAAAAGTTTGTATTGGTATTTATTAATTTATGTGAAAAGTTATATAGTGTTATTTTGAGTCCTACTTATCATTGAAAATCGTTTATTGTGAAAAGCTCCTACCTTCTTACTTTATCATACTTATTGTTGGGAATTTTTCAATAAAAATGAATTTGAGTTTATCCATATTTTATTTAAGAGTTAATTTCTCCAACTTTATTTTGTAACTCATGTCATTAGAAGATAATGTTCTTTGTAGACATGGCAAAGGGAAGGGAGAAAGAAATGTCATATGCAAGAGTGAGCATAAAAATCAATAGTTAGTTATATTTACACTGATAAATCAAACAACAAATTAATACTTAACTAGGTAACAATTAGTAGTGGATGACTTAAGTTTGACCGGCTCAATTCGTTATGATGGGGTGTTCAAAACAATGTGATGTGCATCCGCTACAATTTTGTAATTATTATTACTAAAATTAGGGGCAAAATTGTAATCCCGTCATTCGCTATTATTAATAGCGACATTCTCGCTACTAACAAATGACCGTTGGGTTTCAATATTTAATCTTGGCTGTGATTATTCGTATTTGTTATACGAATAATCAATCAAATAAGACTTGAGTCTTTTAATTACACTTTCTTGAGTCTATTAATCAAGTGTATTGAGATGATAACAACAAGGTGTAAAGTTGATGATATCAAATAACTCTTATCTAAATTAGTGAAACAGAAGCCGTATTTGAGAAAAGAGAGAAGATGTATGTATAAAAAGTTGTATGGATGATTCTGCACCGATTCATGTGTATAGGAATTTCACATTCGGTTTATTAGCATTAGGATTTAATAAGGAACGTTAGATCATGGTAGTTTTGTAAGATCCCGACTTATGAAATAAAAGTTTATTATTTTCTTTATGATTATTTTTCTAAATAGTGAGGTGCTTAATTGTTATAAATGATAGTTAAGAATGTTATATGCAAATTATCTGATAAACAGTATGTCGGGGAATATTCTTTTTGTCGGAGAATATTCTTTCTGTCGGGGAATATTATATTCGGTACCGTACGACGGCACCGCAATGACAATATTGTCAACGATAGTGGGCCCCATTGTCGGATACTGAAAACGACAGTATTTGTCAACAGTATTATCACCTGCAACTGTTGAAATACCCGGTAATAAAAAGAACAGTAAAACGCATTATTCCACATTAGTACGCGGTATTTCACAAGCACACGGTGTTGCACAGTATTTTATATTATTGATTCAATAATTGATAAAGTAGCTATTGCACAGTATTTTGATTCAATAATTGTTATAGTAGCATCTGCATAATACTTTTTATTATTTGTCATGACACTGTAACTCATATTATTTGATATGATATTTTAGCATTATTAACAATGTCTAGAAATTCTGTCAAGGAAAAAGGTTATTTAATTGCGCGCCGTTTATACGGAAGGCCCCCTTTTTCCTGAGAATTATCTGGTTGTCAATATTATAAGTCTATAATATTAATGGTGAATAATTGTTAAAAGTTTAAAATCATGTTGATTAAATATACGTGAAGCATTGTTGTAAGTTATCTTATATTTCTGTGGGACCCACATTTTATTTCGTGGGACCAACAACTATTTGATCGGTGGGACCCACAAATTATTTTCGTAGAATAATTTCTTCAGATTTTGTTTCTTCCGTGGGACCCATAGGTCATTCAATAATGACTTACCGTTAGTGAATAGTTAATTCAGTTTTTATTTTATCTTAGGTTTAAAACCTAAGTGAAAGCATATTCTAAGAATATACTATGGTATAAAGTATATTAAATGAATATGCCAAGGGTATAAGTGTAATAAACCAAAAAAAATTAGGAAAAAGACTAAAATGCCCTCACTTTGATTTTCCTATAAATAAGGAGAGTTCGCTTAAGAAATTTTCACACCTTCATTGCTTATACTTCATCTCTCTCTCTCTAAATTTCTTATGTTCTCTAAGTGTGCTAGGCTATTGTGAGTATTTGTGAGAATACTAGTATTGTCCAAAGTTAGTAAACTTCATAGAAAGCAACATCCAGTCTTTTATTAACGAAAGTAGGGGATATCATTTCTTTCATACTCTTATGTAATATCATTTGCTTCCATGTTCGTAAGTAATATTATACTCATAAAGGTTGTTATTTATTCCGTATTAATTTGTGGGGATAACCTGTCCGTGCGGATTGACGCATGCCTAGTGAATATCCTTTTGTATTCATTCCTTATTACATTGTGGGAATAACCTGTATGTACGGAGTGTCGTACCTGGTGAATAACCCTTTGTATTCATTCCTTATTAATCTATGGGTATAACCTGTCCGTGCGGTTTAACGCATGCCTGGTGAATAACCCTTTGTATTCATTACTTATTAATATTTTGTGGAAATAATCTGTCTACGCGAATTATCGTATGACGGGTGAAAATCCTTTTGCAGTTCGTATATTCTTTTATACTCGTATAAAATATCATTTCTTTTTACTCTTTGAGGGACATCTTTTCTTTCACATTTCTCCATTTATAATAAGAAATTTTTGTTTGTTTCCAAAACATTATTTTTAAATGGTGAAAATCCCTGAAATTAGTAAAATATCCTTAATAGTTTGTGCTTCATCTAATATCTTTTCACTTGAATCTTTCTATTTCATTTTATACGTTATAGTTGAATCATGAAATAATTTCTTGAATATCATTCTTGAATTTGACTCCACCATTTGGTCATCATGTTGGCAATTTGGTCAATCTTCGACACTGATTAAATTATGAATGTTTTCTTATCCTTAATCTCACTGTGTTTATTTTGTATCATTGTCATCTTCCTCATCCTCATACTTAAATTGTGGTGATAGTTCTCTTTGTCCCGTAGTGCAAAGATGAACTAGCGTGACATGATTTTGACCAAACTGTGTATTGGTATAATCATGACTTTTGGTGTTACAAACAAAGGCGTATGGTAAAAGTTCTCTTTGGCCTGTAGTGCAAAGATGAACTGGCATTTGGCATAATCATGACCGGTGATGTTATAAATAAATATCTTTGGCACGTAGTGTAAAGAGAGGTTGTTGAATATAAACTGTTGATTTGGATGTTCATAAACAGGAATTGTTGATTGGTGTTACAGGGATAAAATATTGGTGGTGATCCTTTAACTTATAGACGATGGTAGATATTATAATCTACTTGACTCTTCTAATGGATTGTTCGTTCCGCTGCAGTTGTTGTTGTTGAACAATTAAAATATCTCTGATTTATTATTGTTGAAGGCTAAAGATAATTTTATTCTTCATTATCTTAGTCATGATATTTTCTACTGGGCTATTTATGCTCACCCTTTTTTCTTTTTGTTCCATTGTTCTCCTCAAGAAAAGAGAGTGTAGCGGGAACTAGCCGGGGAATGGAGTGATGGTCCGAGATAATAAAAGTATCCCAATACACTATTATTAGTGTGTCAATAAATGTATTGAGAATTTAAGATGTATTTGTATTGTGTTGTCGTATTTTGCACAACACTTGTTAGTTGTAAATGGGAAATTCATATTTGTATTTGTATTTTATAAGATGTTATTGGCGACTCAAAATGGGTTGTGTGGACCTATTTTGGGGGCGTCACAGTTGGTATCAGAGTTTAGGGATATGATCTTTGGTAGAGATCTGGGATTAGAACTAGGAGGGGAGAGACGAGTAAAATCCTTCGCTAGTGTGTCCTACCTAAGCTATTTTTGTTATTTAAGTAATTGGTTTGGTTATAGAGACAAGATGTTGCATGTCTATTTCTTTAACTAATCTTTATTTTGTGATCACATTTCAGAATGACATCTGAAAACCAAGAGATTCACTATGAGACCATTGTGGCTGAAAATCAGGAAGCCACAAATAATACGGGTGCAAACTCAGAATATCATGATGCTAATCATGATGCTAACAACAGGATGAATGATGAATTTTTTAGGAACTTCATGCAATACATGCAGAACCAGGCAAGAAGAGCTCTTGTCTATAATACTGGCAGAAACACTGATAATGCACGAATGGTCACTGCCAAGCAGTTCAAAGAGTTGGGACTACCTGAATTTTTTGGCAAGCCAGATCCACTCAAGGCAGAGGCGTGGCTCAAACAATTAACAAAGATATTTGATGTACTGCATTGCACAGACGACTAAAAGGTTCTGTTCGCAACCTTTATGCTACGAGGAGAAGCGGATCATTAGTGGGAATCCGTGAAACGTACCCATCACTCAGCACTCGAAATGTTTTGGGTCGAGTTCCAGAAATTATTTAACGAGAAGTATTTTCCGGAAAGTATTCGCCATATGAAGGAGGTGGAATTCATCAAACTGGAACAGAACAACATGACGGTGTCGCAGCACGAAGCCAAGTTTGCCGAGCTGTCGCATTTTGCATCCCATTTGGTGGACACTAAGGAACGGATGACACGAATGTTTCTACGAGGTTTAAACCAGAAATTCGTAAATA
This sequence comes from Aralia elata, assembly GCA_034770075.1. Classification (NCBI taxonomy): domain Eukaryota; kingdom Viridiplantae; phylum Streptophyta; class Magnoliopsida; order Apiales; family Araliaceae; genus Aralia; species Aralia elata. Next base: position 18,412,727 of record CM068388.1, read on the forward strand.
TCTCGTTTCTCATAAAATTTGTCAATATTCAGATGCTGTGGATATGGCTCAAGTAGTGGAGCAAGAGAGAGGAATACTACAACCAGGAAGCAACACCCAACAACGAGAGAAAAATTATGATCATAATCGTAATGGTGGCAACAACTATCGAAATAATGATAACCAGCGAGGAGAGAATCACAACACCGGAAATGGTAACCACTTCGGTGGAAATCCTGGCCCAGATAACAGAAGGAGTGAGTCAAGTGGCAACAATTCTAAGAAGAGGAGATTCAACAACAACCATAGAAAGGCACCAACATCAACACCAACACAAGTACCAGTTTCGAAGGGAGAAGAACGACCACCAGTTAGATGTTTCAGGTGTGGGAAAGAAGGACACATCAGTCCAAATTGTACACAATCGCCATCCCAAGTATGTTACAATTATGGAAAAGAAGGCCATATAGCTCGCTTTTGTCATGCAGCGAAGTCAAGTCCAGCTGCAATGATGATACTGAAGGCGGTCGCGGACAAGTCAAAGTCTGTGGTTCAGGGGAGAGCTTTTGTCGTGACGTCCCAAAAAGCGCAGAACCCGAACGAGGTTATTACGGGTAAACTACTTATTAACTCTTGTGAAGTCTATGCCTTACTAGATACTGGTTCTACCCACTCTTTTATTTCACCAACATGTGCTCAACGCCTGAATTTGACTCCTGAAAAGTTAGATTTTGACTTATCTATCGAAATACTATTAGCACAAACATTCGTTACATCTACAGTCTATAAATCTGGTTTTGTTCAAATCGGCACCCTCACATTACCTGTTGATCTTATCTCCTTGAACATGCATGAATTTGATGTGATTTTAGGAATTGATTGGTTAACTGCTCATCATGCTAAAATTGATTGCTTTCGTAAGGTCATTAGTTTTCATATTCCTAATCAACCTATTATGCGAATTCAAGCAACCAAACCATTGAAATCAATAACCATCATTTCTAGTCACAAAGTCATTCGTTTATTGAAAAACGGATGTCAGGCTTTCTTAGCCCATGTAACGGATTTAAACAAATGTACGTCAGATTTGAATAATATTTTAGTTGTTAATGAGTTCCCTGCCGTATTTTCCGAAGAACTTCCTGGCCTACCCCCAGACCGTGAAATCGAATTTTGTATCGACCTTGAACCCAATACGAAACCTATTTCCAAAACCCCATATCGAATGGCTCCTATTGAACTTCAAGAGTTAAAAGTCCAACTACAGGAGTTGTTAGACAGCGGTTTCATACGTCCGAGTACATCGCCTTGGGGTGCTCCTGTTTTATTCGTAAAGAAGAAAGACGGGAGTATGAGACTTTGCATTGACTATCGGGAGTTAAACCATGTCACCATCAAAAATAAGTACCCGTTACCTCGCATTGATGACCTGTTCGACCAGTTACAAGGTGCTCAATTCTTTTCAAAGATCGATCTTCGTTCTGGGTATCATCAGTTGAAAGTTAAAGCTGATGACATTCCAAAGACTACCTTCAGAACTCGGTACGGGCATTATGAATTCTTAGTCATGTCTTTTGGATTGACTAATGCTCCTGCAACTTTCATGGATATGATGAACCGGATATTCAAGGAATATTTGGATCATTTCGTGGTTGTCTTCATTGATGACATTCTCATATATTCTAAAAGTCGTGAAGATCATGAGCAACATTTGAGGCTGATACTTCAAAAGCTTCATGAAAACAAGCTATATGCTAAGTTGAAGAAATGTGAATTCTAGCTTGAGGAAGTTGCATTCCTTGGTCACTTAGTTTCTAAACAAGGAATCTCGGTTGACCCGGCGAAGATTGAAGCAGTATCAAATTGGGAACAACCTAAGTCAGTAACCGAAGTACAAAGCTTTCTGGGTCTAGCTGGTTATTATCGGAGATTCGTAGAAGGATTTTCTCGAATAGCCATTCCATTAACTCAACTGACTCGGAAAAGCACAACATTCAAATGGAGCGAAGAATGCGAGAAGAGTTTTCAAGAACTCAAAAGAAGACTCATTTCAGCACCTGTATTGGCAATACCATCAGGATCGGAAGAATTTGTCATCTACAGCGACGCTTCAAGCAAAGGACTAGGTTGTGTTCTCATGCAACATGGGAAGGTTATAGCCTATGTGTCTCGGCAACTCAAGGAATATGAGAGAAATTATCCTACTCATGATCTAGAGTTGGCAGCAGTCGTTTTCGCGTTGAAGATTTGGAGACATTACTTGTATGGAGAGAAAGTGGAGATCTATACAGACCACAAAAGTCTCAAATATTTCTTCACCCAGAAGGAACTCAACATGCGACAGCGGCGTTGGCTCGAGCTGTTGAAAGATTACGACCATACCATCCAATACCATCCTGGAAAGGCGAACGTGGTAGCTGACGCATTGAGCAGAAGATCATATGCAAGTACAGTGCGTTACTGACATCGCAAAGGCTCATTTTGGATGATTTACAAAGGATAGAGATTGAGTTAAAGACTCCAGGGACCCATGTGAAGATCGCACATATACAGGTAGAACCGGCTTTAATCGACAAAATTAAAGCTACTCAAGTTACAGACCCGGAGTTGGTGAATATGAAGAAAAAGGTACAAGAAGGTGTTATTCCAGAAGCAAGAGTCGACGAAGACGGAATACTTCGAGTCAAATCTAGACTATGTGTTCCTAACGACCCTGACTTGAAATACAAAATCATGATGGAGGCACACAACACACCATTTGCAATCCACCCTGGAAGTACCAAAATGTATCGTGATCTTCGACATACATTTTGGTGGAACAATATGAAGAGAGAGATTGCAGAGTTTATCGCAAGATATTTAACTTATCAACGTGTCAAGGCGGAGCATCAAGTACCAAGGGGTCCATTGCAACCACTTGAGATTCCAGAATGGAAGTGGGAACACATCAACATGGATTTCGTGACAGGTCTTCCCAAAGTTTCTCAAGGCTTAGACGCAATTTGGGTCATTATAGATAGATTGACCAAGTCTGCTCATTTCTTGCCTATACAAGAAAACTATTCACTTGAGCGTCTTGCTAATATGTATATAAGCGAGATTATCAGATTGCATGGCATGCCAGTATCCATCGTTTCTGATCGAGATCCTAGGTTCACTTCACGATTTTGGGTCAGTTTGTAAAAAGCTATGGGCACTGAATTACGATTCAGTTCTGTATACCATCCCCAAACAGACGGGCAATCAGAAAGGACTATTCAAACCCTCGAAGATCTATTAAGACTTTGCGTATTAGACTTCAAAGGAAGTTGGGACAAATACTTGCCATTGGTGGAATTCTCTTATAATAACAGTTATCAAACAAGTATAGGCATGGCTTCCTTCGAGGCGTTGTATGGACGAAGGAGTCGATCTCCAACATGTTGGGATGAAGTAGGCGAGGCAAAATTGTTGGGACCCGAGTTGATACGTATGACTACAGAAAAGATCCAAATGATCCGGCAACGTATACAAACAACTCAAGATCGACAAAAGAGTTATGCCGATCTTCATCGAAGAGACGAAGAATTCAATGTCGGAGATCATGTATTTTTACGTGTTGCTTCGTGGAAAGGTGTTACGCGATTCGAAAAGAGAGGAAAGCTTAACCCTCGATTTATCGGTCCATTTGAAATCCTCGACCGAGTAGGAACTGTGGCCTACAGACTCGCTTTACCGCCAAGCATGTCTCGTGTTCATAATGTTTTTCACATATCCATGCTACGTAAATATGTGAAAGATCCAAACCACGTTATTGAATTAGAACCAGACGAGATAGCAGAGGATTTAACGTACGAGGAGATACCTGTCAAGGTCTTAGATAAGAAGGAGCGGATTCTACGCTCAAAGGTTATACCTCAAGTCAAAGTTTTATGGAAAAATCATGATACTGAGGAAATGACCTGGGAGTTAGAATCTGAAATGAGAGCAAGGTATCCTCACCTCTTCAATATGCCAGGTACGTACGTCAATTTCGAGGACAAAATTTCATAAGGAGGGGAGATTGTAAGATCCCGACTTATGAAATAAAAGTTTATTATTTTCTTTATGATTATTTTTCTAAATAGTGAAGTGCTTAATTGTTATAAATGATAGTTAAGGGTGTTATATGCAAATTATCTGATAAACAGTATGTCGGGGAATATTCTTTTTGTCGGGGAATATTATATTCGATACCGTACGACGGCACCGCAATGACAATATTGTCAACGATAGTGGGCCCCATTGTCGGATACTGAAAACGACAGTATTTATCAACAGTATTATCACCTGCAACTGTTGAAATACCCGGTAATAAAAAGAACAGTAAAACGCGTTATTCCACAGTAGTACGCGGTGTTTCACAAGCACACGGTGTTGCACAGTATTTTATATTATTGATTCAATAATTGATAAAGTAGCTATTGCACAGTATTTTGATTCAATAATTGTTACAGTAGCATCTGCATAATACTTTTTATTATTTGTCATGACACTGTAACTCATATTATTTGATATGATATTTTAGCATTATTGACAATGTCTAGAAATTCTGTCAAGGAAAAATGTTATTTAATTGCGCGCCGTTTATACGGAAGGCCCCCTTTTTCCTGGGAATGATCTGGTTGTCAATATTATAAGTCTATAATATTAATGGTAAATAATTGTTAAAAGTTTAAAATCATGTTGATTAAATATACGTGAAGCATTGTTGTAAGTTATCTTATATTTCTATGGGACCCACATTTTATTTCGTGGGACCAACAACTATTTGATCGGTGGGACCCACAAATTATTTTCGTAGAATAATTTCTTCAGATTTTGTTTCTTCCGTGGGACCCACAGGTCATTCAATAGTGACTTACCGTCAGTGAATAGTTAATTCAGTTTTTATTTTACCTTAGGGTTAAAAACCTAAGTGAAAGCATATTCTAAGAATATACTATGGTATAAAGTATATTAAATGAATATGCCAAGGGTATAAGTGTAATAAACCAAGAAAAATTAGGGAAAAGACTAAAATGCCCTCACCTTGATTTTCCTATAAATAGGGAGGGTTCGCTTAAGAAATTTTCACACCTTCATTGCTTATACTTCATCTCTCTCTCTCTCTAAATTTCTTATGTTCTCTAAGTGTGCTAGGCTATTGTGAGTATTTGTGAGAATACTAGTATTGTCCAAAGTTAGTAAACTTCATAGAAAGCAACATCCAGTCTTTTATTAACGAAGGTAGGGGATATCATTTCTTTCATACTCTTATGTAATATCATTTGCTTCCATGTTCGTAAGTAATATTATACTCATAAAGGTTGTTATTTATTCCGTATTAATTTGTGGGGATAACCTGTCCGTGCGGATTGACGCATGCCTAGTGAATATCCTTTTGTATTCATTCCTTATTACATTGTGGGAATAACCTGTATGTACGGAGTGCCGTACCTGGTGAATAACCCTTTGTATTCATTCCTTATTAATCTATGGGTATAACCTGTCCGTGCGGTTTGACGCATGCCTGGTGAATAACCCTTTGTATTCATTACTTATTAATATTTTGTGGAAATAATCTGTCTACGCGAATTATCGCATGATGGGTGAAAATCCATTTGCAGTTCGTATATTCTTTTATACTCGTATAAAATATCATTTCTTTTTACTCTTTGAGGGACATCTTTTCTTTCACATTTCTCCATTTATAATAAGAAATTTTTGTTTGTTTCCAAAACATTATTTTTAAATGGTGAAAATCCCTGAAATTAGTAAAATATCCTTAATAGTTTGTGCTTCATCTAATATCTTTTCACTTGAATCTTTCTATTTCATTTTATACGTTATAGTTGAATCATGAAATAATTTCTTGAATATCATTCTTGAATTTGACTCCACAATTTGGTCATCATGTTGGCAATTTGGTCAATCTTCGACACTGATTAAATTATAAATGTTTTCTTATCCTTAATCTCACTGTGTTTATTTTGTATTATTGTCATCATCCTCATCCTCATACTTAAATTGTGGTGATAGTTCTCTTTGTCCCGTAGTGCAAAGATGAACTGGCGTGACATGATTTTGACCAAACTGTGTATTGGTATAATCATGACTTTTGGTGTTACAAATAAAGGCGTATGGTAAAAGTTCTCTTTGGCCCGTAGTGCAAAGATGAACTGGCGTTTGGCATGATCATGACCGGTGATGTTACAAATAAATATCTTTGGTACGTAGTGCAAAGAGAGGTTGTTGAATATAAATTGTTGATTTGGATGTTCATAAACAAGAATTGTTGATTGGTATTACAGGGATAAAATATTGGTGGTGATCCTTTAACTTATAGACGATGGTAGATATTATAATCTACTTGACTCTTCTAATGGATTGTTCGTTCCGCTGCAGTTGTTGTTGTTGAACAATTAAAATATCTCTAATTTATTATTGTTGAAGGCTAAAGATAATTTTATTCTTCATTATCTTAGTCATGATATTTTCTACTGGCTATTTGTGCTCACCCTTTTCCTTTTTATTGTATTGTTCTCCTCAGAAAAAGAGAGTGTAGCGGGAACTAGCCGGGGAATGGAGTGATGGTCCGAGATAATAGAAGTATCTCAATACACTATTATTAGTGTGTCAATAAATGTATTGAGAATTTAAGATGTATTTGTATTGTGTTGTCGTATTTTGCACAACATTTGTTAGCTGTAAATAGAAAAATTCGTATTCGTATTTGTATTTTGTAAGATATTATTGGCGACTCAAAATTGGTTGTGTGGACCTATTTTGGGGGCGTCACAAGTTTAATTTGAACAATCTGACTTTTGAATTAGTGAAACAGAAATAATATTTGAGAAAAGAGAGAAGACATAAAAAGAATATAGTATGGACTATTCGTCATTGGTTCGTGTGTATAGGAATTTCACTTTCAAATTATTAACATTAGTATTTAATAAGGAGCGTTAGATCATGGTAGTTTACTTTGATCGATCTGAATCACGCCCAAATCACGCCCAAAACATTAGGTATATATACGCAGCGGATACCTATACTTGATACATGTACATACATTTTTTGGTATAGGTATCCAAATCACGCCCAAAACACTGTATTATGTAAAAATTTCAATTCCATAATTATTTATTTATTTTTCTTTAGTTGTTTTAAAAAAAACAAAAAAAAAAAGGTCCGTATTTTAAGAAAGTCCGGGATCCCGGACTGGATCCGGACTATATATATATATATATATATATATATATATATATATATATATATATATATATATATATATATATATATAAATTCAACTAGTGAGAATTGAACGTGAGACCTATGTCTTAGTACCCCAGTCTTAACCACTAGACTAACCTCCAAATGAGTTTTTATTGTGCAAAGTCATATATTCTAGTCTATTCAGTAAAAGTTAGAAGATTTTAGAAGTAACACTGCTACACGAAGAAAGAAGTTTCCAACCACTAGTAGGGGTGAGCAAAAAACGGGCAACATCGAATTACCGAACCAAAAATTTTTAACTGAATTATTTTGGGTATTTTACTTAATTCGGTTATAACCGTTTAAGTATTCGGGTTCAGTTACTGTTTTTAAAAATTTTGCTATTCGGATATCCGAATAATCGAATTAGATATAATTATGCACTTATGTATTGTTAAATTTAAAATTATTAAACTAGTTTATGAATTTTATGGTTATGGATTATGGTTAAATATTGTTTGAATACTTTAGTGTGAAATTTGAAATGATTTTTTTTATTGGTAAAAATAAGTTCATATTTTGGTTAATTATATACCAAATAGCCGAATAATATAATTCGGTTTTCGGTTATTCGGTTAGTACTAATTTTGGATACTTGTTCGGATAGTAAAATTATATAAAATTCGGTATTTGGTTGTAACCGAATATATAAATCGATTTGGCTAAACCGAATACTCACCCTAACCACTAGTTCCTCCCAGACCCAAGTTTCCTCTTTGCCCTAGGATGAAATGTACTCCCTCCGTTCCATATTATTGACTTTTGAAAGTTAATTTGAGACATTTTCAAATTTAAAATTGAGATAACTCGTTAAAAATTATGAAATCATGAAATTTACAATGAGCAGCACTTTTTAAATTGTTTACAATATTCATCATTGTATTAATTAAAATTAAAAGAATTTATATTAATTTTGAGTTTAATTTTTTTAAATTGACTTTAAAAGGTTAATCAAATAATATGGAATGGAAGGAGTGAGTATTATAAATCAAATTATATTATATAGTAATAGGTTAAAAAAAAAAAAAAAACTCCCCCCAAATGGGCTATTTTCTCCCCTCATTTCTCTCGTAAACTTTCCTCGCAAACACCGTGTTAGTCTCTAGAATTCGTTAATCCCTCTCCCACATCGTCTCTCAAATCCAATTCTTCTATGCGATTTGAATTTGGTCTCTCAAATCCAATTTTTCCTATGTGATACCACCAAATTGAGGGAATTTGAATTTATTTGTCTCTGAATCTCTTGAACTTTCAAGATGAGAACGCAATTTATGAGTATGAGGTGAGGGAGAGATAAATAAAGATGTGTTTGGCAGCTACCAATCCCCAAATCCCACCAGAATTACCCTACAACTAGAGACAGAGCCGTGCTAAACGACATCGTCCGGCCTCCAGCTTCTTCACCCTAGGTGATACTCAAATTCATCTGTTTATAGATGATTAGGACTTGTTTGGTTCGCCGCTAAAAATAAAATAAATTTGAGAATAATGTAAAAACTCCAAAAATGATATTACCATCTTTTCCTCTTGTCTTTGTGGCTGATAATTTGAGCAAGTCCCAAACATAAGGCTCTGTTTGTTTATTTCAAAAAGCAACTCTCCTAGCAAATATGAGTTTATGGATTAAGATGGTAAGTGTTGGAACAAACGGATAAAGAGCTAAGCAATAGGTATGAGAGAGCTGCATTGTTACTTGTCAAGGATTTACAGGGGAAGCCTGACGGTCTATGGTGCTTTAGGGGTGCGCGACAAGTTTTTCCTTAAATTCTTGGCCTTCAGTCCATTTCTTGCTTATCGAATGCGTTACAAATTTGTACTTCATCGGTTTTAAAATTAAAGATATATTACTTTTTTGGAGTCAACCGGCGAAATTCAAAAATTTAATATCAATATAGAATTATTTAATTTTAATACAAAATATTATAATCATTGTAAACTAACTATTTGAATTGTAAAATTTTATAAATTGACTTTAATAAGTCAAAATATATCTCAAATTTCGAAAACGATAAAGTAATTTGGAAGCAATTCTACTTCATGTGTGATGTTCGAAACTCAAATAGAAAGGGGACAAAAAAAGAAATAAAAAGCTAAAATTCCATCCTTTTTTTAATGATGAATCTAGTTGCCTCTCATGATTCCTAACGTTCTGCTTAGAAGATTGTGTCAATATTGATGCTCAATTCAATTTTATTTTTTGTTGAACCCAAATAATAAAATCACAAGGGGAATTGTCTAGATTAATGATTCTTTCAGAATGGAATATATCATTGGTTTATTAATGAGTTCATAATTCCTGATATTACTATTAGTTTTCTAACAACATTGATTGTGAAACGGTTGGGAATTAAGATAACGCAAACCACACAATAAAATAAAGAGAGGTAAAATAACACAAAATTTAATGTGGAAAACCCTTAAAGGGAAAAATCATAGGCCAAACTCCGAATCTCCGTTATATCAAAATAACGGGCTTACAATAATCATCCCAAGTTTTACGCCCTAAAACTTGAAGTTCCACAATACCGCGACACAACTTTTTGCACGGACTAAAGCTGCAAACCCCTCACACCCATAATACAAATTTTTTGCACGAAATATAAAAGTTGCAAAAACCCTCTCCCTCTCCCTCACACAAACACAAAACCTACTCATACCATCTCTCAACTCTTAGGATGCTACATGACTTTTGATTGTGATACACTTCAACAACTGAACATAAAACTCTATTTATAGAGTACCCACATTTCTTCTTTTCCTATTCAAAATAGGACATTTCCAAAATAATATTCCTACCAAAAATAAGATTCTTTGTCATAATTGGACTCCAACATATAATAAATATCCTATTAAAAATAGGACACCTTTGTTTCCATAATAGCAATTCTTTTCTAAATAGGATTCGAGGAGTAACTCAACAATTCCTCCTTGACTCGAATCCCCGAATACTTCAATTTCCCCGAATCGTAGTCACCACCATCATCCGCCTTATCTGCATAACCTACATTATCCTCGTTATCCGCAATATACGCATCATCCGCGTTATTTGTAATATCTGCATCTTCCAGAACATCCGCAACATCCACATCTTTCATATCATCCGCAACATCTGTACCTTTCGTATTATTTGTAACATTCATATCATCCACATGATCTACACTACCATAATAATCTTCATTTTCATCATCATCTCCATCATCTAGCGACTGCAATGATCCTCCATAAGCGCAAAATCTCTTATCCATCAACATCACGATGAACACCAACTCCTTCAATTTTCACTCTCTTTATTTGTCACACCAATGCGACTAATTCCCCTTCTCCCTTGGATCCAATAAACATAGCTCTGATGTAATGACACGAAAATTTTATATGATGTTTAATTATTATATATTAAAAATTCTGTGTATGAATTTTTTTTTATGTGCTATGGTATTATTGTTTTATACTTAATAATTAGTAATTATTGTAAAGGAAGGTAAAATGAATATACATTATTATAAATATATATTTAAATTTTAAAGTGAAAAGGAAAGCCAATATGGCTTAAACTGAAAATGTGTGAGATAAGCCTATCTCTACAATCGATGAAATAATTAATTTTTGATTTACTTGATTTCATTAATTGATAGTAATAACAGTATGGGCATGGAATTTAATTAATACATTTAACTAAATATTATCTGTAGCATGAATTTAATTTAATGAATAATGCAAATATTGGCCAAGAGGATTAAATGAATAATGTGATCAATTGTATGATGCATAAATTGACTAGAAGTAAGGTTTCATAATTATAGTAAGTATGAACCCAAAATGTCATATTATAAGTTTATGGGAGGCCCAAACCATTTATTAAATGAACCCAACCCGTTTATGTTATCTACAACATGCCAAATTGGTGGTATAATCCCAAACCAATGTGCACCCAGCTTTTTCTCTAAGCCCTGTTCGACAGCCACATAAGAGGGGAAGGAGGCTGAGTAAGTTAATTAGCTTAGTTAGTTCAGTCAGTTAGCAAATCAGTTAGAGGCTAGGGGCTAATGATGTAGGAAGTAAATAGGGGCCAAGTACAGAGCTGCAGGGAGGAAGCTCAGTTAATACGACCAGCTCTCCACCCTCCCCATAACAGTTAACTTTTCCATTATAATTCAATCTTTAAGGAGCTGCAGAGTGGTATTTAAGGAGAAAGAGTGAGCTACAACTGGGGAAGAAAGGGGAGTAGAGCAGCAGAGTAGCCTTCCATTTCCTTACCATTGCAGTCTAGGAGAGAGAGCAACCCAACAAGGTATAAAAAATCAAACTTCATTAGTTCCTTTCCTTTTACATCTCTAAATAAACTGCTAACTAGATTGCTTATGAATGTTGGGGTTGTGGATTGTGTTATACCTGGGGACCATGGAGGGTCTGGGAGGCATAAGGATGACATGTGATAAGAGTATATGTTGTATGTATGCATATAAACATATGTATCATGTAGCTAAATAGACTGCACTAATAGTGTTTGATTAAATGCTTGTTAGAGAGTTGCTAGTGTTAATTGTTTGAAAAGTGAGTGCAATCAAGTCTAACCTCACGCCAATATGCTATATTAGTAATTCTATGTATGTGAGTATGCTTAAAAGTCAATTTTACCGTAGCATAGGACTGTTATAACTTAATGTGCTAATTTCATGCTTAAGATATGTGACACCCCCAAATTTAGGTACCAATACTGTGACGCCCCCAAATCCGGGCTCCTTAACCTCGGGTTTGGTGCTCACGATCCATCATACATATCACATCTAACTACCCATTCATTGATGAATTATATCATTCATTACATCACCTTAATAAAATATACATTAAAACATAATTATATCATTGTCATCCCAGGTTAACTAACCTTAACATTACATGTCTATAAACACAAAAGACTTAAGCGACATTATAATATAATAATCATTAAACAACTTGATACTACTCAGTCGCCTTTGCTTTGCCTTTGTCCTTATTGGAACCTTCTGCTACATCACCAAAAACTCATAATGTCCATAACGAGTTCGGAATGCCGTCTTTGGAATATATTTTCTTCCCTTACTTTCAACTGGTGGTAGCCAGTCCTTAAATTGATCTTCGAGAAGTATTTTGGCTCCCTTCAATTGATCAAATAGATCGTCAATCCTGGGCAACGGATACTTGTTCTTAACGGTAACTTTGTTCAACTCGCGATAGTCGATACAAAACCTTAACGATCCATCTTTCTTCTTCACGAACAGAACTGGCACTCCCCAAGGTAACACGCTGGGTCAGATATAACCCTTCTCTAGTACCTCCTTAGTTAAACCATTAGTTCTTTAATCTCTACCGAAGCTATTTGGTATGGTGCTTTGGATATCGGTGCAGTTCCCGATACCAAATTGATCACAAACTCTACTTCTCTATTCGGCAGCAAGCCTGGTAATTCACAATAGGTATCTGGCCCAGTTCGCCCCCTACTCTTCGAGTATCAACCACATGAGCCAGGTAACCTATGCAACCTTTTCTTAGTAATCTTTTTGCTTCCATCATCGTCAGACAACAAGATTATCTCGGCGATTTACTACCATAAAATACGACCTTCGACTTATCTGAAGTCTTCAGGCATATGCACTTCTTCTGACAGTCGATCATAGCTCCGTGATTCGATAACCAATCTATCCCAAGAATCACGTCGAATTCCCCTAATCGAATCGGCATCAAATTCACGCTAAGCTTAACACCTCTCAAATTGGCTACTTCTACGTTTACAGGATTCTCTAGTTTTTCTCAGGGTAAGCCTAATTGTTTAGCAAATTCTTTCGAAACAAAAGAGCAGGTAGCTCCCGAATAGAATAGCACACAGGCATTGATAGTATTGATCGGGATAATACCTAACACCACATCATTCGCATCCACCGTATCCTGCACGGTCATATTGAATGTGCGTGCCGTTGGTCGGTTTGCTTGATTCGCAGGGTCCTCCAATGGTCAGCCTGCTATTGTTGTGGTGGTTGTTGTTGTTGTTGTTCCGATTGCCACTGGCTGTATCACCTTTTCTCTTCGGATAATCCTTAATCTGATGATCGGATGTTCCACATGAGAAGTATCCAGCCTTCCTCCCTTTGGGACATTGAGGAGCAATGTGCCTTAGTTATCCACAGTTATAGCAAAGGCCCTTCCCCCTTATGCATTCACCTGAGTGACTTCTTCCACAGTTGTTACACTTATTTCCTTTCTTAGCCTCCTCTCCATCTTTGTTGCTTTCAGAGGTTTGGCTATCACTCTATTTCTTTTTGTTCTGATTACTACCTCCACTACATCCCCCCTGCTACTATCATAACTCTTTTTCTTATCCTAGTTGTACTTGGCCAGTGCCTCACTTCCTCCTTCAGCGATGATTGCTCTTTCTAACAGGGTTGAAAACGTGCTACTCTGCAGCATTGCAGCTCGACTGTAGATCCATGGTTTTAATCCTTGCTCAAACCTCTTTGCCTTCCTGGCCTCTATATCTACTTGGTGAAGGGCAAATCTGGCCAACTCGTTGAACTTTGCCGCGTACTCGACAACTGGCATGTTCCCTTACTTGAGTTCTAGGAACTTCACCTCCATATTCGCTTGTATACTATCCGAAAAATAGTTCTCAAAGAATAATGCTTTAAAGCATTCCCATGGAATCACTCCTTCCCTGGCGTGACTCTTATTTACCTTCCACCAAAAGTTTACCTTGCCCTTCAACATGAAGGTGGCAAACCCCGTCTTTTGTTCTTCGGCGACGCGAGCGACCTTGAACACTTTCTACATCCCTTCTACCTATGACTGGGTTGTGATCGGATCTAAGGTTACCCGGAACTCCGGAGGTCCTACCAACTTAAAATCTTTGAAACTAGCCAAGTGACGGCTTGGCTACTCAATTATCGGCGGGGGTCTATTTTGCATTGCCTCTGCCAACATATCGGCAAAAGCTCCCATCGAGTCTGGTTGACCCTGAGTGTTATTAACTGACTCCTCGACCCTTTGGTTTCGTGGCTTTCTCCTTGGCGGCATGATCTGCCACAACCAAAACTCACGTTATTGATTCATGTTTAAATTCTTATGCAACACTTCATTAGCGTTAGCAAAAAGAAACTATGGTATCTATCAAACACATTAGATTTAAAAGAGCAACCACATTTATATTCATATACCATTGCTTTAGTACAACAAGATCTAACATGTGGTATACTTCTATAAATGCTCACGGCATAGCCTATCAACTGTTATCTATCCCCCAAATGAACAAAATGGGGATGTACTACACCCTACCCCTCTGATTAGTTACAACAGTCGGGGTTTTAATACTATCCCATGCTTACAACAAAGCATAAGGATTTATATCGTGTCCATATCATGAACAAAAGTGGGACCTATTGTATCTAACTTATCACTTCAAAACATATTGGGGTGGGTTGCACCTGCATGACCCATCTGCACATAACCATCTGCCAATCGACGCCAAACCAAACGGCTAAGCTGACCCTCCTCAGTGGGGTACCTCTAGTCTCTGCCCCTCATACTCCCAACAACTAGGTCCAATACAACGCCTAGTGACTCCTTCCTAACTTCCCTGGCCTACACCTCTCTTATCAGTTGATCTACTCTCCTAGCAGACCGAACATATGCTTCTTCTACACGGATCTTGTCTGCTATTTCCCAATTAAATTCAACCTTCATGGCCTCATATTCCACCTTCAATCCTGCTAATTCTAACTCTATTTGCTCCTTCGCTTCCCTTAGCTCAGTATTCCTGGCCACCAACTGATGAAGTAGTGGCCCTACCTGTTGGGCCGAAATCACAAAACCCTCTAATTGTTCCTTCAGCACTTTCACCTCATCTTTTAACTGGTAGGCTATCTCCTTATATTGATTATCCAAACTTTGATGAGTTATATTTTGTTTTTCTGGGTCTCTGACTCTCTCTTCCAATTCCAAATTCTTATCAGCTAGCTGATCCAATAGATAAGTCTCTGCTGGCACCTCTTTGGCTTCATCTGCATTGTGGTCCTCCTTAGACCCACCCTCAACATCTTGACTACCCGATCTCATCACCCTGCCCCTAACAAGTTCCTCTGATCTGGCGAGATGGTCCTCATCTTCCTCGGGTTCAGACTTTACTGGTGCATCTGGCTCCACTAGCCCATCTCCTATCAATTGCACAGTGTCCACAGGTATATCTGTGAACTCCTACACTATAACCATCTAACTTAGCTCTCCTATCTCAGCCATCCTACAATGCACCAAAAGACAACATCAATACAACAATAAAATATATTCATTGATAAAATGAAATGATATTTTATCATGTACAACTCGACTCTATGAATTTCCATAAATCCATCGCCAAACACATACGACTCAAATGAATCTCCTCAATCCATGTCCTAGCGTACTTAATACGAGTTTAATACTAAGTTTCGCATCCTAACGTTTATAACCTACAACTTTGATAACAACTTGTGACACCCCCAAATTCAGGGTATTGGTACCTGAATTTGGAGCTCACGATAACCAACATCCAATTACCTCTAATAAACATATGACAACTAAACGCGGAATAAATAATCATACATTGATCATTTCAAAAGGTTTACAAAAGGGCCCCAAGGTCTATAACCTTAATTAAACATTATGAAGCTCCAAACGTAACTATCTTAATTCGCATTACATAATCTAAAGTCTAAATAATACATTAAAACAGATGGCGAGCATATCCGAAGCCTAGAACTTCATCTTCTCCTTGCCCTTATCTCTACTCGAGCACTCGGGCTTAACTGTAATGTTTTCATAATATAGCAAGGGTGGGCAACGAGTTTGCTCAGTAAGTTTAATACGAATAAGAGTTATATCATGAATGGATATGAATAATAACAACATAGATTAACAATAACAAGAATTGATGAAACAACTAACGATATAATCAAAGTTCAACGAATGGGTGAAGATTGATTGTTTACTGTCGAGAGTCAAAATAGACTATGAACACACACATGAGGCATTAGTCACATTAACTGACCCCCTTAGGTTACAAACACCAGAATGTGTACGCGAGGGGATCAACCTCTTGTACCTATGAATATGCATACCATTTAATTCTGCTCTGTATCGTCTTTCAGATACTTATGTTACTCCCCACCATGGGGTTGTTCATCTGAGTCTAAGAATCCGTTCCAATATTAGGTTTGGATAGCTTTCAGTTTACTAATTATGCATATGTCTAGCCGAACAAATGGCTTAAACCTTTGTTCGAATACTTCAAGAATATCATAACCTTAAATGTTAACATAGTTCATCAATAGAACAACAATCAATTGCACTGTGTGCGAATACCAATGATATCGATGTGAAATAATTTTAAAATAATTAAACCACTCAGCACATACTTGAGAAATGGAACTCGAGATTAATTCGAGGAACTTGCATTAGGAGATAAATTTCAGAACTAGCTCAATATAGGGATTGAGTAAGATGGAACTTGCAATAAGAAGCATAAGATTAGAAACTTGCATGATTTGCTATTTATAAATTACAAAATGATTCTGCTCTACAAGTATCCTACAACAATTATAATTACTCTACAATCAGTCATAGTTAAGCATCAATAATGGATTCATCAGACTTACTTAAAAAGGGTTTGTCTTATGGTCCATTCAACCATCATATGGTCTGTCAACAACTTTACGATTAGCAGTGACCTACTTAGTTCGGCAGAGTCACTCTACGATTACTGAGGTGACTCTACGATTACTATGGTTCCTACTGACTTAGCAGAATCATGCCAAGGTTAGTCAGCATGGCTCAGTAGTATTCTGCTATGACTCTACGACCACTAGCGAGACTCTACGATCAAGTGGAGAGGCTCGATGATCGCAGGGCTAACTATACGATCCACCTTAAGGCTGGCTTGACCTGATCTATGATGGTCTAGTGAAGCTCTACGATCGGGCAGAGTTGCTTAACGATCATAGAGTTAACTCTACGGTCTGCTCCAGGACTGATCAGGTACACTCTACGATGGCCGAGTGGTACTCTACGATTGGCAGAGTCCACTCTACGATTGTCGAGTGGAACTCTATGGTCGGCAGAGTCCACTCTATGATCAACCGAGGTTACTCTACGATCGTAGGGTTCTTTTTACGATTCTGGTTAAGGCACACTTCAACATTATAGCTCAAGGTGAAGTCTTTGGCTAATGGTGTTATGGCCAATTTGACATATGGGCTCAGTCTAATTAAGTCTACCAATTAGCATGCAAGGACCTAATCAAGAATAACCACACCAGACCTTGAGTTTCAACTCAGGTCTGATACAATACTGCAGAACTTGGTTTGATTTATGCTTTGATTATAAATCGACTATCATCATCTATATTCTACAGACACAAGTCCTGAGATTTATCATAAAGGTCACCTCAAGTTGGTCTTACTACTTCAGTCTTGATTTGTGCTTGGCTCAAGTCAGTCACGGTCTCAAATAAATGAACAACAGTCGTGGTTATTTTAGTGGAAGGTCATTGGACTACCATTTCTATGGCTCAACTAGGATCTTGCCATGAGCTCTAATGTCCATAGTCACAGTTTGTAATGGTTTACGTAAAATGGATACATAAAGACTGCAGTCCTGATTCTTAACATCATCTGGACAAGGTGACTAAGGCCACTATTATGACTATGGTGTGAGTCTTTATTCTGTCTAACATATATGTCATGTAGGTCTCTATTCAACTATCTCACGACTACAAAGTTGAATATTAGCATTACAACTAATCATGCTTAACTCGACTCTTACCAATCCAAATAGAAAGAAATAAAAAACTAAAATTTCATCCTTTTTTTAATGATGAATCTAGTTGCCTCTCATGATTCCCAATGTTCTGCTTAGAAGATTGGGTCAATATTGATGCTCAATTCAATTTTATTTTTTGTTGAACCCAAATAATAAAATCATAAAGGGAATTGTCCAGATTAATGATTCTTTCAGAATGGAATATATCATTGGTTTATTAATGAGTTCATAATTCCTTATATTACTATTAGTTTTCTAACAACATTGATCATGAAACTGTTGAGAATTAAGATAACGCAAACCACACAATAAAATAAAGAGAGGTAAAATAACACAAACTTTAATGTGGAAAACCCTTAAAGGGAAAAATCATAGGCCAAACTCCGAATCTCCGTTATATCAAAATAATGGGCTTACAATAATCATCCCAAGTTTTACGCCCTAAAACTTGAAGGTCCACAATACCGCGAAACAACTTTTTGCACGGATTAAAGCTGCAAACCCCTCTCACCCATAATACAAATTTTTTGCACGAAATATAAAAGTTGCAAAAACCCTCTCCCTCACACAAACACAAAACCCACTCATACCATCTCTCAACTCTTAGGATGCTACATGACTTTTGATTGTGCTACACTTCAACAGCTGAACATAAGACTCTATTTATAGAGTACCCACAATTCTTCTTTTCCTATTCAAAATAGGACATTTCCAAAATAATATTCCTACCAAAAATAAGATTCTTTGTCATAATTGGACTCCAACATATAATAAATATCCTATTAAAAATAGGACACCTTTGTTTCCATAATAGCAATTCTTTTCTAAATAGGATTCGAGGAGTAACTCAACAATTCCTCCTTGACTCGAATCCCCGAATACTTCAATTTCACCGAATCGTAGTCACCATGTAATGTCCAGGAAATTTTTAAACATTGTATTAATTTATTTTGATATATGAAATTCGTTTTATTTAATTTTACGAAGTTAATTGGATCCATGTGGGTATTAGTATTATATAAATATATGATCCAATAATTTTCTTTGCATTAAATGGACTCATTAATAGTTTTAATAAATTAATAAGTTAACCCTAAGAATTTAATTGCAAGAAAATTGGGAATAAATTAATAAATAATTTTACCATTGTCGGATTTAATAATTCGAATGGGGAATTATTGGTAAAACAAATATTTAAATAATTAATTAATTGAATTTGTTATTTAATTTATATGATAGGGTCATAATGCTAGTAAATTCATTTGGGCCATCTCTTTTATTTTTATTAGCTGACCCAAACTTCAATAGGGCAGAGCCCAATTCCTTTTTAATTTCCTTTTGGGCCGTTTTTTTTTTCAACCGGCCCAACCCTATTGAGTTAAGCCCAATCCCCTTCCAGCCAAATTAAACCCGCTCCATTTCTCTTGTTAACTGGCAAGTCAATTAGGAGGGGCTTCAAACCAGCGGATATCGATTTGGGGGAGATCAATCAGCAAAAGGAGAACCCTAGGCCCCTCAATCAATCAAAGCGACCGAGCGAGAGACGGGAGGAAGAAAAGGGTCTGTCAATCGCTGACGACAGCTTGCGTCGACCGGTTGGATTGAAGAGGAAGGTCGTCGACCGGCGGGTAATGAAGGCGACCAAGCGAGCGGACCAAGGGTCCAAGGCAGGCGACGACGTGACCGGTGAGGGCACACGGCTCAAAGGTCGGCCGGCGATTCACAGTGGGCATGATGGGACGGTCGAACGCCTACCCTCCTCCTACCGATGGTCTTTGAGCTGTCGATTAAGGTAATAACCAGTCTAATTGGGTAAACAAACCCCTATAAATTGGGCACCCAAAACCCTAGTTTGAGCTGCTAGAATTTTATTTCAAATTAGAGGAAAATCGTCACTGAGAGAAGAGAGAGCGGGGAATTAATCAGTGAATGATCCGGCTGGGTTTTGTATTGTGGTAAAGGAGAAAATTTTCAACGCGAATCGAACCCAAGGTATACCAAGCTGCCGATTTTTCTTGTGGGTTTAGCTTATTAGAATTTTTTTTCTATACTTGTATTGTGTTGTTGCGAATACTGTGATAGTTTTCTACTTGGGTTTGTATAAGTTTTCTTCCTCCTGTAATTGAATTTGGGTTGCCGATTGTGTTGGTATTGGATTTAAATTTTGGAATTTGTTTGGGTTCCTTTTGTTCTTTCTTTCGAATTTGTTTTATCTGTGGCTGGGATATGTTGCAGTATAATTTTCCTTTGTTGTTGACGTCGAAATTCTGCTGTGATTTGGGAATTCTGTGTATGGGTGCCATGAATGGCCAGAAGATATAAGGATGGATTTTGGTTGCGATATAACATGTAATCACTGTGCCTTTTGAGGACTGTTTTGATGCACATAATCTGTTTGTGATAATGTCTATGAGGGTCCGTTTGTGAGCTGCCTATCTTGTGAATCCAGTAAGCTGTTAGGTTCATAAATTTCAAGTATGGTCCAAATGGATTGAATAATAAAACTGTCTACTATTTTAACTATGAATAATAACCATTTAACTATTATTTAATGGTAATTAGATATAATGCTAACCGAATGATTTATAGTTATTTTATTTTGAAATAACAATGCACAAATAAAATAGTTAGTTGTTGTTACATAATAAATAAAGGAAATAGATATTTGGTTAATAAAGTGATTATTTATCATATAATCAATAATAAATTAATTACTTGATAATAAATAAATATTTAATTATTATTAATACTTAATAATAATTAAATATGGATAAGGGTAAATAAAGATAATTAATATTTAATTAATAATAATTAAGTATGAATAAATTAATAAAATAATTATTTATTATTGAGTAATAAATAAAGATATTAAATATTTGATTATTATTATTAACTAATAACTAAGTATGAATAAAAGCAATAAAATAGCCTTACAAAATTTTATTCTGGGATATGCTATTATATTTACCATATATACTAAATTAATTATTGTTATTTATTTTTCTCAACGATTAAGGATAATTAATAATTGTGAATTAATTATTTATTATTCGATTAAGTAATAAATAAACCTAATTAGTTATTATTTATTATTAAATAATAACTAAAGATAATTCATTAATAATTATTTGATTTACTTTAACTAATAAATAATCCTAATTAGTTATTATTAAATAATAGCTAAAGATAATTCTTACCCACTAATCAATTAATTATTATTCGAATTACTTTAAATAATAAATAAACCTAATTAATTATTATTTAATCATAAATAATAATTAAAGACGATTAAAATTAATAATTGATTATTATTTAATTAATAATTAAATAATAAGTAAATATAATTAGTTATTAATTATTAACTAAAGATAATTAATTAATTATCGTTTAACAAATATTAAATAGTAATTAAATAAAGATAAAGTTAATAAGTAAGGAGATTTTAAATAGCACCTTAACTGAACAATTTTGATAAATTGTCTAAGGGGTAATAAATGAATATTAATTAAGAAAGAGTAGTGTTAATTAATTAAACAATTATAATTAATTGTTTAAGGGTCTAATAAGTGTTCATTACTTAAGGGATACATGGTTGATTAATTAAACCATCAACCTAGAGATCAATTAAGTGTCCTATAGGATATGCAATAGTTTATTAATCTATGTGTGATATGTGAACTGCTTAATTGTTAAAAATAGCATAAGTAAGTGTATCGGCGTACACCTACACAGTACTAATTGATAGACCGACATTATCTATGTTAGGTTCTTCAAGGCCAAATAGTTAAAGCTAGAATTATTTGTAGCTGAGCAAACATGCAAGTTCCTAACCCTAAACTTCTTACATTATTGCAAGTTCCTAACCCTAAACTTCTTACATTATTGCAAGTTCCTAACCCTAAACTTCTTACATTATTGCAAGTTCCCTAACTCAATCTCGAGTTATTATTTTCGAAGCATGTTAGTGAATAATTATTGTCGATTATTCACATCTATACTGATTATTGAGATTCGCACCTTGTGCAATTGAATTCCTATCCTATTATGATTGAATTGTAAATTTAATTAAAGTTCTTTCAAGTATGAATTATTTATGAAATAGATCTATGCTAATTGTATCAGCTAGATCCAGCATGTCTAAATTGGTTAAGACAATGGTATTTTAAAAGCTGTTCTTATTAAATTGCTATGGTAAGAACTCTTGGCTGAGAAAAGGATAAACTTGTTTAAGGCATGATATCAATGCTGGTTATTAAGTGTTTATGCATAAATCACGGGGTATGAGAGGCTGATCCCCTCGATTACCAAAACTTTTTAAAAGGTCCAGCTTACATGCTGAGAACCTTGGTAAACGTCCTTGGTTATCTCAAACCACTCAGTAATTGGCATCCAGTTATTTGAATATTCAACGGTTGACTGATAATTCATATTTCTTCACAATTCTATACTGTTGTTGAACATTGAAAGCGAAATTTCCTTCTATTCATGATATATCTCTTTGTGTATATACTTGCTAAGCAAATTAGTTGCTTACCCTTGCTATATCATGATCTTTATTTCAGCTAAGGCAGAAACTTCAAAAGGAGACAAGGGAAAAGGGAAGGTGCAAGAATAGATGCCCGATAGTGCCTATGTACTAGTTATTCTTGAATGTTGTTTGATTAAGTGAACCTTTTATTGTATTAAGGGTACGTTTTATGTTAAGGTTAAAGAACCTTGGGACCAAGATTGTAAGACTTTATTATTATTTCAATAAACAATGTATGTTTATTATTCCGCATTTAGTTAGAAAGTATGTTTGTCGTTGAGTATCGTGAGCACCGAATTCGAGGTTAGGAAACCCGGATTTGGGGGCGTCACACACCACCATCATCCGCCTTATCTGCATAGTCTACATTATCCTCGTTATCCGTAATATACGCATCATCCGCGTTATTTGTAATATCTGCATCTTCCAGATCATCCGCAACATTCACATCTTTCATATCATCGGCAACATCTATACCTTTCGTATTATTTGTAACATTCATATCATCCACATGATCTACACTACCATAATAATCTTCATCTTCATCATCGTCTCCATCATCTAGCGACTGCAATGATCCTCCATAAGTGCAAAATCTCTTATCCATCAACATCACGATGAACACCAACTCCTTCAATTTTCACTCTCTTTATTTGTCACACCAATGCGACTAATTCCCCTTCTCCCTTGGATCCAATAAACATAGCTCTGATGTAATAACACGAAAATTTTATATGATGTTTAATTATTATATATTAAAAATTTTGTGTATGAATTTTTTTTATGTGCTATGGTATTATTGTTTTATACTTAATAATTAGTAATTATTGTAAAGGAAGGTAAAATGAATATACATTATTATAAATGTATATTTAAATTTTAGAGTGAAAAGGAAAGCCAATATGGCTTAAACTGAAAATGTGTGAGATAAGCCTATCTCTACAATCGATGAAATAATTAAGTTTTGACTTACTTGATTTCATTAATTGAAGTAATAACAGTATGGGCATGGAATTTAATTAATACATTTAACTAAATATTATCTGTAGCATGAATTTAATTTAATGAATAATGCGAATATTGGCCAAGAGGATTAAATGAATAATGTGATCAATTGTATGATGCATAAATTGACTAGAAGTAAGGTTTCATAATTATATTAAGTATGAACCCAAAATATCATATTATAAGTTTATGGGAGGCCCAAACCATTTATTAAATGAACCCAACCCGTTTATGTTATCTACAGCATGCCAAATTGGTGGTATAATCCCAAACCAATGTGCACCCAGCTTTTTCTCTAAGCCCTGTTCGACAGCCACATAAGAGGGGAAGGAGGCTGAGTAAGTTAATTAGTTTAGTTAGTCCAATCAGTTAGCAAATCAGTAAGAGGCTAGGGGCTTATGATGTAGGGAGTAAATAGGGGCCAAGTATAGAGCTGCAGGGAGGAAGCTCAGTCAATAAGACCAGCTCTCCACCCTCCCCATAACAGTTAGCCTTTCCATTATAATTCAAACTTTAAGGAGCTGCAGAGTGGTATTTAAGGAGAAAGCGTGAGCTACAACTGGGGAAGAAAGGGGAGTAGAGCAGCAGAGCAGCCTTCCATTTCCTTACCATTGCAGTCTAGGAGATAGAGCAACCCAACGAGGTATAAAAAAATCAAACTTCATTAGTTCCTTTCCTTTTACATCTCTAAATAAACTGCTAACTAGATTGCTTATGAATGTTGGGGTTGTGGATTGTGTTATATCTGGGGACCATGGAGGGTCCGGGAGGCATAAGGATGGCATGTGATAAGAGTATGTGTTGTATGTATGCATATAAACATATGTATCATGTAGCTAAATAGACTGCACTAATAGTGTTTGATTAAATGCTTGTTAGAGAGTTGCTAGTGTTAATTGTTTGAAAAGTGAGTGCAATCAAGTCTAACCTCACGCCAATATGCTATATTAGTAATTTTATGTATGTGAGTATGCTTAAAAGTCAATTTTACCATAGCATAGAACTGTTATAACTTAGTGTGCTAATTTCATGCTTAAGATATGTGACACCCCCAAATTTAGGTACCAATATCTCAAATTTAGTGCTCACGATAACCAACATCCAATTACCTCCAATCAACATATGACAACTAAACGTGGAATAAATAATCATACATTGATCATTTTAGAAGGCTTACAAAAGGGTCCCAAGGTCTATAACCTTAATTAAACATTATGAAGCTCCAAACGTAATTATCTTAATTCGCATTACATAATCTGAAGTTTAAACAATACATTAAAACAGATGGCAGGCATATCCGAAGTCTAGAACTTCATCTTCTCCTTGCCCTTATCTCTACTCGAGCACTCGGGCTTAACTGTAAGGTTTTCATGATATAGCAAGGGTGAGCAACGAGTTTGCTCAGCAAGTTTAATACGAATAAGAGTTATATCATGAATGGATATGAATAATAACAGCATAGATTAACAATAACAAGAATTGATGAAATAACTAACGATATAATCAAAGTTCAACGAATGGGTGGAGATTGATTGTTTACTGTCGAGAGTCAAAATAAACTATGAACACACACATGAGGCATCAGTCACATTAACTGACCCCCTTAGGTTACAAACACCAGAATATGTACGCGAGGGGATCAACCTCTTGTACCTATGAATATGCATACCATTTAATTCTGCTCTGTATCGTCTTTCAGATACTTAGGTTACTCCCCACCATGGGATTGTTCATCTGAGTCTAAGAATCCGTTCCAATATTAGGTTTGGATAGCTTTCAGTTTACTAATTATGCATATGTCTAGCCGAACAAATGGCTTAAACCTTTGTTCGAATACTTCAAGAATATCATAACCTTAAATGTTAACACAGTTCATCAATAGAACAACAATCAAATGCACTGTGTGCGAATACCAATGATATCGATGTGGAATAATTTTAAAACAATTAAACCACTTAGCACATACTTGAGAAATGGAACTCGAGCTTAATTCAAGGAACTTGCATTAGGAGATAAATTTCAGAACTAGCTCAATATAGGGATTGAGTAAGTTGAAACTTGCAATAAAAAGCATAAGATTAGAAACTTGCATGATTTGTTGTTTATAAATTACTCTACGATTCTGCTCTGTAAGTATCCTACAACAATTATAATTACTCTACGATCAGTCATGTTTAAGCATCAATAATGGATTCATCAAACTTACTTAAAAAGGGTTTGTCTTATGGTCCATTCAACCATCCTATGGTCTGTTAACAACTCTATGATTAGCAGTAACTTACTTAGTTCAGCAGAGTCACTCGACGATTACTGAGGTGACTCTACGATTACTATAGTTCCTACTGACTTGGCGGAATCATGCCAAGGTTAGTCAGCTTGGCTCAATAGTATTTTGTTATGGCTCAACAACCACTAACGAGACTCTACGATCGAGTGGAGAGGCTCGATGATCGTAGGTCTTACTCTATGATCCACCCTAAGGCTGGCTTGACCTGATCTATGATGGTCTAGTGAAGCTCTACGATCGGGTAGAGTTGCTCAATGATCATAGAGTTCACTCTACGGTCTGCTCCAGGACTGGTTAGGTACACTCTACGATGGCTGAGTGATACTCTACGATTGGCAGAGTCCACTCTACGATTGCCGAGT
The DNA here is from genome assembly GCA_034770075.1 of Aralia elata. Lineage (NCBI taxonomy): Eukaryota > Viridiplantae > Streptophyta > Magnoliopsida > Apiales > Araliaceae > Aralia > Aralia elata. The sequence continues at coordinate 18,438,978 of CM068388.1, forward strand.
GGAACTCTATGGTTGGCAGAGTCCACTGTATGATTAAGCAAGGTTACTCTACGATCGTAGGGTTCTTCCTACGATTCTGGTTAAGGCACACTTCGACATCACAGCTCAAGGTGAAGTCTTTGGCTAATGGTGCTGTGGCCAATTTGACACATGGGCTGAGTCTGACTGAGTCTACCAATTAGCATGTGAGGACCTAATCAAGAATAACCACACCAGAGCTTAAAGTTTCAACTCAAGTCTGATACAATACTGCAGAACTTGGTTTGAGTTATGCTTTGATTATAAATCGACTATAATCATCTATGGTCTATAGACACAAGTCTTGAGATTTATCGTAAAGGTCACCTCAAGTTGGTCTTAATACTTCAGTCTTGATCTGAGCTTGGCTCAAGTCAGTCACGGTCTCAAATAAATGAACAATAGTCGTGGTTATTTTAGTGGAAGGTCATTGGACTACCATTTCTATGGCTCAACTAGGATCTTGCCATGAGCTCTGATGTCCATAGTCACAGTTTGTAATGGTTTACATAAAATGGATACATACAGACTGCAGTCCTGATTCTTAACATCATCTGGACAAGGTGACTAAGGCCACTATTATGACTATGGTGTGAGTCTTTATTCTGTCTAACATATATGTCATGTAGGTCTCTATTCAATTATCTCTACTACAGAGTTGAATATTAGCATTGCAACTAATCATGCTTAACTCGACTCTTACTGATCCAAATAGAAAGAAATCTACTAGGCAAGGAAAAACTAATGCTCAAAATTGAAAGGGGTTTCACCTCTCTGGAGCTTTAATTGCTACCTCTTCTAGCTTCCCAGATTCTGATCGCCTTTCCGAACGACAAGGACTCCTCTTCGTGATTGGTCTTTCCTCTCAACTCACAATATTTCTCTTGTATCAGAACTAATAAACTCAGCAAGCTTTACAAGAGAGATCGGGATCCCTATTTATAGACGGGTCTTTACCCAGTCACTGGTTATTTCCCAGATCTTTGGACCGGTTCTAACTAAATTATCCATTGGTCGGGAGAGGTTTAGTGAAAAGTTTCCACCAACCCCAGCTCTACCCATGCTTCCAGACATCATTACCAGACCTATGGTTAAGCAAAGCAGGAATAGGCCATTGGCCTAGCGCGGCTGGTTGTACTAACAAGCTAAGATTTAAATAATAAACTAATACCTTACATCGGTAATGCAACTTTCAGTTTATTAGTACCAATTTCTTATTGGGCTGCCCGAGTAACTTATATATAGATATATACCCGGTACCCCAATTTAGATATATAAGGAATTTATAACACTCTTGCCCAGTCTACAAGTCCACTCGCCAAAATTTGGGATTGGGCCTGTTTAATACCCCTGGGCCATTCCACTATAAACTCTTAATAAGACTCTAAATTATTAATACCATTATTACTTACACCTCATCATTAATCGCCTACAAGTCCAGTGCACAATTTATTGCTTGGGCTTGTTTAAACAATTTACTAGGCTAGTCCATTGATATTTCAAGTTCACTCATGGACTATTAAATCAATTAACACATAGCCATATATAGTCATCCAAATTATTTAAGGATTTAAATTAATATGCAAGAAAATAAAATAAAATTCTTAATATTAATAATAATGTAACTTAGAAATTTGCGGTCATTACAAGATATCTTATTTTAGTGTAGGTTGTTTGGTGTTATATGTTGTGCTAGTTATGTAATCAATCCCAAAAGATGTCCATGAGCTATGATAAGTATATTACTTCACACAAGCATTCTTAAGTGTTGAATATGTGATGTTTATGATTAGCTTAGTCATTATACAAAGTTAAGTTTTAATGAAACAAACTTAAGTCATAATGAGGGGCTGTCTAGTGTCAAGAGCATGTTCACTTTGTATTAAAGTGATGTAAACAATATATAACAAATCATATGATACAAATGTGCTTACGAGCCAATTCTATCCTAGTCTAGGTCTATTTTTAGTTGTTGTGGTATTCTCTTATCTAATACACCAACCATAGGGTTGTTAGGAGTTAATCGTATTCTAGCTAAGAATGATGAACTCTGGACCACATACACAGATTAGTTAGCAACTAAATGCTATGTATATGCTCAGATATTCATCTAAACCAAACTAAGGACTGTTATGGCTTGTTATATAAATTTCATGCCTAAAATGTCTAGGAGCAGATTGTTTTGTACTAATGACTCGGTAACTATGCAAACATGCTCACTACTATAAGAATAAGTTATAATGATGGTTATAAGCTTGTATAAATGCTGAGATATTCTATGAAGCATAGCTTAGGATTGTTTTGACTAAACATGCTAAAACTAGGCTAGAGCTATGAAAATGGGGACTGTTATGGTCATTTATGGGACCTGACCATACTAGATAAAAAAAACTCATAAAGTGTCAAGAAAACATGCTAGAAATAGTTTCCAAGTGCAGCAAAGTCATAAACTACTAAACAAATAGAGCCTTCATAGGTTATATGCCTTGTGAAGAAGCTTTAAGAGACCAAATCATGCTAGACCACTAGATTAAGCAAGGTCATGATAAAAATGACCTTAAGTAACCATTTTAAACTTGCCTAGGCTATCTAAATGGTTAACTCTTGCAAATTTAGAAGAAAGTTAAAAATAGACTTGAATGAAAAATGTGTTGAACATGCCAGTTTGAGCCTAGCTAATAAGGGGCTTAGTTTGTGTGAATGAGAAACTTAAACCATTAATAAAATACCTTGGTATGTAGTCTAGAGGTAGGACCAGATAGTAGAGCCAAAGGCTTAACCAAGAAATTCAAACAAATCACCAAACTAGCATGAAAACTCATGATAACTACAGAATCTGTAGTTTGACAGAGAAGGGAATTTGAGATTTTTGCATTTTTGGCTAAGGCTCAGTTTTGACATCTGAAAAAGGTGAGTTATAAGCAACTTGGTCTATTCCAAGTGTTGATAGGATAAGACATACAAGAAAATGAGATTTGAGTATGTAAATGCTTGATAATGAGAGGTTTAGAGGGTCAAAACCTTGAATATCTTTAGTAACGTCAAAGAAATGTTTAAAAGTGCCTTAAATAAGTATAATACAAGTGTCTACATGAGCTCAGGTGGCCAAAAATGAGTTTAGTATGATGGAAGCAAAATTAAGAAAACTGGGGCCGTAATGAATAGCCCAGTTTGAGACTCAGTTTGAGGTAGCTTGGTTTGCTTGCTTAGTAGTTCAAACCTATAGAAAAATAACTTCCAAAAATTGATCAAAGTAGACTAGAAAATCACAAAATCTGCAGATTTTGCAACAAGGTGACTGTGATAAACATGCTTTTTGAGCCAGTGTTTTGGAGAGTCTTAAGATGTTATTTCAGTTGACTATCTATGGAATAAAATACTATGACATATGGTCTAAAAGCTTGTTCATACTGGAAAGCAAATAAGTTAATACAAAAATTCCTAAAAATCTCCAAAGTGGGCTAGAAATTCCCTAAAACTGCTACACTATAGCAGTTGCAGCAGCTCTAATAGTGCACATTGAGCCTCTGATTTGAAGGCTTTAAGTTTATGTTTTCAAGCAACTAAATGATCGATTAAATACCTTGTAGTATGGTATAGACCCTTGTCCAACTTTGATAGCCATTGGACCAATATAGAAAATAATAAAAATCCCCAAAATACACAAGAAAATAATATTTTTTGTTTTTGAACTATGTTGTGAAAATGGAATTTGGTGCTTGGAAATGTCTTGGCATGACTTAAAAGGTTAATTGAAGTGTATAGTGACTAAGAAACTATATCATAGTATGTTTAGACCAAAATGAGCATATTTTAGGATGTGTGTGAGCTAATTATATGAAGCATGCTATGTGTACTCATCTATGACTATGTGTGATATCATCAAGGGTAATTGAATGAGACTAATGCATGAATATATGTGGTTAATGTCCCTAATAACAACAACCTATCCTATACGGTACATGATAAGCCTAACAGTAATTAGTTAATATGTTAAAATGTGAAGATAACATGTAACCTTACATAGCGAAGTAAAATAAGTGTTCTGCTACAAAGTAACTAAGTGAGCCAACACTATATACCTGTAGGCTACTCAGTGGCAAGATAACATTTTTAAGAGTTTAAGCGACGCTAAAGGCAAGTACTCAAACTAAAGCTCATACTTTCGAGTTATTTGAATTACTGAACTGCAAGCTTTTAAATTATGTTATTCATATGAAATCTAAAATATGTCAATGTCATTGTTTCGGCTAGACAAATGTTGTTATACATTTATATTCAAACTCGTGAAAATCTGAGTTAATCCTCTCCAAACTATATTGTTGTGGTGCAGATTCCCATGTTAATGCGGTGAATGAACAACCATTTTATAGGGGCATATGATATCCGACGTTATGATTCCGATGGGCACGTAAAGTGTGATATAGACTGTTATGTTGTGCACAATATAGGGTACCTTAGGCTGATCCCTAAAAGTACAAGTCTAGGATATTTCCAGCTTTTATATATGTTAATATCCATGGATTGCAGTTTCAAGTACTGTCAATTCTAGTAAAGAGTTCATTGGTCATTTAACTCTACAGCATGCAAAAGTCTAATTTTCAAACTCAAGATACTCATATTACTGTTATGTTCAGAATGATATAAACTGTAATTCAACTATTATCCTTGTTCAAATTTGTTATATTCAACCATTTTATACTTGTTGAGCTAACTTTTGCTCACCCTTGCATTGAATATAATGTTTCAGTTATAATCGAGAAGGTCGATACTTTCGAAAAAGATAAAGGAAAAAGCAAAGTTGCAGAGTAATATTAATATTAAGCGCTTGTGCTTAACTAAGTTTAGATGTGTTGTAATAAATACTTTATTGCTATAATTAGTATTATTATTATTTGGTATTAATGATGTAAAAGTTTAAGAACTTGGGATTATAAGTTAATGTTCTATTAAAATTATGTAAGCTAAGACAGGTTTAAGTTAGTATATGAATGAATGAATGAATGTTATCATAGTAAAGTGAGCACCAAACCCGAGGTAAAGGTAACCCGAATTTGAGGGCGTCACAGGTTGGTATCAAAGCCGATAGGTTATAAACCTTTGGAATGGGGAAAAACCTTACGATTATGACCTTAAGGAAAGTAGTGAAACTCATTTCGAGTATAAATGATGAATTCTGGGAATTCATTTAAAAGAAGATAATAACAGATAAGTTTTTTAACATATATGTTATGTGATCATATAGAAATGTTATATAGAGACTGATTAAGTTGTTAATGTGGTTTTGTAGATGCCTGAGATGGGAGAGTCCAATAGAGTGAAGAAAGAAGTAACCCCAGACCTAGCTGAAGGTAATGAAGAGTTGGTAGTTATTGAGCCTGTTCAGGTAACTACTACAGGGAATGGGGAATATGAGGTAGAGACTGATCCCGAAGAGGATCCTGATGAGGAGTTGGGGGGTATTACTGATGGACCCTACATGGAACAAGTTGATGTAATCATGGAGATAACAAACAAGAATTGGGACTTAGAAGCTAGGATCCATGATTTGGAGAAGGAAAAGATAGAACAACAGACATATGTAGAATTGTTTGGGTCCTTATTGGCACACACTATAGCCAAGAATGTGGAGTTGGGCCAAATTCTCTACAACACTGTTTATCAGGGGGAGGCTCTTAGGTAGGAGAATGAAGCTCTCAGGTAGGAGATGGAAGTTTTGAGGGCTGAAAAGGAGGCTATTCAAGCCTATTGGGAGGAGGGGATAGCTGACAGGCGAAGGGTGGAACAGTAGTGAGACAAGGCTTTGGACATGGCCCATGACCTGGAAATGGAGGTAAGGGGCAAGAATGCCAAGATATACAAAATGGATTATGCCTTTGAGTCTGCATTCGGACGCTGGAAGGATCGGGTGCAGCTTTACCCAATCGAAGAGGGTGGAAGCCGACGTGTGTTGACTCGCAAAAGGATGATCATGATAGAGGATGAGGAGCTCCGCAGTACCAAAAAGCGCGACATGTTTCTTTAGTAGTCTGTCAGTGTTATGATCTGTCTATTAGGTGTATGTATGTATGTAGCTTTTTCTTTATCAGTATGTTGATATGAACCAGTTAGATGCACCCCCCCTCTTTTATTATATTAAGGGTTATACTTTTGGGAGCCCAACTTTTGTAGTTAAGGACGGTTTAATGTAAATCTCGACTATATGTAGTCAGAAGGGATCAAAATATTTATAGCAGTATGCACCGCCAGATGTAATGTGCTCAACACAACTTGAAATGTGTATGAATATAAACATATCTATTTTTATGTTATGAAATGATTTGTATGCTTAATACAATGTGCATTATGATAGTTAATGAATAATAAAGATATTATTAATAATAAAAGTTATATTAAGCAGAAAATGCTGCCAAGAGAGAGAGGAAGAGGGAGACTGAGAACACATGCACCACCAACCCAGGAGGAATCTGTAAATAACTCAGCGGGTTCAGAAAATCTTATGCAACAGTTCGTTGACATGCTAACCCAAGCACTACAGGATAGAAACATTGCACCGCCAATGAACCCAAATCCTCCCGAAGGCCGTTTGGCCAACTTTAAGGATTTTAAGATAGTAGGACCCCCAGAGTTCAGGGGAACTTCTAATCCGATATAGGTTCAAACGTGGGTAAATGAAATGGAGAAAGTATTCAAAGTTGTTAGAGTTACTGAGGAGCAGAAGACAACTTCTGCCACTTTCATGCTGAAAGGGGAAGTAAGCTATTGGTGAGGTGCCAACAAGAATAGAGCGGGAGGGGGAGTAGTGCCATGGGATAGGTTTAAGGAATTGTTCTTCGAAACTTACTTTCCTCGTATCATGCAGAGTAGAATGGAGGTTCATTTTCTTGAACTAAAGCAGGGTAATATGACAGTGCCTGAATATATTGCGAAGTTCAATGAATAATCACGATTCGCACCACATCAGGTGGACACTAAAAAACGGAAGGCTCAGAGATTTGAACAAGGACTGAAGCCAGTACTCTATAGTAATGTTTCGATATTTCAAATAGCTACTTTTTCGGATATATTTGAAAAAGCCATAATAGCAGAAAGAGGAACTGAGGCACTAGCAAAATATCATCAAGAGAAGAAGAGTAAGAAAAGTGTTGGAGGACCTAGAGAGGGAAATAGTAGAGGAAGTAATTTCAACAAAAAAAAATGGACCAATAATAATAACAAGATGAGTAATAGGCAGGGAGAGCTAAGAGGGAATATGGCAGTATTTAAGACTTGTGAGAAGAATCATCTGAGAGTTTGTTTGAAGGGGAAAAGTGTTTGTTTCAAATGCGGGCATGAGGGACACATCTCTCCTAACTGCCCCAACCCAAAGAAAACTCAGGGGTGTTTTGCATGTGGAGCTGCGGATCACCAAATCAAGAACTGTCTAAAGAAGGGGACTGATAGAGGAAGCGGTAATAAGGGAAGTAATAGTAGAAGGCTGACAATCGGGGGGGCCAACCCCATCCAACCAACCAATCGCCAGGACGTTCAACATGGCGGTGTAGGATGCGGTGGCATTAAAAGATGCGGTGTCAGGTATCATTCTAATCAATAATGTTAATGCATTTGTACTGCTTGTTTCGGGTGCTACCTGCTCTTTTATATCTGAAGAATTTTCTCAACGGTTAGAGTTAACCCGCGAAAGGCTAGAACATCCCTTAAATATAGAGGTCACAAATAAAAATGCCATCCCCGTAATTTATATTCATAAAAATTATAGGAAAATAAGGGGTCATAAATTTTTGGTGGATTTAATTCCCATTCGATTAGGAGAATTTGACATAATACTAGGAATGGATTAGTTGTATAACCACGGGACAATTATTGACTGCCAAAAGAAATGTATAAACCTTCAGACTCTCAATTAGTCTAAAATTATATTTTATGGTAGCAAATCACCGAGACAGTAATGTTGTTTGATGATGATGTAGGTTAAGAAGTTATTAAGAAAAGGATATGTTGGTTATTTGGCCCATGTGATTGACACCCAAAGAGCAAAAACCGAAATAGGACAGATACCAATAGTAGGGGAGTTCGCAGATGTATTTCTAGATGAGCTGTCAGGTCTACCACCAGATCAGGAGATCGAATTTGTGATAGACTTAGTACCGAGTACAGCATCAATCTCAAAAGCCCCGTACTGAATGGCTCTGGTGGGGATGAAAGAGCTAATGATTCAATCACAGGAATTGTTAGACAAAAATTACATTCAACCAAGTGTGTCCCCATGGGGAGCACCCGTTTTATTTGTTAAAAAGAAGGATGGATCGTTACGGTTGTGCATCGACTATAGGGAGTTGAACAAAGTAACGATCAAGAATAAGTACCTATTGCCAAGAATTGATGATCTTTTCGATCAACTAAAGGGAGCCCGTTATTTTTCAAAGATAGATTTGCAAACAAGATTCACCAATTGAAAGTAAGGAAGGAGGATCTGCCAAAGATAACATTCAGGACTTGTTACGGTCACTATGAGTTCTTAGTGATGTCATTTGGATTGACTAATGCACCAACAGCGTTCATGGATATAATGAATAGGGTATTTAAACTTTACTTATATAAATTTGTGGTGGTATTCATTGATGATATCTTGGTTTATTAAAAGACACAAGAGGATTATGCAGAACATCTAAGGGTGGTATTGGAGACTTTGAGAAGGGATAAATTGTATGCAAAATTTTCAAAGTGCGAGTTTTGGTTAGAAAAAGTGCAGTTTTTGGGCACACGATCGACCAAGAAAGGATATTAGTGGATCCGGTGAAAGTGGAGGCGGTAATTAACTGGGATCAACCAAAGACACCAACAGAGGTACTGAGGTTCTTAGGTTTAGCAGGATATTACTAGAGATTCATCAAGGATTTTTCAAAATTGTCGGGTCCCTTGACAAATTTAACAAGAAGAATAGTGAAGTTTGTTTGGTCAAAGAAGTGTGAAGAGAGTTTCCAAGAACTAAAGAGAAGGTTGAGCGAAGCACCAGTGTAATCTTTGCCCGATGACATGGGTGGTTTTGTGGTTTATAGCGATGCATCGCATAAAGGACTTGGTTGTGTTTTGATGCAACACGACAAGGTCATATCATACACATCACGTCAGTTGAAGGATTACGAGAAAGGATACCATACTTATGACTTAGAGCTGGCAGTAGTAGTATTTGCCCTAAAGATTTAGAGGCATTATTTGTATGGAGAAAAATATGAGATATACACATACCTAAAAGCCTAAAGTATATCTCCACACAAAAAGAGCTAAATAAGAGGCAGCGGACGTGGTTAGAATTGATTAAAGATTATGATTGTGAGATTCTATATCACCCCGAAAAAGCTAACGTAGTCGTCGACGCCTTAAAAAGAAAGGGGCGTGAAAGGTTAAAGGGGCGTGAAAGGTTAGAAATGTTAATAGCTCAGGAGAATCTCATTAAAGAAATGGAGAGAATGGAGATTGAGGTGAAACATCCAAGGCAGTCGAAGAAAAACTGTTAAACATGGAGACTCGTCCAGTTTTATTGGATAGAGTAAAGGAAGCCCAGGATCAAGATGAATATTGTGCAAGATAAAGAAACATGTGACAAAAGGAGAGAACACTAAGTTCAAAATAGATAAGAAGGGGTTATTAAGATTCGAAGGAAGAGTGTGGATACTAGTAGTACCTCTATTAAAAGAGGAGATCTTGCAAGAAGCACACAGTTCAAATTTCTTGATTCATCCGAGCAACACAAAGATGTATCAAGATCTTCGACAACAATTTTGGTAGCCCAATTTGAAAAGAAAGGTGGCAGAATATGTCAGCAGATGCCTAATTTGTCAGAGACTGAGTGGGCTGTTACAACCACTAGAGATTCTAGAGTGGAAATATGAGCACATAACCATGGATTTTGTTGTGGGGCTTCCAAATACACAGAAAGGTTATGATACGATACGGGTTATTGTGGATCGATTAACAAAATCAACACACTTCTTGCCAGTTAAGATCATATTCAACCTAGATCGGTTAGCTAAATTATACGTTAAAGAGATTGTGTTAAGGCATGGTATCTCGGTATCAATCATGTTCCATCGAGATCTGCGATTCACATCAAATTTCTAGAAGAGTCTACAAGAGCGTATGGGAACATAACTGAGGTTGAGTATGGCATATCATCCTCAAACTGATGGTCAAAGCGAAAGAACAATACAGACGTTAAAGGATATGCTGAAAGCATGCATCATGGATTTCAAGGGTAATTGGGATGATCATCTACCTTTGGTTGAGTTCGCGTATAACAATAGTTATCATGTAAGTATAGGGATGCCGCCTTATGAGGCATTATATGGAAGGAAATGTAGAACCCCACTGTGTTGGGACGAGTTAAGAAAACGTAAATTATTAGGACCAGAATTAGTTCAACAAACAACAGAGATTGTACGAGGAATAAGAGCAAGACTTGTAACGACTCAAGACAGACATAAGAAGTATGCAAATTTGCATCGCTAGAAGAGAGATTTTGACATAGGGTCATTTGTGTTTTTAAAAGTATCTCCCTGGAAAGGAGAAATTAGATTCGAAAAGAAGGGTAAATTGAGTTTGAGGTTCATTGGACCTTTCGAAGTGTTGAAGCGGATAGGTGAGGTAGCTTACGAAGTAGCTTTACTTCCAGAATTAGAGCACATTCACAACGTGTTTCATGTGTCGGTGATACGACCTTATAAATAGGACCATAAACATATAATAGAATATGAACCTATACAAATTGAGAAAAATTTAACATACGAAGAAGTTCTTGTTCAAAGAATTGACAAGAAAGAACAAATTTTAAGAAACAAAATAATAACTTCTGTAAAGGTAATTTAGAGGAACCAAAGTGCTGATGAAGCTATTTAGGAACTCGAGAAACAAATGAAGAAAAATTACCCCCATCTTTTTGAGTAACCTTATAATTGTGATTCTGAGGACGGAATCTTTATAAGGAGGGAAGAATGTAATGACACAGAAATTTTATATGATGTTTAATTATTATATATTAAAAATTCTGTGTATAAATTTTTTTTTATATGTTGTGGTATTATTGTTTTATACTTAATAATTAGTAATTATTGTAAAGGAAAGTAAAATGAATATACATTATTATAAATGTATATTTAGAGTTTAGAGTGAAAAGGAAAGCCAACATGACTTAAATTGAAAATGTGTGAGATAAGCCTATCTGTACGATCGATGAAATAATTAAGTTTTGACTTACTTGATTTCATTAATTGATAGTAACAAGAGTATGGGCATGAAATTTAATTAATACATTTAACTAAATATTATCTATAACATGAATTTAATTTAATGAGTAATGCGAATATTGGCCAAGAGGATTAAATGAATAATATGATCAATTATATGATGCATAAATTGACTAGAAGCAAGGTTTCAAAATTATATTAAGTATAAACCCAAAATGTCATATTATAAGTTTATGGGAGGCCCAAACCATTAATGAACCCAACCCGTTCATGTTATCTATAACATGCCCAATTGGTGGTATAAGCCCAAACCAAAGTGCACCCAACTTTTTCTCTAAGCCCTGTTCGATAGGCACATAAGAGGGGAAGGAGGCTGAGTAAGTCAATTAGTTTAGTTAGTTCAGTCAGTTAGCAAATCAGTTGGAGGCTAGGGGCTTATAAGGTGGTTGAGAAGTGACTGATACATAGGTGCTGGGTAGGCTAAGTTGGGAGAGAGCTATAAACCTTGTAAGGGCTGGGTAGGGATGATGTAAGGAGTAAATAGGGGCTAAGGACAGAGTTGCAAGGAGGAAGCTCAGTCAATAAGACCAGCTCTCCACCCCACCCCTACCCCCATAATAGTTAGCCTTTTCATTATAATTCAATCTTCAAAGAGCTGCAGAGTGCTATTAAGAGAGAGAGAAATAGAGAGAGAGAGAGAGCTACGACTGGGGAAGAAAGGGGAGTAGAGCAGTAGAGCAGCCTTCCATTTCCTTACCATTGCAGTCTAGGAGAGACAGCAGCGCAACAAGGTATAAAAAAATCAAACTTCATTAGTTCCTTTCCTTTTGCATCTCTAAATAAACTGCTAACTAGATTGCTTATGAATGTTGGGGTTGTGGATTGTGTTATATCTGGGGACCATGGAGGGTCCGGGAGGCATAAGGATGGCATGTGATAGGAGTATATGTTGTATGTATGCATATAAACATGTGTATCATGTAGCTAAATAGACTGCACTAATGGTGTTTGATTAAATGCTTGTTAGAGAGCTGTTAATGTTAATTGTTTGAAAAGTGAGTGTAGTCAAAGTCTAAACTCATGCCAATATGCTATATTAGTAATTCTATGCATGTGAGTATGCTTAAAAGTCAATTTTACCTTAGCATGGGACTATTATAACTTAATGTGCTAATGCTTAAGATATCTAAATGTGGGCTGGTTGGTGATATATGTTGTGCTAGTTATGTAATCAATCCCAAAAGATGTCCATGAGATATGATAAGTATATTAGTTCACACAAGCATGCTAAAGTGTTAAATATGTGATGTTTATGATTAGCTTGGTCATTATACAAAGTTAAGCCTTAATGAAACAAACTTTAAGTCATAATGAGGGACTGTCTAGTGTGAAGAGTATGTTCACTTTGTATTAAAGTGATGTAAACAATATATAGCAAATTATATGATACAAATGTGCTTTAAGAGTCAATTCTATCCTAGTTTAGGTCTGTTTTTGGTTGTTGTGGTATTCTCTTATCTAATGCACCAACCATAGGGTAGTTAAGAGTTAATCACATGCTAGCTAAGAATGATGAACTCTAGACTATATACACAAATTAGTTAGCAACTGAATGCTACATATATGCTCAGATATTCATCTAAACCAAACTAAGGACTGCTATGACTTGCTATATAAATTCCATGCCTATAATGTCTAGGAATGGGCTGTTTTGTACTAATGACTCACTAACTATGCAAACATGCTCGCTACTATGAGAATAAGTTATAATGATGGTTATAAGCTTGTTTGAATGCTAAGATATTAAATGATAGGATTGTTTTGACTAAACATGCTAAAACTATACTAGAGCTATGAAAATGGGGACTGTTATGGTCATTTACGGGACCTGACCATACTAGACAAAACAAACTCATAAAGTGTCAAGAAAACATGCTAGAAATGGTTTCCAAGTGTAGCAAAGTCATAAGCTACTAAACAAATAGAGCCTTTATAGGTTATATGCTTTGTGAAGGAGCTCTAAGAGATCAAATCATGCTAGACCACTAGACTAAGCAAGTTCATGATAAAAATGACCTTAAGTAACCATTTTACACTTGCCTAGGCTATCTAAATGGTTAACTCTTGCAAATTTAGAAGAAAATTAAAAACAGACTTGAATGGAAAATGTGTTGAACAAGCCAGTTTGAGCCTAGCTAATAAGGGGCTTAGCTTGTGTGAATGAAAAACCTAAATCATTCATAAAATACCTTGGTATGTGGTCTAGAGGTAGGACTAGATAGCAGAGCCAAAAGCTTAACCAAGAAATTCAAACAAATCACCAAACTAGCATGAAAAATCATGATAACTACAGAATATGCAGTTTGACAGAGAAGGGAATTTAAGATTTTTGCATTTTTGGCTAAGGCTCAATTTTGGCATCTGAAAAAGGTAAGTTAGAAGCATTTTGGTCTGTTCCAAGTGTTGATAGGATATGACATACAAGAAAATGAGATTTGAGTATGTAAATAATTGATAACGAGAGGTTTAGAAGGTCAAAACCTTGAATATCTTTAGTAAGGTCAAAGAGATGTTTAAAAGTATCTTAAACAAGTATAATACAAGTGTCTACATGAGCCCAGGTGGCAAGAAATGAGTTTAGTATGATGGAACTAAAATTAAGAAAACTAGGGCTGTGATGAACAACCCAGTTTGAGCCTCAGTTTGAGGTAGCTTGGTTCGTTTGCTTGGTAGTCCAAACCTATAAAAACAATACCTTACTATATGGTCTACAAACGTGCCCAGATGACAAAGCTAAAATCCTAATACAAAAATTCCAAAAATTCATTAAAGTAGCCTAGAAAATCACAGAATCTGCAGATTTTGCAATAAGGTGACTGTGATAAACATGCTTTTTGAGCCACTATTTTGGAGAGTCTGAAGATGTTGTTTCAGTTGACTAACTATGGAATAAAATACTATGTCATATGGTCTAAAAGCTTGTTCAGACTAGGAAGCAAATGAGTTAATGTAAAAATTACTAAAAATCTCTAAAGTGGGCTAGAAATTCACTAAAACTATTGCACTATAACAGTTGCAACAACTCTAACAATGCACTTTGAGCCTTTGATTTGAAGGCTTTCATTTGATGTTTTCAAGCAACTAAATGATGGATTAAATACCATGTAGTATGGTCTAGACCCCTGTCCAACTTTGATAGCCATTGGAGCAATGTAGAAAATAATAAAAATCCCCAACGTAACCTAGAAAATAATATTTTCTATTTTTAAACTATGTTGTGAAAATGGAATTTGATGCTCAGAAATGTCTTAGCATGACTTAAAAGGTTAATTGAAGTGTATAGTGACTAAGAAACTATATTATATCATGTTTAGACCAAAATGAGCATATTTTAGGAGGTGTGTGAGCTAATTATGTGACACATGTTATGTGTATTCATCTATGACTATGTGTGATATCATCAAGGGTACTTGAATGAGACTAGTACATGAATATATGTGGTAAATGTCCCTAATAACAACATCCTATCCTATGCGGTACATGATAAGCCTAATAGTAATTACTTAGTATGTTAAAATGTGAAGATAGCATGTAACCTTACATAGCGAAGTAAAACAAGTGTTATGCTACAAAGTAACTAAGTGAGCCAGTACTATATACCTGTAGGCTACTCAGTGGCAAGATAATATCTTTAAGAGTTTAAGCGACGCTAAAGGCAAGTACTGAAACTAAAGCTCATACTTTCGAGTTATTTGAATTACTGAACTGCAAGCTTTTAAATTCTTTTATTCATATGAAATCTAAAATATGTCATTGTTTCGGCTAGACAAATGTTGTTATACAGTTATATTCAAACTCATGAAAATCTTAGTTACTGCTCTCCGAACCATATTATTGTGGTGCGGATTCCCATGTTAATGCGGTGAATGAACAACCCTTTTATAGGGGCATATGATATCGGACGTTATAATTCCGGTGGGCACGTAAAGTGTCATATAGACTGTTATGTTGTGCACAATATAGGGTACCTTAGGCTGATCTCCTAAAGTACAAGTATAGGATATTTTCAGCTTTTATATCTATTAATATCCATGGATTGCAATTTTAAGTACTATTAATTCTAGTAAAGAGTTCATTGGTAATTTAACCCTACAATATGCAAAAGTCTAATTTTCAACTCAAGATACTCATATAATTGTTATGTTCAGAATGATATAAACTGAAATTCAACTATTATCCTTGTTCAAATTTGTTATATTCAACCATTTTATACTTGGTGATCACCAACTTTTGCACACCCAGACGTTGAATATAATGTTTCAGTTAAAATCGAGAATGTCGGTACTTCCGGAAAAGATAAAGGAAAAAGCAAAGTCGCGGAGTAATATTAATATTAAGTGTTTGTGCTTAACTAAGTTTTGATATGTTGTAATGAAACTTTATTGCTATAATTAGTATTATTATTATTTAGTATGAATGATGTAAAGGTTTAAGAACCTGGGATTATAAGTTAATGGTGTATTAGAATTATGTAAGCTAAGATAGGTTTAAGTTAGTATATATATGAATGAATGAATGTTATCATAGTACAGTGAGCACCAAACTCGAGGTAAAGGTAACTCAAATTTGGGGGCGTCACATCTGATATCACTTTTTGGGAATTAAGTTAACGCAAACCACACAATAAAATAAAGAGAGATAAAACAATACAAGATTTAATATGGAAAACCCTTTAAGGAAAAAACCACATGCCAAACTCTGAATCTCCACTATATCAAAATAATGGGCTTACAATAATCATTCCAAGTTTTACGCCATAAAACTTAAGGTTCCACAATACCGCGACACAACTTTTTGTACAGACTAAAGTTGCATAACCCTCCCACCCATAATATAACTTTTTTGCACAGAATATAAAAGTTTCAAAAACCCTCTCCCTCACACAAATACAAAACCTACTCACACTCTCTCTCAACTCTTAGGATGCTACATGACTTTTGATTGTGCTACACTTCAACAACTAAACATAAGACTCTATTTATAGAGTACCCACAATTCTTCTTTTCTTATTCAAAATAGGACACTTCCAAAATAATATTGCTACCAAAAAATAAGATTCTTTGTCATAACTGGACTCCAGCATATAATAAATATCCTATTAAAAATAGGACACCTTTCTTTCCATAATAGCAATTATTTTCTAATAGGATTCGAGGAGTAACTGAACATAAACTTGATGAGGAAAGAGAAAAAGAAAAACTTTAAAGATAAAATAATAATTGACCATAAGTCAAACCAAGTGTATATTATACTAAAGTCCTTTTCTTGGACATGTAATTAAAAGACCAGTGACTCAAACTGTTGACATAACAAAGGAAAAGAGAAATGACCAAGAGGATAGAAAGAAGTTGAACATGCAACAAATTATGTTCCCACTATTTTCCCTTGCTATCCCAATTAGAGTTATAACTTAATCGGTTTTCCTGTGAGTCCAGCTTGTCTCCGCTCGACTCAAACTTGGCTCAAACTCGTTATATTAGTCAAATTTTACCAAGTACTTTCGTATATTTAGTTAAGCGAGACAAGATCAATTTGAGCTTGGCTCAACTCGGCTCGGCTCACTTAAGCCCAACTCAAGCTCAAGCTAAATGAGTCGAGTTCGTATACCAAATCTCAGACTCATTTAAAGTCTTGTTCGACTTGGCTTGTTTAACTTTTAAACAAGCTCAAACATGACAAGTCAAAGTCCAACTCATCTCCCTAAAAGCTCTAATCCCAAGCAACCAAACAAAAACCTTAATCAACTAACTTGATAACAGGCACTGGGATGTTCCAGTCAAATTTCAACAAGTTTCCAGATATATTTTATTCTTTTAGCATCACAAAAAAAAATTAATGTGAAAGATAAACGTGAGTAAGTAATATTTTTAACATAAGATTGATTGCAGGTACCCTAGAGACTTTACACCTTGGATGAACTAAAACTGAATGGAACAGAGACTTCTTCTCTCCTCTCACTAGTGGATAACACACTTGGAGCTATAGAAAGAAACTTGCAGCTTGCTGCTCTTGCAGGGGGGCATTTCAGCATGGAATGTGTTTGAATTTAGCCCCACACAAGTTTATATTTCTCTTTGGGATTGTTTTTATGGACACTTGATGCGATAAATTCTCTCTAGAACTAATGTTTCTTAATGATTTTTATTCTGAAAACATATTTTACTTTTGATTAGCCGATAGTTAGCATGTATGCTTAATTTTGTTCATTTGGTTGATTTTTTCAACTTCGACTTATATTCTAGTCATCTGTATTTACCATTTATTAGTTTTTTAAGGGCGCAATGAGGTTTCCTAATTATTAACTGTAGTTATAGCTCTTTACTTTTGATTGAATAACCGACTTTGATGGATTTTAATAACTTTCAGGAAACCAAAGTTTCTATCATTTATTATTGGTCTCTCAAAGTGGTATTTGTTAGCTTTCTTTTAATGAAGGAATCAGAGGCTTGTTTCTCGATACCATAGGCCACAATTTGAGCCAAAAGTACCATAATAGAGTAATCCAAGTAAGATTTATTTCTCCTTACTTGAGTTTTTCCAATTTATGGAATTCATATAAATTCCCAATTTCAGCACATGTTAAAGGTGGAACTCTATTTTTGAATGGGTAATGTTAAGGGTCTCATATTTTTTTATCTCAAATATGTGGCATTATTACATTAGTTTAGTATATCTCTTATGATTGAGCATGTAATAAAAATACATGTTGTCTTACACAATGTTATCAATTTAGACAAAAAAAATTGAGACCCCTAAAATTAGTCATTTCTATATCTGCACGTAAACAACACGCATATTATTATTGTATACTTGTTCTAATAAATATGTATGTCTCTTTACATCTTGAAGAAAAATGATTTTTATTGGTGTCATGTTGATTGTTAATATCATCTAGCATGAAGCTGGTCATTTCTTGATTGCATACCTGACGGGAATTCTTCCCAAGGGATATACACTATCAAGTTTGGAAGCTTTCCAAAAGGACAGGTCGTTCAATGTTCAAGCAGGGACTATTTTTGTCGATTTCAAGGGATATACACTATCAAAGCTTTCCAAAAGGACGGGTTGCTCAATGTTCAAGCAGGGACTGTTTTTGTCGATTTTGAGTTTCTTGAAGAAGTATGTTTTCTTCTAGTAATTAATTGAAATTTTTGTATCTCGTGTTTTTTCCTGATTCTTTGTTCATATTATCTATAATTTCTTTCGATGTTTTTTCCCCCTCTTAATGGCTTACTGGATGGCTCTGCCCATAGGCATTAAGTTAACTCTACGTCGCCTTAGCTAGTACAGAATGTTTGATATATAAAGATACCTATATTTTTACCTTAGATTGGTTGTATGTTATACATAGTTGTAATGGTAGAACAATCGATAACTATATCATATCAAACAAAAACCAATTGATGACTGCAGCATTGCCCTTCTTGAAGCATTTTGGAATTGACTTATATTTCAACAGGTCCGAATAATAGTTGCTATGACAGGGTAGTTAAGGGTCTCGCTCCCAATTTATTAACATCTCATTTTGGGCTTGTTTAATGTTTTGGGCATCATATGTTTGAGCCTATGTTATAACAGTTAGGGTGTTTTTAGTTGCGCAATATAAACCGTTGTTTTGTGTGTAAATAATTGTAGAGCGTGTGAGAAACATTACAAATACATTAAACATGTATGACTAGCCACAATTTGGTGAACCGGGATATTTCGCTTGTTCTTTGTTTTCTGTTCTTCATATAATAAGGAAGTTTTTGTTTTAATTGTTTTATAGTAAACAAAAAAGAGAATGGTTATTTTTGGCTTCTGTCCTTTAATATGGACTCTTCCTATTACATAGAGGTTAATGAAGGAAAAGTATCAGCTACGGTATGTCTCCGTGTTATGCTTCCACTTTTTGTTGTATAAGTTCTTCTGTAGTAGTAATTTCCTAATCCGAGGGGATTGACAAGAAATTAGAAAATTTACAATGACATTGCTTCTTTTATAGATGTTGAACAGGTTCTCTTATATAGCACTAGCAGGTGTGACAACTGAGTATGTTTTATATGTTAATGCTGAAGGAGGTCTTACTGATATTAACCAGGTATACATTATTCTAAATCTTGATTCTAGACTGTTTAAATTGGACAGTCTATCTGCACAGTCTATAGAAACAATTTGCATCTGTTATCTGTATAATATGGAGTTGCACTTCATATGGCCTTCAATTTGTTCTCACACTCGATGATATCCCAATTATATGGTTGTACAATTGTACTGTATATTCCAACTAGTCACATTACTAATTGAACCACTTTTGTTCATGTAACAACTGGATTTATTACTTAGTGGCTTGGGTTTCACACAAAAGAAAGCAAATTCTCGAGTCAGATAGGTTGTGCTAAATACAGTCCTACTTTTACGTCATCATCAAGAAGCACGAACAAAACTTGCTAAGGCCATGTCGGATGGAAGATTTGTGGGCTTTTGAATTGACATAGTAGAGAAAACCATAGATGATGTTGATTTATAGTTTTAAGGTTCAACTTTAAGTTATATTCCCTCCGTCCCAAATTAATTGCATTTCTAGGACTTTTTAAAGTCAAATTGACTATTTTTAAAACTAATCTTTTTACTATTTTTGCTAACATATAGGTGAAGATATTATAACCAAAGAAAGTATATACAATTTATTATTAATTTCAATTTTTATAATTTTAGAAATATATTTATATATGCTTAATTATTAATTTTAAAAATAGTTAATTTGACTTAAAAAAGTCCTAGAAAAGCAATTAATTTGGGACGGAGGGAGTATTTAGCAACTCAATTCTAAGTCTTGAAATTGGAATTGAGCTCCAAATTATAACTAAGTATCAGTTGCGTACTATATTCCAATTTTTAAGTCTCGAGTTTCACAAGTGTGTACTTTAGTCCCTTTGTGTTTCAACTTTCTTAACTTCATTCAAGTTGCATCAATGTTTGTGTGAAACAAATCATAACTGCAATTGAAAATTAATAGATTAGGATCTCCATTATTACATTTATCCACCAATTCTCTCAGTACACATTCAGCGACACAAATATTACTTTTAACGACACTATAATGATACAAATATTGCTTTTAGCGACACAATTATGTAAAAGCCAAATAAAGCAAAACAAGGGCAGAGACTGGCGCAGAAGGGGACAGCAGAACCAAGAATAATGGCATAGAAATTTAGGTTGAAAGAGGAGTCATCGAGTAAATATTGAAGCCAAGAGGCCATTTTGTCTTCCTGCATAAACAATTGATTGTTTGTCGCTATTTCTTCTTCCGATCGGATCTCTCTTTGCCTAGCAGTCTCAACCGACGACAATGTGAGAATTTTTTTAGAGATATTTGGTTTTGGTTGTGCGACACAACTTTGACGTTTTGGCAAAGTAGCTCCATGAGAAGTAGTACCTTGATCTCTACTTTGGCCCTAGTTGGATCTGTAAACATTAATTAGTAAAAAGAGGTAAAAATTTCAGCTTTCAATCAATAACAAAGAGCTCGGAAAAGTAAAGAAGTTACATTAATGCTACATCTAGATTAAAGGAATGAAATGGAATGGAGAAAGGAATGAAAACGAAAAATATGTACTTAGTAATTATTTCAGTAGATAAATTATTCAAATAGAATAAAAATTCATTTCATCCCTTTGATTTTTGTTTCATGTGGGAGGTGGTTGAATGAAATCCATTCCAATAGAATGGATTTAGATGACATTTATGACATTCTTTCACACCACCCACTATCAACAACTCAACGTACACTTGAAATTCTATAAAATCATTCTATTCCTTCTTCTATTACATTTCTTCAATCCAAACGTAGCATAATGGTTTTTTTTAATCAGTTTGTCAGAATTGAATAGTCCTCCCTCCTCCCCATTCTCTTTTTTTCTCTTTCTGTATTATAGATTTGTGTTCTTTCTAGCATTATTGTTATTTCATTAACATTAGCTTGCTAGCTTTTTGTGCAAAAAACAAGTTGGGGTTTCTAATTAATATTTTTTGTTGCAAGTCATGCTTTAATTTGAAATAACTTTTCTACTTGGTAAATCAAATAATCAATCAAAGTTTTTAGAAAAGATTATTCACCCCCATCGTCTAGTATGTTTTAAACCTAAGGGACCAACAATATGCTTAAATGCACAAGTGTTTTAGATATTGAACTTCTTGATGCTACATTACATGAGCATGAAGTATGACACTTGTTGATCGCAACAAAAACTATCATGAATCTTTGGTTTAATTTAATCATGAGTAAAAAAAATAAACATTAATAGACATAGTCTATATTCATCTTTTTTTACACGGAGTGTATTAAAAACATGTTACCTTTAAATTGATATGCCATCGACAACCACCGTATCCTCTACTGTAGGATAATTACCATTCCATGTATCACCTACGTAAGTACAGGTGAACAAAAAATTATGCACGGAAATAATATATATAATAAATAATGAATTTTCACTTTGCATCACTATAAACTTTAAACAATCACTTATATGAATATATATATATATATATATATAGGGACTGATTTATAACTAACGTTGTAAATTTAAGTTATGTTTACTATAGACACCCAAATTTGGCGTTCCCTATGCTAACCGTGATAGGAGGGCAAAATCGTCAATTGAACCGGTCTGCGGGAGCAAAGAATGGGAACAAGTGCGAACACTCGACGCCACCGCGACGATTTGCAGTCAAAACCGACGTGACAACAAGGCCATCCGAAATGAGCATTCCCGAATAATGTGTCACGTCTCACAGTAATTCCTGGACTGTAAAATACAAGTCTTTCGGCGAAAACCGACAGCACGACCCGAGAATCGAGGAGAGGTGCGGAAACCGAGGAGAATTAAATAACTAAAGTGCATGGCGGGCTGAGTGCATGGCCGCAGATCAATCTGCATCTGGGCTTAGCCAGCCTATTTCAGCACTTCCTTCATTCATTCATCAGGGGAGAGAGAGAGAGAGTGGAAGCAGGCGAAGAAGAAGAAAGAATTTGCAGCAGCTGCTCGGAAAAGAGGAAGAAATAGCAAGAATTTGTAAGGAAAATAGAGAGAAAAGAGAGAAAAGAAGTGAGGAATTATATCTTTTGTGTAAGATTATATATCATAGATCTTCTAGTCTACTCAATACATAAATTCATACCTATTGTGAGGATTATTTGCAAGGTGAAAAGACTATTTCTATAGCAATTTTTGTATATCATTTTGTTAATCTTTTTATCAATTGGGTTATGTGAAATGTAGTTTTCTTGTATATTGTTGTGGATCCATGGATTGAGGACCATTAGTGAGGGTTCCAAATGGAACGAAATTCTTCCTAATGGCCCGATGATATCCATTTGGCGATTTTAGCTTGTTTAATTTTTGTAGTATCCATTTCATGGGTGTGTATAAATTGTGGATGTGAGCCTAGGAACGCGACCCCGTGGTCCAAATCCGATGATGGACAATTTTGGTATATGTAATCCTTTTATTGTAAATTGTAATCGTCGGGCCTTAAAACGATACCAAGTTGAAAATCGGGTTTAAGGCCCCCGAAATAGTGAAACATGCGCTTGTGGGCGTTTGGGGTTATTTTGATGGCTTACATGCCCATGAATAGCCCCAACGCATTTTAATGCTTGATTTGATTTATGACACGAAATTGATTTCAAAGTTAAATGATGAGATTTTCATAAAATCAATCAAATTAGGTTATTAGCATCACGAGGCGTAAAAATTGAAAGTGCAAATGAATGTTGATTCCTCGTTAACGAGAAGGCAAAGAAAAATCGTTTTCCAAAACATCACACAAAATGATTTTATAAATAAATGACGTTTTATTAAACCGTTGTGCATAGGGTTAAAGAGATCCTAGAAATTGTCCGTCATTACATTCACAAGGCAACGTATAGATCTCGATTCCTATTTTGACGAAGGTTTAAAAACTCTTGATTTGCCAAAACGACACCTAAAGACAAAATCCCATGACTTTTGACAATTAAAATCAAACCTTTCACATAAAGCTTTCTCGTATATGCCGAAAAGACATTCTGAAGCATTCTCAAAACTAAAGCACGACTTTCATAAAATACCAAATGTTTCTTTTCCATGCAAAACTCACCACAACATTCACATAGGCACACACACACACGCGCGCGCATACACACACATTTCATAAATTAAAGGATAGGAAAAACATCAAGATTGCGGTAACCGTGTTTCACGGAAGTCGGGGGGTGCCTAACACCTTCCCCTCGCTTAAGCAAGCCCCGAACTCTATGAATCTCGGTTCACAGACCAATTAATTCGGAGTCACATATGAGCCAGCGATTTAAAAAAAAAAACGAAAACTCGGATGAGTTGGTACATCCATTTCAAATATACCAACTGGCGACTCTAGTTAATTGGCTCATCATAAAAAACGATATTTCAAAACCCCGTCGACATCAATGCCGACCTTTTCCAAGAAATCATTCAATCAAAAGGCTAAAAATTGGAAAAGCGATAAAAACCGGCGTCGACATTTACAACAAATCGTAACCGTCCAATCACAAATCTAACGGATAAAATAATCATCCATCCCCACTTTAGTTTGGAAGAGCCCGCACAACTAAAGTACGGATTCAAAATTGACCAAAATGTCCTCCAGGATCCGCACTTTAGTAGTGCGGATGGTCGGTTTCAAAATATTAAATATATTATTATAATGGGCTATATATATATATATACATAGTTGTGTAGTACACAGTTGCCTATGGCGACGGTTTTTTTGGACTATGGCGACGGGTTTGAACCGTCACCATAGATCAGCTGTGTATACATATTTTTCTTATTATAATATTAAAAGGCAGTGATACTTTTGTAATATTAGAGTCTGCACTTTAGTTGTGCGGACGGTAAAATCCACTATACCAAATCGCGTCCGTATAAATTGCAAATCAGGAGAAAATGAACCGATTTTGGGGAACAGATTCATGTATCTGGTGTGCGTAATCCATGGCGAGAACCTCCAATATTGTTCAGTACACAATCACAAATACAATCAAACCAAGAAACTCAACTCAAGGCATCTCGCGACTTAAGGTTTGCAAATGTGTAATTGCGTTTGGAAGTAATAATATAAATGATGCTTTAGATTATAAATTTATAATCTCTTAAAAGTTAGTTGACCATTCCAAAGTCTAACTTAATCAGCATCGTGGAGTGCTGCTGTTTCCCCTCTTATCCAACCAAACTATACAATTATTAGAACTCTTAAGTTCAAGATTGAAACAATTGAAAGAATCATAGAATGAGAATCAAATGGGTTTTTGTCGATATAAGCCTAACTAATCAGCAATAATACATACTTATTGATTACATGGATATGTTCAGTTGAGCATGCAATTCAAGTGAGATAACCAAGAAATACCAAGTTATTGATTATATACTCATTATAACAACTATAAACTAGATTTAAAATAATCCATCTGTTGATTAGCTAATTATAGTTAACAGAAAATGCAGCATATAACCATTAATGTCAGATAGTTGAATAAAAATATGGTAATAATTGTTGGAGATATGTTGTAACCTTTATAACCTGGATCAATAAGCCGTTGGCAAAGTGTAAAGCAATTCAATAACACCATATGAAGATCTAGATGTAAGAAAACAATTGTGATTGAACATATAACTAAGTCTAAGTTGACATAACAAGTTGCAAATCTAATAAACTACTTAAATACAATAGTTAATTAAGCCAAGTGTTGGTGCAACAAGTTAATTGTTGTAAAGACTAAGCTAATGCTAGTGGAAAATTGAAAAAAAAAACTATATGTTTCTGAACTGGATGGGTATGTCTTTACACAAAATGGATTTCTCTTATTTATAGAGTTGTTAGGAAGCTTTTGCATAGACTTAACTGCCCACTTAGTCCTGTCCCCCTAAAACTTGGCATACTAACCCACTTTCTGCTAGTGCATAAGTTATTTGAACGTGGTTTGACCACTTTGCTAATTTAAAGGAATATGGGTTTTTACTTGCTTGATTCGTTTATTTGACTCATGTTATGTCCCTTGAATTTCGGTTAACTCTGTTAGTGCACCAGTTAACTAAACATGGGTTTTCCATGTTACTGATTTGAAAGAACGTGTGTATCTATCTGCTGCTCCATGTTTTTAGCTGCTTCAAACATGTCTTTAGCTGCCCTCCCTTGATTTTCAGCTTAGCTGGTCATTCTTGTCTAAACGCGTCTAGTTAACTCATCATTACTACCATCACCCTATTTAACTGATATCTGTAGTTAGCCAAAAATCATTTAAAACAAAACTAAAATTTTGCGATTTGGGTGTAAATTAATATTTTTTTTTAATTTTAAGATATTGAACCTTCATACCCCTAAAGATCTATAATTAAAATATATCGATCACGATGTGTAACAATTGATCAGTATAAGGGTATTTTTGGATAATTTCACTCTTATATATATTAGAAAATACATAAAATTGTAGACATGTTAGTAGTGTATGATGGAGGGAAAAAAAGAAGAAAAAAATTAGAGCCAATATAAACGATATATCCTTAAAATAGTAAATTACTCTTTTATTTTGAGTCATGTGACTTATTCTGGCTATTAATGCTAAATCCAGTGGCTAATAAGTTTTATATTATAAATTCAGAGATATTAAGGTTCAACGTCTTAAATTAAAATGTCCATGTTCAAATTCTAAAATACGAAAAACTTAAAAAAAATTGAAGTGTACTGAGCATTTCGTAAAGTTTATTGTTATACTCCATTCGTCCCACTAAAGATGACTGTAATATAATTTTTTTTATTCTATATAAGATGTTTAAAGTACCCAATTCAATTAAAAATATCATATTAAAGTCCATTTCATGTTCAAAAGTTCTCGAGTAGATTTCACTATTTTCTTAATAAAAGAAAAACTTTAGTGCACTTACGTACGATCATTATAGGAAAAATTAAAATATATTTATTTACTCCTTTACTTTTGTTTTTTCTGAAATTTTATAAAAAGTGTACTGAAAACTTTTATGAGACGGGGAGAGTAGTATATTTGCCAAAATATACATACATATTAACGTATCTAACGTCTATGTTTAAGTTATAAAATGTGAAAAAGGTAAAAAAAATAAAATAAAGTGTTCTATGCCATTTCATGAAGTTTATTGTTATACTCTATTCGTCCCGTATAAGATGATTGCAATATAATTTATTTATTTTTAATCTTACGCAAGAGGTCTAAAATACCCAATTCAATTCAACAAGTTATATTAAAAGTTCATTTCATGTTCAAAAGTTCTTAAGTGGATTTCACTATTTTTCTTAAATAAAGAAAAATCATTGTGTACTTACATAGAGTCCATTATAAGAAAAATTAAAACATATTTATTTCCTCCTTTACTTTTGTTTTTCTAAAATTTTGCAAAAAGTGTACTTTGACATTTTTTGTGAGCCAAAAAGAGTAGTATATTCGCCTAAATACACACACATACATATATATATATATAATAAAACAGAACTCATTTTGAATCTTTTTTTATTATAAGCACAAGAACGGTTCAAATTTCATCTCAATTTTTCTAACTTAATCTAAAGGCTCACATTTCATCTCATACAAAAAAATTTTCACCCAAATTTCTCTCTCTTCCTTCTCTTTCTCTCTCATCTTCTCCTTCTCTTTCTCTCTTCTCTACTCCTCCTTTTCTCTCTCCTCTCCCCTATCTTTTCCACCTTCTCTCTTTGTCTCTCCTCCTATTCTTACTCCTCATTTTTTTTTCTCTCCTCTTTCTCTCTCTCCTCTTCCTGAGTCTCTTTCTCATTTTATTTCATTTACTTAATTAATTGTTATTTTAATATTTTATTTTAAATTGTAATATTTTTTTAGAGTGTATATATATGCATACATTTAAAATATATAATATATAAAAAAACTTCAATAGTAAAAAGACAAAAATAAAAATAAGATCATAACTTACTTATAAAAAAAATCAATTACAAAATAAATTCTTTTTTTTTTCTAGACAAAGAACAAATAAAAAAGATTGTCAACTGGTATCACTTTTAATCCTATTCTTTTCTCTCTGTTTTTACAATGGATCCTGCCCAAATTATATTGGGCTAATGACAAAGTTTGAGAATATATTCAATCAATACCTTTAAGTATGTCCCTTTTGACCGGACCAACCAATTTTTCGCCAAATATTGTCACGTGTCAAGGAGAGAGGAGAGAGAAGAGAGAAAAGGAGGAGCAGAAATAAAAAAAATTCTATTTTTTCTTTTTTCTTAATTTTTTTTTATCAATTTTCTCTCTCCTATGCTCCTCCTTTTCTCTCTCCTTTCTCCTATTTACTCCACATTCTCTCTTTCTTTCTCCTCTTATTCCTGCTCCTCCTTTTCTTTCTCTCTCCTCTTTCCTCTTTCTCTCTCTCCTCTTCTTGGGTCTCTCTCTTCCCCTCTTCCTCCATTTACTTAATTAATTATTATTTTAATATTTTATTTTAAATTGTAATAATTTTTTGGAGTGTATATATATGCATACATTTAAAATGTGTAATACATAAAAAAATATCAATGGTAAGTAGACAAAATTAAAAACAAGATCATAATTTACTTATAAAAAAACAATTACAAAATAACTACAAAATCAAAAAATTAAATAGATTCTTTTTCTTTTTTCTAGACAAGAAACAAATAAAAAAGATTGCCAACTGGTATCACTTTTAATCCTATTCTTTTTTCTCTGTTTTAACAATGGATTTGGATGTTATTAATTTTAAAAAAATTTAAGTTTTGTTTTATGTATAACGTTTGATTTGTCAACATATTTTTTGTTTGTCTAATTTAATATTACTTATTTTTTTTATAGTGTGATTATGTGTATACAATTGAATTACTGAGGAACTATGATTTTTTAATTTTTTTTTACCAGTTTTGTAGTTGAGAGTTTTAGTTTCTTAATCTCAATGTTGCTTTGTAGCCTTTAAGCTTTTATTCTGACATATAATTTGAATCTTTTGTTGGGTCTCATTTTTTAAAACTCTAAATTTGTTTGAACATTCCATAATTTGAAGCATCGATCAATATTGAAATCTCAACCTTTTCCAGTTGTTTGAAACATATTTTGATCTTTTTTTATAGCATACCTTTCAAGTTGTTAAATTTAATATGTTATTGATCGAGCATATTATTATAGAACAATGTGTTGGATGCAACTGTTGCTATGATGTTTTATTTTTGCATCAAACAAAAACTTTATTATAATTATAATGTTGATAAATGGTTGGGTAGATAGTTCTGTTAATGCAACACTTTATTGTCATGTTACCTCACGCTGCTATATATACAAAGTGAAAAACGATACGATATACGTTAAATCAATAAAATAATAATTAATTATTTATGAGTTTGTAAAGTTAACTACTTATACATGATTATGATGATTTTGGATATGGAATTATGGTTGTTTTGGTGGTTTGGATATGTATTGATTGTGGCGCCCCCAAATCCGGGTACTTAAAACCCGTACTTGGTGCTACACGATATCATTCATACAACTGCTCATAATAAAAGATAATAATAACTATTACATCAGAGGTATCTATCCCAGGTACGAAGACCTTTAGTATCTTTATTACATGATAGATATTGTATTTTTAAAACAAAAGTCTATCTATTACAACAACCATCTATAACTACTCTTGTAGCTTTCCCTTGCCTTTATCCTTTCCGGACCCTTCTATGCGTTCTGGCTTAGCTGAAAACATTTATATTCAAAGCAAGAATGAGCATTTGATTGCTCAGCAAGTAATAATAATTAATAAACACGTATATCAATAAATAAATGTTCTCTCTGAGATTTGCTTTGATAGCAGAATAAATATCGGAAAGCAACTGAACAATTCTTAAACAACAGTATGACTCATTTACATTCTTGAAATGATATACTGAATTCTGATACTGAGTGGTCACAAGACCATGAACGTTTATTTTTATTTTCTTGAAAAGGTTCTATCAGAAATCCATCTGTGAACCGTCTGGTCTTACGGGCACGGTGGGTGATCAGCCCGTTATGCCCTGTATTGATCAATACTATCTATTAGAACAACACTTGTGTTCCCTGTCACCGTCCCCAGGACGCAATATAAAATTTTCCCAAGTTAGGGATGTTCTACTCAGTTTGAAGTTCAACCCAAAAGCAAAAAGGATGAACGGCTTTATAAATTCTGAAACGATTTCAAGACTTAGTATTAAAGAATTGAAACAGTCAAATCTGGGGTCTAGCCATAACAAATCGGCGTCGACCTTCATTAAACTGTAAATGTGTATCGAATTTTATCAAATACACATGATCTTAGCTTCATTAATTTTCGAAGCTGATTGGAATAAAATTATATAACAATATATTATTCATATATGATTGTGAAATATTTGCTCAAGGTAAGTGAACTTGTTTGAAGATAAAGGAATTGAGATAATTGCTCAAAACTAAACAAGATCAGGATACTTGCCACTTTATAACCATTGCATAATTTAAAATGCGTAGGTTAGGATACTTGCCTATAGCTTCTTGTATAAAATAAAAGATGAGATTTAGATACTTGCCTTGCTCGGTGGTTACAGTTAAAGTTTCTAGTTTAACCTCACTTCTTGTATCCTACACAATTATGTATACATATATGCACATATTAGTCACACATTCACGTCACATACTCAGTTTAATCATGCTATTGATACAAACTCTTGGTTTTAAGTAATTTTAGTTTACTTCTTACACTGCTTATTTCATCTGATTCCATATACTATTTACATGCTTGGAAATTAGTCATGGCGTTACAGTGTTTATATACCATATGCCATTCTTGGCTTAGACGAATGCTTAAGCGATACGCTTGGCATTCGCTTGACATTTTTTTTTTCTAATCACTAGTTAGTTAATTCATTTTAATTTTCTATTCGACCCGATCATGCCACAAACA
The DNA here is from genome assembly GCA_034770075.1 of Aralia elata. Classification (NCBI taxonomy): domain Eukaryota; kingdom Viridiplantae; phylum Streptophyta; class Magnoliopsida; order Apiales; family Araliaceae; genus Aralia; species Aralia elata. The sequence continues at coordinate 18,469,285 of CM068388.1, forward strand.
TGTTACATGAACTTATATGACTTTGGGCATCTAAGTCAAGAAGGTTCAAACACATATACATCAAAGCCCCTCACTGAAACAAACTGTTTCTGAGGTTCTGTAAACTTTCTAATCCATTCCTAAAGCCTTTCTAGCATTATTAAAACATATAAAATATACTATATGCATATATGCATCCTAATTCCAACTTTAAAACAATCAATTTCTATACTTTTGATCAATTTATTCATTGAAGTAATTTAACAGACACATGAAAGGCATGACTTAAGTTCTCAGTTTTCATAGCCATAAATCATGGTTCTAATCCAGATTTCCTTGTGGAAATCACCACCGATGTGATCCTGTGTAATTACAGTGAGCACAAAACCAATCAATTTATAATTCAAGCAAAGCAACTCATACAGGATTCACTTAATTTAAACAAAATATTACAAAATAAATAGATTTTACCTTAAGAATATTGACTTTTGCTTATCTCCTTCTCTGCTAAATTTGGTTTTACTGAATTTGCAAGAAAAACTGAGAATGGATGTCCGGGTTTTAGTTTTATAAAGCTAGAGGACTTGATGGTCACACAAAATTCTTGCTCTAAACGTAATAGGTATACTGAGTTTTCATCCTAGCTTATTCAATTAACTGCCACGTCCTTCTACGTTGCTTGTAGGTTACTAAATAAGCCAGCTCATGTTTTTTTTTATACACTGACTTAGTTTGAATGAACTTGGGTAGCACACTTAGTACATATATGATATATACCATATATTATATACAGTAACATACATATAGTATATATACATTACTAATAACATATATAAAACATTCGTACATATATATTAGATATATACATATTATATTATATATACATTTAATATATCTAATACATTTTGCATATATATTTACTTAATGTATAATCTCCATACATTATATGATACCCAATACACATATACATTTGTATATTAAAATTACATATTCCTTCCAATAAATAAAAATAGAATTAATACGTTTAATAAAATAATTCATTTAGTAGAACGGACCAATTATATTAAAATAATTAATATTAAATTAATTATTCTAATTCACTTATTTAACGTAACGGACCAATTAAAATAATCAATATTCAATTAATTATTTTAACTCACTTATTTAAAAATATACACCTAATTTTGTATAATTAAAATAATTATCTCATTCCTTTCGTAAATTGTCTTCAACCCATTTAAATATGTAAATTAAATATTTTCAACTAATTAAAATTAAATATTTCCTTCGTCCCATAAATTGTTTTTGGCAATTTATTTATCTTACTCCAATAGATATTAATATATTATTAATACATCCAAGTAAGATCATATTTATTTATTCTATACTAATATGCATATATTTTGATATACATATTAAATCATTACCACACATTCACACATTTTAAATATTATACTGCTGTATAATATTCACATAATTAAATATAAAATATTACACCAATGCTAATATTCATATATTTAATTTAACTCATGCCATAAAACAAGAAAAATTAAAAATCCTTATTTCGAAAATTGTGAAACGTCACATTCTCCTCCCCTTATAAAAATTCCGTCCTCGGAATTGCAAAACAACCTATTCGAACAAATGAGGATAGTTCTTCCTCATTTTTTCTTCTAACTCCCACGTTGCCTCCTCGACATTGTGGTTTCTCCATAATACCTTTACAGAAGGTATTGTCTTATTCCTTAAAACTTGCTCTTTCCTATCCAATATCTGAATAGGAACTTCTTCATATGTTAAGTCCTTCTGAAACTGTATAGGTTCATATTCTATCACGTGTTTATAATCTGGCTTATATGGTCGTAAGACCGACACGTGAAACACATTATGAACGTGTTCTAACTCTGGAGGTAATGCTACTTCATAAGCTACCTCTCCAATTTTTCTCAAAACCTCAAATGGTCCTATAAAACGAGGACTCAATTTTTCCTTTCTTTCCAAACCGTATCTTTCCTTTCCATGGGGATACTTTCAGAAATACGTGCGATCCGATGTCAAATTCCCTATTCTGTCTATGCTGATCTGCATACTTTTTCTGCCGATCTTGAGCTGTGGTAAGTCGCGTACGTATTAACTTTACAATTTCTGCAGTTTGTTGCACCAATTCCGGTCCTAGCAACCGACGCTCTCCTACCTCATCCCAACACAATGGTGTTCTGCACTTTCTTCCATACAACGCTTCGTAAGGCGGCATGCCTATACTGGCGTGGTAACTATTGTTATAAGCAAATTCGACCAGAGGTAAGTGATCGTCCCAACTTCCCTTGAAATCCATAACACAAGCTCTTAGCATATCTTCTACAGTTTGTATTGTCCTCTCACTCTGTCCGTCTGTCTGAGGATGGTATGCCGTACTCAATCTTAACTGTGTTCCCATGTGTTCTTGTAAGCTTCTCCAAAAATTTGATGTGAACCTTGGATCTCTATCTGACACAATTGAAATTGGCACTCCATGTCGGGAAACAATTTCTTTGATATAAAGTTTAGCTAGTTGGTCCAGGTTATATTTGATCTTGATTGGCAAAAAGTGTGCCGACTTCGTTAATCGATCAACTATAACCCATATAGCATCAAACCCTTTCTGTGTATTTGGAAGTCCTACCACAAAATCCATCGTGATATGTTCCCATTTCCATTCAGGAATTTCTAATGATTGAAGTAACCCACTTGGTTTCTGATGTTCGGCTTTGACTCTTTGACAGGTCAAACACCTACTGACATATTCTGCAACTTCTCTTTTTATGTTCGGCCCACCAAAAATGTTGTCGAAGGTCTTGATACATTTTTGTGCTTCCAGGATGAATTGCGTACCTTGAACAATGGGCCTCTTGTAAAATTTCTTCTTTCAACTCCGGCATTGACGGAACCCAAATTCTTCTTTCAAATCTGATTACCCCTTCATTATCAAGTTTAAACTTTGTTTCTTTTCCTTCAGAAATCTTTTCTCTTATCTTCTCACACTCCTCGTCTTGGATTTGTGCTTCTTTGATTTTATCCAACAACGTTGGACCACTTTCCATTATATATAACTTTCCTTCCGACTCATGCGGAAACTTTACTTCTAGTTCCATTCTTTCCATTGCTGTTATCAACTCATCGTGAGTTGTCAACATCATCAACTTTTCTCGACCTTTTCTACTTAAAGCATCTGCCACTACATTTGCTTTCCCTGGGTGATAAAGAATTTCGCAATCGTAATCCTTGATCAACTCTAACCATCTTCTCTGTCTCATATTCAACTCTTTTTGTGTGAAGATATATTTCAGACTTTTATGATCTGTATATATCTCACATTTCTCTCCATACAGATAATGTCTCCAAATTTTCAAGGCAAATACTACCGCTGCCAATTCTAGATCATGAGTAGGATATCCCTTCTCATAATCTTTTAACTGTCGTGATGCGTAAGCAATGACTTTTCCGTGTTGCATAAGCACACATCTGAGTCCTTTATGCGATGCGTCACTATATACAACAAAATTCCCTGTTTCATCTGGTAATGATAACACTGGCGCTTCACTTAGTCTTTTCTTGAGTTCTTGAAAACTCTGTTCACATTTCTCCGACCATACAAATTTCACCGTCTTTCTTGTCAAATTAGTTAACGGGGTAGCTATCTTTGAAAAATCTTGAATAAATCTCCGATAGTAACCCGCTAACCCTAGAAAGCTACGTACTTCAGTCGGCGTCTTTGGTTGTTCCCAATTTATTACTGCTTCTACTTTTGCTGGATCCACAGATATACCATCTTTGTCGATCACGTGTCCCAAAAATTGAACTCTCTCCAGCCAAAATTCACATTTAGAGAATTTTGCATATAATTTCTCTCTTCTTAGTGTTTCCAACACTATCCTCAAATGTACTGCATGATCATCTTGTGTCTTGGAGTAGATCAAAATATCATCTATGAATACTACAACAAACTTATCCAAATACTGCTTGAATATTCGGTTCATCATATCCATGAATGCGGCTGGAGCATTTATCAATCCAAAAGACATTACCAGAAACTCGTAATGACCGTACCGAGTTCTGAATGCTGTCTTTGGAACATCTTCATCCCTTACTTTCAGCTGGTGATATCCAGTCCTTAAATCTATCTTTGAAAAGTATCTTGCCCCTTTCAACTGATCAAAGAGATCATCGATCCTGGGCAATGGATACTTATTCTTAATTGTTACTTTGTTCAACTCCCTGTAGTCGATACAAAGTCTCAATGATCCATCCTTCTTTTTCACAAATAATACTGGTGCTCCCCATGGTGACGTACTTGGTCGAATATATTTCTTGTCTAACAGTTCTTGCAATTGTATCATCAACTCTTTCATTTCCACTGGAGCCATTCTATATGGTGCCTTGGATACTGGTGCTGTACCAGGCACTATATCAATAACAAATTCAACTTCTCTGTCTGGTGGAAGACCTGGTAGATCATCCGGGAAAACATCTGTGAATTCATTCACTACTGCAATTTGCTTTATATCTGCTCCCATTTGTTGGGTATCTACCACGTATGCTAGATATCCCACACAACCCTTCTGTAACAACTTTTTCGCTTGCATCATCGTCAAACAACGAGATTGCCTTGGCGATTTATTACCGTGAAATACTACCGGCGACTGCTTTGCAGGTTTGAGGCTTACTAACTTCTTCTGGCAATCGATCACTGCTCTGTGATTAAATAACCAGTCCATTCCCAAAATTATGTCGAACTCTCCTAATTGTATTGGGATTAAATCTATGTTCAATCTGTGCTCCCCTATCTTAACACAACAATTCTTATAGATGTGCTCTACAAGAATTACATCTTTATTGGCAACTTCTATGTTCATGGGGTTTTCTAAATTTACCAAAGGCATATTCAAACGCTTAGCAAATTCATGTGATACGAAAGAACAGGTTGCTCCTGAATCAAACAACACATAAGCATTTATATTGTTGATCGGAACGATACCTGAAACTACATCTTTTGAAGCCACTGCATCTTGCACCGTCATATTAAAAGTCCTGGCGGTTGATCTATTCTGCGGAGCTGGTCCGGTTGTAGTTGCTTTCCCGCTGCTATTTCCCTTGTTACTGTTTCCTCCCTCTATTCCTTTCTTTGGACAGTTTCTGGCCAAGTGATCCACTAACCCACAAACAAAGCATCCGAAAGTCTTTCTTGATTTGGTGCAGTGAGGAGAGATGTGTCCCTCCTGCCCACACTTGTAGCATACCATCTTTCCTTTCATACACACACCAGAATGATTCTTTCCACAGGTTTTACATGGTTCAAATTTCTTCTTCTGTTGATTCCCCTGAGTGGTTCCTGTATTTCCCATATTGTTCCATTTCCTTTTCTTATTGGTTCCACTTCCACTACCTGTTTCCATTTTGATTGTTCCGTCCATCTTTCCCTTATTTTTCTTTTCTTTGTGGAAACGATTCATTGCTTCACTTCCTTCTTCTGCAATTATTGCTTTTTCAAGGAGCGCACTAAATGATCCAATCTGTAGAACCGACAGCTTGTTGTAGAGCCAAGGTTTTAAGCCTTGCTCAAATCGCCTTGCTTTTCTTTCCTCGGTGTCCACTTGATGTGGAGCAAATCGTGCCAGCTCATTAAACTTTGCTGCATACTGTGCTACCGTCATCTCATTTTGCTTGAGTTCCAGAAATCGTACTTCCATTCTACTTTGCATACCAGGAGGGAAATAGTTTTCAAAGAAAATTTCTTTAAATCTGTCCCAACTAATCACTCCTGCCCCGGCTCTGGTCTTGTTTGCTTCCCACCAGAAATTTGCTTCCCCCTTTAGCATGTAAGCAGCGAATGAAGTTTTTTGTTCATCGTTCACCCTCGCTATCTCAAAGGCTTTCTCAATCTCTTTAATCCAGGACTGTGCCTCTATAGGTTCAGTGGTTCCTCTGAACTCCGGGGGTCCCACAGTTTTGAAATCTTTAAAGCTAGCGATATGAACTGCTGGTGGATCTACATTTGCATTGGTTTGAGGGGGATTTCTATTCTGGATAGCTCCCACCAACAAGTCTATAAATTGCTGCATCGGGTTTTCTTGAGCTTCATTTCTATTTCTATTCTCACTTTCTGATTCTTCAGTTTCATTTCTTTGAGTTCTATGTACTCCTCTTCCTCTCCACTTTGGTGGCATTTTCTGTTTAATAAAATTTATTATAAATAAACACTTTTTTTTTTTTTTTTAGACATTCCTATACAATGCTTAACAACAATCCTTAAAACAAAACATATTTAATCATTTTTATATTAAACATGCTTTTCTTTGCTTATAGCATTTATTTGCTATATACTACTCTTTCTCGTTTAATAATCTTATTATTATTATTAAACTAATACAGGTGTCAAACAATTTCTTCCCAGACTTAATACACAATCATATCAAAACATATTTAATATTATATTAAACATGCTTCTATTTACATACAAAAGTCAGTACATTACTTTTCTTTTAATAGCTTCACTTGCTATATTCATCTATTTCTGTCCCAAAAACTATTCTCTCTAATCCTTAACTATTATAATAGTTAGGATTCAAAGGCTATCCCATAATAGTAACAAAAGTTGGGATTCTTAGTTACACTACCATCTATTTACATCATATATACACATATTTACACATAGTCTCACATTGTTTCTTAAACATCAACCAACAACTTTTCTTCTAGATCTGACCAACTGTAGTGGTCCTAACACGTTCATCTTCTGTAATCGCAATAACCCGAGCACGGGAGATGGACTGGCTGGATTGACCTATCTCGGGTGGATAAGTCCAAACTGCTGACTGTACACGCCCCATAGAGGTCGTGTACGCAAGATTCATCGCATTCACGGTCCTTTGGATGTTTCTCAGTTCATTCTGAAGATCACGGATATGCTCGTCCCTCATTTGTTGTTCTTGTATCTCAATATCTCTAATATTGTTCAGATCATGAAACTCTGCTTGTAGCTCATGTAGCCTAGCCTCATAATAATGTGCTCTATCCTCAGCTATCTGGAGTTGATTGTTCACTTCAACATTTTGGTCCATCAGATGACGAAACATCATTCCCAAGTGTACTAAGGCTTCTTCCAGTTCAGGGTTGCTATTATCATTACCTTCTGAATCTATTTCAATTGGTACATTATCTTCCAGTACAGCTTCAGTAGCTGCATTTTCCCCTAGGTTGTTCTCGGGTTCTTCCTCAGGATCCTCATCCGGATCGGACTCGGGATCGCTTTCTATCAACACAACCGGCACTGGTGCTGGTGCTGGCTGTTGTACTACAGAAGGTGGAGGAATCAATTCCTCAGTATCAACCTGAATATTCTGGACTTCATCTTCACCTGACATCTATACACAGTTTAACAACTCGATTAATACATAACACAATTTATATAATCACATAACAAATAACAGTTTTATTTAAGTTATTTTTATTTAACATTTTACGATGAATTTCCACAATCCATCACTTTCAAACTCTATTTGAGTTATTAACTTTCTGACTTTCTAATTCACTTAAGGTTACAACCCAAGGTATCCCATCCTAAGGTTTTTAACCTACAGCTCTGATACCAACTTGTGGCGCCCCCAAATCCGGGTACTTAAAACCCGTACTTGGTGTTACACGATATCATTCATACAACTGCTCATAATAAAAGATAATAATAACTATTACATCAGAGGTATCTATCCCAGGTACGAAGACCTTTAGTATCTTTATTACATGATAGATATTGTATTTTTAAAACAAAAGTCTATCTATTACAACAACCATCTATAACTACTCTTGTAGCTTTCCCTTGCCTTTATCCTTTCCGGACCCTTCTATGCGTTCTGGCTTAGCTGAAAACATTTATATTCAAAGCAAGAATGAGCATTTGATTGCTCAGCAAGTAATAATAATTAATAAACACGTATATCAATAAATAAATGTTCTCTCTGAGATTTGCTTTGATAGCAGAATAAATATCGGAAAGCAACTGAACAATTCTTAAACAACAGTATGACTCATTTACATTCTTGAAATGATATACTGAATTCTGATACTGAGTGGTCACAAGACCATGAACGTTTATTTTTATTTTCTTGAAAAGGTTCTATCAGAAATCCATCTGTGAACCGTCTGGTCTTACGGGCACGGTGGGTGATCAGCCCGTTATGCCCTGTATTGATCAATACTATCTATTAGAACAACACTTGTGTTCCCTGTCACCGTCCCCAGGACGCAATATAAAATTTTCCCAAGTTAGGGATGTTCTACTCAGTTTGAAGTTCAACCCAAAAGCAAAAAGGATGAACGGCTTTATAAATTCTGAAACGATTTCAAGACTTAGTATTAAAGAATTGAAACAGTCAAATCTGGGGTCTAGCCATAACAAATCGGCGTCGACCTTCATTAAACTGTAAATGTGTATCGAATTTTATCAAATACACATGATCTTAGCTTCATTAATTTTCGAAGCTGATTGGAATAAAATTATATAACAATATATTATTCATATATGATTGTGAAATATTTGCTCAAGGTAAGTGAACTTGTTTGAAGATAAAGGAATTGAGATAATTGCTCAAAACTAAACAAGATCAGGATACTTGCCACTTTATAACCATTGCATAATTTAAAATGCGTAGGTTAGGATACTTGCCTATAGCTTCTTGTATAAAATAAAAGATGAGATTTAGATACTTGCCTTGCTCGGTGGTTACAGTTAAAGTTTCTAGTTTAACCTCACTTCTTGTATCCTACACAATTATGTATACATATATGCACATATTAGTCACACATTCACGTCACATACTCAGTTTAATCATGCTATTGATACAAACTCTTGGTTTTAAGTAATTTTAGTTTACTTCTTACACTGCTTATTTCATCTGATTCCATATACTATTTACATGCTTGGAAATTAGTCATGGCGTTACAGTGTTTATATACCATATGCCATTCTTGGCTTAGACGAATGCTTAAGCGATACGCTTGGCATTCGCTTGACATTTTTTTTTTCTAATCACTAGTTAGTTAATTCATTTTAATTTTCTATTCGACCCGATCATGCCACAAACATGTTACATGAACTTATATGACTTTGGGCATCTAAGTCAAGAAGGTTCAAACACATATACATCAAAGCCCCTCACTGAAACAAACTGTTTCTGAGGTTCTGTAAACTTTCTAATCCATTCCTAAAGCCTTTCTAGCATTATTAAAACATATAAAATATACTATATGCATATATGCATCCTAATTCCAACTTTAAAAACAATCAATTTCTATACTTTTGATCAATTTATTCATTGAAGTAATTTAACAGACACATGAAAGGCATGACTTAAGTTCTCAGTTTTCATAGCCATAAATCATGGTTCTAATCCAGATTTCCTTGTGGAAATCACCACCGAGGTGATCCAGTGTAATTACAGTGAGCACAAACCAATCAATTTATAATTCAAGCAAAGCAACTCATACAGGATTCACTTAATTTAAACAAAATATTACAAAATAAATAGATTTTACCTTAAGAATATTGACTTTTGCTTATCTCCTTCTCTGCTAAATTTGGTTTTACTGAATTTGCAAGAAAAACTGAGAATGGATGTCCGGGTTTTAGTTTTATAAAGCTAGAGGACTTGATGGTCACACAAAATTCTTGCTCTAAACGTAATAGGTATACTGAGTTTTCATCCTAGCTTATTCAATTAACTGCCACGTCCTTCTACGTTGCTTGTAGGTTACTAAATAAGCCAGCTCATGTTTTTTTTTATACACTGACTTAGTTTGAATGAACTTGGGTAGCACACTTAGTACATATATGATATATACCATATATTATATATACAGTAACATACATATAGTATATATACATTACTACTAACATATATAAAACATTCGTACATATATATTAGATATATACATATTATATTATATATACATTTAATATATCTACTACATTTTGCATATATATTTACTTAATGTATAATCTCCATACATTATATGATACCCAATACACATATACATTTGTATATTAAAATTACATATTCCTTCCAATAAATAAAAATAGAATTAATACGTTTAATAAAATAATTCATTTAGTAGAACGGACCAATTATATTAAAATAATTAATATTAAATTAATTATTCTAATTCACTTATTTAACGTAACGGACCAATTAAAATAATCAATATTCAATTAATTATTTTAACTCACTTATTTAAAATATACACCTAATTTTGTATAATTAAAATAATTATCTCATTCCTTTCGTAAATTGTCTTCAACCCATTTAAATATGTAAATTAAATATTTTCAACTAATTAAAATTAAATATTTCCTTCGTCCCATAAATTGTTTTTGGCAATTTATTTATCTTACTCCAATAGATATTAATATATTATTAATACATCCAAGTAAGATCATATTTATTTATTCTATACTAATATGCATATATTTTTGATATACATATTAAATCATTACCACACATTCACACATTTTAAATATTATACTGCTGTATAATATTCACATAATTAAATATAAAATATTACACCAATGCTAATATTCATATATTTAATTTAACTCATGCCATAAAACAAGAAAAATTAAAAATCCTTATTTCGAAAATTGTGAAACGTCACATTCTCCTCCCCTTATAAAAATTCCGTCCTCGGAATTGCAAAACAACCTATTCGAACAAATGAGGATAGTTCTTCCTCATTTTTTCTTCTAACTCCCACGTTGCCTCCTCGACATTGTGGTTTCTCCATAATACCTTTACAGAAGGTATTGTCTTATTCCTTAAAACTTGCTCTTTCCTATCCAATATCTGAATAGGAACTTCTTCATATGTTAAGTCCTTCTGAAACTGTATAGGTTCATATTCTATCACGTGTTTATAATCTGGCTTATATGGTCGTAAGACCGACACGTGAAACACATTATGAACGTGTTCTAACTCTGGAGGTAATGCTACTTCATAAGCTACCTCTCCAATTTTTCTCAAAACCTCAAATGGTCCTATAAAACGAGGACTCAATTTTCCTTTCTTTCCAAACCGTATCTTTCCTTTCCATGGGGATACTTTCAGAAATACGTGCGATCCGATGTCAAATTCCCTATTCTGTCTATGCTGATCTGCATACTTTTTCTGCCGATCTTGAGCTGTGGTAAGTCGCGTACGTATTAACTTTACAATTTCTGCAGTTTGTTGCACCAATTCCGGTCCTAGCAACCGACGCTCTCCTACCTCATCCCAACACAATGGTGTTCTGCACTTTCTTCCATACAACGCTTCGTAAGGCGGCATGCCTATACTGGCGTGGTAACTATTGTTATAAGCAAATTCGACCAGAGGTAAGTGATCGTCCCAACTTCCCTTGAAATCCATAACACAAGCTCTTAGCATATCTTCTACAGTTTGTATTGTCCTCTCACTCTGTCCGTCTGTCTGAGGATGGTATGCCGTACTCAATCTTAACTGTGTTCCCATGTGTTCTTGTAAGCTTCTCCAAAAATTTGATGTGAACCTTGGATCTCTATCTGACACAATTGAAATTGGCACTCCATGTCGGGAAACAATTTCTTTGATATAAAGTTTAGCTAGTTGGTCCAGGTTATATTTGATCTTGATTGGCAAAAAGTGTGCCGACTTCGTTAATCGATCAACTATAACCCATATAGCATCAAACCCTTTCTGTGTATTTGGAAGTCCTACCACAAAATCCATCGTGATATGTTCCCATTTCCATTCAGGAATTTCTAATGATTGAAGTAACCCACTTGGTTTCTGATGTTCGGCTTTGACTCTTTGACAGGTCAAACACCTACTGACATATTCTGCAACTTCTCTTTTTATGTTCGGCCACCAAAAATGTTGTCGAAGGTCTTGATACATTTTTGTGCTTCCAGGATGAATTGCGTACCTTGAACAATGGGCCTCTTGTAAAATTTCTTCTTTCAACTCCGGCATTGACGGAACCCAAATTCTTCTTTCAAATCTGATTACCCCTTCATTATCAAGTTTAAACTTTGTTTCTTTTCCTTCAGAAATCTTTTCTCTTATCTTCTCACACTCCTCGTCTTGGATTTGTGCTTCTTTGATTTTATCCAACAACGTTGGACCACTTTCCATTATATATAACTTTCCTTCCGACTCATGCGGAAACTTTACTTCTAGTTCCATTCTTTCCATTGCTGTTATCAACTCATCGTGAGTTGTCAACATCATCAACTTTTCTCGACCTTTTCTACTTAAAGCATCTGCCACTACATTTGCTTTCCCTGGGTGATAAAGAATTTCGCAATCGTAATCCTTGATCAACTCTAACCATCTTCTCTGTCTCATATTCAACTCTTTTTGTGTGAAGATATATTTCAGACTTTTATGATCTGTATATATCTCACATTTCTCTCCATACAGATAATGTCTCCAAATTTTCAAGGCAAATACTACCGCTGCCAATTCTAGATCATGAGTAGGATATCCCTTCTCATAATCTTTTAACTGTCGTGATGCGTAAGCAATGACTTTTCCGTGTTGCATAAGCACACATCCGAGTCCTTTATGCGATGCGTCACTATATACAACAAAATTCCCTGTTTCATCTGGTAATGATAACACTGGCGCTTCACTTAGTCTTTTCTTGAGTTCTTGAAAACTCTGTTCACATTTCTCCGACCATACAAATTTCACCGTCTTTCTTGTCAAATTAGTTAACGGGGTAGCTATCTTTGAAAAATCTTGAATAAATCTCCGATAGTAACCCGCTAACCCTAGAAAGCTACGTACTTCAGTCGGCGTCTTTGGTTGTTCCCAATTTATTACTGCTTCTACTTTTGCTGGATCCACAGATATACCATCTTTGTCGATCACGTGTCCCAAAAATTGAACTCTCTCCAGCCAAAATTCACATTTAGAGAATTTTGCATATAATTTCTCTCTTCTTAGTGTTTCCAACACTATCCTCAAATGTACTGCATGATCATCTTGTGTCTTGGAGTAGATCAAAATATCATCTATGAATACTACAACAAACTTATCCAAATACTGCTTGAATATTCGGTTCATCATATCCATGAATGCGGCTGGAGCATTTATCAATCCAAAAGACATTACCAGAAACTCGTAATGACCGTACCGAGTTCTGAATGCTGTCTTTGGAACATCTTCATCCCTTACTTTCAGCTGGTGATATCCAGTCCTTAAATCTATCTTTGAAAAGTATCTTGCCCCTTTCAACTGATCAAAGAGATCATCGATCCTGGGCAATGGATACTTATTCTTAATTGTTACTTTGTTCAACTCCCTGTAGTCGATACAAAGTCTCAATGATCCATCCTTCTTTTTCACAAATAATACTGGTGCTCCCCATGGTGACGTACTTGGTCGAATATATTTCTTGTCTAACAGTTCTTGCAATTGTATCATCAACTCTTTCATTTCCACTGGAGCCATTCTATATGGTGCCTTGGATACTGGTGCTGTACCAGGCACTATATCAATAACAAATTCAACTTCTCTGTCTGGTGGAAGACCTGGTAGATCATCCGGGAAAACATCTGTGAATTCATTCACTACTGCAATTTGCTTTATATCTGCTCCCATTTGTTGGGTATCTACCACGTATGCTAGATATCCCACACAACCCTTCTGTAACAACTTTTTCGCTTGCATCATCGTCAAACAACGAGATTGCCTTGGCGATTTATTACCGTGAAATACTACCGGCGACTGCTTTGCAGGTTTGAGGCTTACTAACTTCTTCTGGCAATCGATCACTGCTCTGTGATTAAATAACCAGTCCATTCCCAAAATTATGTCGAACTCTCCTAATTGTATTGGGATTAAATCTATGTTCAATCTGTGCTCCCCTATCTTAACACAACAATTCTTATAGATGTGCTCTACAAGAATTACATCTTTATTGGCAACTTCTATGTTCATGGGGTTTTCTAAATTTACCAAAGGCATATTCAAACGCTTAGCAAATTCATGTGATACGAAAGAACAGGTTGCTCCTGAATCAAACAACACATAAGCATTTATATTGTTGATCGGAACGATACCTGAAACTACATCTTTTGAAGCCACTGCATCTTGCACCGTCATATTAAAAGTCCTGGCGGTTGATCTATTCTGCGGAGCTGGTCCGGTTGTAGTTGCTTTCCCGCTGCTATTTCCCTTGTTACTGTTTCCTCCCTCTATTCCTTTCTTTGGACAGTTTCTGGCCAAGTGATCCACTGACCCACAAACAAAGCATCCGAAAGTCTTTCTTGATTTGGTGCAGTTAGGAGAGATGTGTCCCTCCTGCCCACACTTGTAGCATACCATCTTTCCTTTCATACACACACCAGAATGATTCTTTCCACAGGTTTTACATGGTTCAAATTTCTTCTTCTGTTGATTCCCCTGAGTGGTTCCTGTATTTCCCATATTGTTCCATTTCCTTTTCTTATTGGTTCCACTTCCACTACCTGTTTCCATTTTGATTGTTCCGTCCATCTTTCCCTTATTTTTCTTTTCTTTGTGGAAACGATTCATTGCTTCACTTCCTTCTTCTGCAATTATTGCTTTTTCAAGGAGCGCACTAAATGATCCAATCTGTAGAACCGACAGCTTGTTGTAGAGCCAAGGTTTTAAGCCTTGCTCAAATCGCCTTGCTTTTCTTTCCTCGGTGTCCACTTGATGTGGAGCAAATCGTGCCAGCTCATTAAACTTTGCTGCATACTGTGCTACTGTCATCTCATTTTGCTTGAGTTCCAGAAATCGTACTTCCATTCTACTTTGCATACCAGGAGGGAAATAGTTTTCAAAGAAAATTTCTTTAAATCTGTCCCAACTAATCACTCCTGCCCCGGCTCTGGTCTTGTTTGCTTCCCACCAGAAATTTGCTTCCCCCTTTAGCATGTAAGCAGCGAATGAAGTTTTTTGTTCATCGTTCACCCTCGCTATCTCAAAGGCTTTCTCAATCTCTTTAATCCAGGACTGTGCCTCTATAGGTTCAGTGGTTCCTCTGAACTCCGGGGGTCCCACAGTTTTGAAATCTTTAAAGCTAGCGATATGAACTGCTGGTGGATCTACATTTGCATTGGTTTGAGGGGGATTTCTATTCTGGATAGCTCCCACCAACAAGTCTATAAATTGCTGCATCGGGTTTTCTTGAGCTTCATTTCTATTTCTATTCTCACTTTCTGATTCTTCAGTTTCATTTCTTTGAGTTCTATGTACTCCTCTTCCTCTCCACTTTGGTGGCATTTTCTGTTTAATAAAATTTATTATAAATAAACACTTTTTTTTTTTTTTTAGACATTCCTATACAATGCTTAACAACAATCCTTAAAACAAAACATATTTAATCATTTTTATATTAAACATGCTTTTCTTTGCTTATAGCATTTATTTGCTATATACTACTCTTTCTCGTTTAATAATCTTATTATTATTATTAAACTAATACAGGTGTCAAACAATTTCTTCCCAGACTTAATACACAATCATATCAAAACATATTTAATATTATATTAAACATGCTTCTATTTACATACAAAAGTCAGTACATTACTTTTCTTTTAATAGCTTCACTTGCTATATTCATCTATTTCTGTCCCAAAAACTATTCTCTCTAATCCTTAACTATTATAATAGTTAGGATTCAAAGGCTATCCCATAATAGTAACAAAAGTTGGGATTCTTAGTTACACTACCATCTATTTACATCATATATACACATATTTACACATAGTCTCACATTGTTTCTTAAACATCAACCAACAACTTTTCTTCTAGATCTGACCAACTGTAGTGGTCCTAACACGTTCATCTTCTGTAATCACAATAACCCGAGCACGGGAGATGGACTGGCTGGATTGACCTATCTCGGGTGGATAAGTCCAAACTGCTGACTGTACACGCCCCATAGAGGTCGTGTACGCAAGATTCATCGCATTCACGGTCCTTTGGATGTTTCTCAGTTCATTCTGAAGATCACGGATATGCTCGTCCCTCATTTGTTGTTCTTGTATCTCAATATCTCTAATATTGTTCAGATCATGAAACTCTGCTTGTAGCTCATGTAGCCTAGCCTCATAATAATGTGCTCTATCCTCAGCTATCTGGAGTTGATTGTTCACTTCAACATTTTGGTCCATCAGATGACGAAACATCATTCCCAAGTGTACTAAGGCTTCTTCCAGTTCAGGGTTGCTATTATCATTACCTTCTGAATCTATTTCAATTGGTACATTATCTTCCAGTACAGCTTCAGTAGCTGCATTTTCCCCTAGGTTGTTCTCGGGTTCTTCCTCAGGATCCTCATCCGGATCGGACTCGGGATCGCTTTCTATCAACACAACCAGCACTGGTGCTGGTGCTGGCTGTTGTACTACAGAAGGTGGAGGAATCAATTCCTCAGTATCAACCTGAATATTCTGGACTTCATCTTCACCTGACATCTATACACAGTTTAACAACTCGATTAATACATAACACAATTTATATAATCACATAACAAATAACAGTTTTATTTAAGTTATTTTTATTTAACATTTTACGATGAATTTCCACAATCCATCACTTTCAAACTCTATTTGAGTTATTAACTTTCTGACTTTCTAATTCACTTAAGGTTACAACCCAAGGTATCCCATCCTAAGGTTTTTAACCTACAGCTCTGATACCAACTTGTGGCGCCCCCAAATCCGGGTACTTAAAACCCGTACTTGGTGCTACACGATATCATTCATACAACTGCTCATAATAAAAGATAATAATAACTATTACATCAGAGGTATCTATCCCAGGTACGAAGACCTTTAGTATCTTTATTACATGATAGATATTGTATTTTTAAAACAAAAGTCTATCTATTACAACAACCATCTATAACTACTCTTGTAGCTTTCCCTTGCCTTTATCCTTTCCGGACCCTTCTATGCGTTCTGGCTTAGCTGAAAACATTTATATTCAAAGCAAGAATGAGCATTTGATTGCTCAGCAAGTAATAATAATTAATAAACACGTATATCAATAAATAAATGTTCTCTCTGAGATTTGCTTTGATAGCAGAATAAATATCGGAAAGCAACTGAACAATTCTTAAACAACAGTATGACTCATTTACATTCTTGAAATGATATACTGAATTCTGATACTGAGTGGTCACAAGACCATGAACGTTTATTTTTATTTTCTTGAAAAGGTTCTATCAGAAATCCATCTGTGAACCGTCTGGTCTTACGGGCACGGTGGGTGATCAGCCCGTTATGCCCTGTATTGATCAATACTATCTATTAGAACAACACTTGTGTTCCCTGTCACCGTCCCCAGGACGCAATATAAAATTTTCCCAAGTTAGGGATGTTCTACTCAGTTTGAAGTTCAACCCAAAAGCAAAAAGGATGAACGGCTTTATAAATTCTGAAACGATTTCAAGACTTAGTATTAAAGAATTGAAACAGTCAAATCTGGGGTCTAGCCAGAACAAATCGGCGTCGACCTTCATTAAACTGTAAATGTGTATCGAATTTTATCAAATACACATGATCTTAGCTTCATTAATTTTCGAAGCTGATTGGAATAAAATTATATAACAATATATTAGTCATATATGATTGTGAAATATTTGCTCAAGGTAAGTGAACTTGTTTGAAGATAAAGGAATTGAGATAATTGCTCAAAACTAAACAAGATCAGGATACTTGCCACTTTATAACCATTGCATAATTTAAAATGCGTAGGTTAGGATACTTGCCTATAGCTTCTTGTATAAAATAAAAGATGAGATTTAGATACTTGCCTTGCTCGGTGGTTACAGTTAAAGTTTCTAGTTTAACCTCACTTCTTGTATCCTACACAATTATGTATACATATATGCACATATTAGTCACACATTCACGTCACATACTCAGTTTAATCATGCTATTGATACAAACTCTTGGTTTTAAGTAATTTTAGTTTACTTCTTACACTGCTTATTTCATCTGATTCCATATACTATTTACATGCTTGGAAATTAGTCATGGCGTTACAGTGTTTATATACCATATGCCATTCTTGGCTTAGACGAATGCTTAAGCGATACGCTTGGCATTCGCTTGACATTTTTTTTTTCTAATCACTAGTTAGTTAATTCATTTTAATTTTCTATTCGACCCGATCATGCCACAAACATGTTACATGAACTTATATGACTTTGGGCATCTAAGTCAAGAAGGTTCAAACACATATACATCAAAGCCCCTCACTGAAACAAACTGTTTCTGAGGTTCTGTAAACTTTCTAATCCATTCCTAAAGCCTTTCTAGCATTATTAAAACATATAAAATATACTATATGCATATATGCATCCTAATTCCAACTTTAAAACAATCAATTTCTATACTTTTGATCAATTTATTCATTGAAGTAATTTAACAGACACATGAAAGGCATGACTTAAGTTCTCAGTTTTCATAGCCATAAATCATGGTTCTAATCCAGATTTCCTTGTGGAAATCACCACCGAGGTGATCCAGTGTAATTACAGTGAGCACAAACCAATCAATTTATAATTCAAGCAAAGCAACTCATACAGGATTCACTTAATTTAAACAAAATATTACAAAATAAATAGATTTTACCTTAAGAATATTGACTTTTTGCTTATCTCCTTCTCTGCTAAATTTGGTTTTACTGAATTTGCAAGAAAAACTGAGAATGGATGTCCGGGTTTTAGTTTTATAAAGCTAGAGGACTTGATGGTCACACAAAATTCTTGCTCTAAACGTAATAGGTATACTGAGTTTTCATCCTAGCTTATTCAATTAACTGCCACGTCCTTCTACGTTGCTTGTAGGTTACTAAATAAGCCAGGTCATGTTTTCTTTTTAATACACTGACTTAGTTTGAATGAACTTGAGTAGCACACTTAGTACATATATGATATATACCATATATTATATACAGTAACATACATATAGTATATATACATTACTAATAACATATATAAAACATTCGTACATATATATTAGATATATACATATTATATTATATATACATTTAATATATCTAATACATTTTGCATATATATTTACTTAATGTATAATCTCCATACATTATATGATACCCAATACACATATACATTTGTATATTAAAATTACATATTCCTTCCAATAAATAAAAATAGAATTAATACGTTTAATAAAATAATTCATTTAGTAGAACGGACCAATTATATTAAAATAATTAATATTAAATTAATTATTCTAATTCACTTATTTAACGTAACGGACCAATTAAAATAATCAATATTCAATTAATTATTTTAACTCACTTATTTAAAATATACACCTAATTTTGTATAATTAAAATAATTATCTCATTCCTTTCGTAAATTGTCTTCAACCCATTTAAATATGTAAATTAAATATTTTCAACTAATTAAAATTAAATATTTCCTTCGTCCCATAAATTGTTTTTGGCAATTTATTTATCTTACTCCAATAGATATTAATATATTATTAATACATCCAAGTAAGATCATATTTATTTATTCTATACTAATATGCATATATTTTGATATACATATTAAATCATTACCACACATTCACACATTTTAAATATTATACTGCTGTATAATATTCACATAATTAAATATAAAATATTACACCAATGCTAATATTCATATATTTAATTTAACTCATGCCATAAAACAAGAAAAATTAAAAATCCTTATTTCGAAAATTGTGAAACGTCACATTCTCCTCCCCTTATAAAAATTCCGTCCTCGGAATTGCAAAACAACCTATTCGAACAAATGAGGATAGTTCTTCCTCATTTTTTCTTCTAACTCCCACGTTGCCTCCTCGACATTGTGGTTTCTCCATAATACCTTTACAGAAGGTATTGTCTTATTCCTTAAAACTTGCTCTTTCCTATCCAATATCTGAATAGGAACTTCTTCATATGTTAAGTCCTTCTGAAACTGTATAGGTTCATATTCTATCACGTGTTTATAATCTGGCTTATATGGTCGTAAGACCGACACGTGAAACACATTATGAACGTGTTCTAACTCTGGAGGTAATGCTACTTCATAAGCTACCTCTCCAATTTTTCTCAAAACCTCAAATGGTCCTATAAAACGAGGACTCAATTTTCCTTTCTTTCCAAACCGTATCTTTCCTTTCCATGGGGATACTTTCAGAAATACGTGCGATCCGATGTCAAATTCCCTATTCTGTCTATGCTGATCTGCATACTTTTTCTGCCGATCTTGAGCTGTGGTAAGTCGCGTACGTATTAACTTTACAATTTCTGCAGTTTGTTGCACCAATTCCGGTCCTAGCAACCGACGCTCTCCTACCTCATCCCAACACAATGGTGTTTCTGCACTTTCTTCCATACAACGCTTCGTAAGGCGGCATGCCTATACTGGCGTGGTAACTATTGTTATAAGCAAATTCGACCAGAGGTAAGTGATCGTCCCAACTTCCCTTGAAATCCATAACACAAGCTCTTAGCATATCTTCTACAGTTTGTATTGTCCTCTCACTCTGTCCGTCTGTCTGAGGATGGTATGCCGTACTCAATCTTAACTGTGTTCCCATGTGTTCTTGTAAGCTTCTCCAAAAATTTGATGTGAACCTTGGATCTCTATCTGACACAATTGAAATTGGCACTCCATGTCGGGAAACAATTTCTTTGATATAAAGTTTAGCTAGTTGGTCCAGGTTATATTTGATCTTGATTGGCAAAAAGTGTGCCGACTTCGTTAATCGATCAACTATAACCCATATAGCATCAAACCCTTTCTGTGTATTTGGAAGTCCTACCACAAAATCCATCGTGATATGTTCCCATTTCCATTCAGGAATTTCTAATGATTGAAGTAACCCACTTGGTTTCTGATGTTCGGCTTTGACTCTTTGACAGGTCAAACACCTACTGACATATTCTGCAACTTCTCTTTTTATGTTCGGCCACCAAAAATGTTGTCGAAGGTCTTGATACATTTTTTGTGCTTCCAGGATGAATTGCGTACCTTGAACAATGGGCCTCTTGTAAAATTTCTTCTTTCAACTCCGGCATTGACGGAACCCAAATTCTTCTTTCAAATCTGATTACCCCTTCATTATCAAGTTTAAACTTTGTTTCTTTTCCTTCAGAAATCTTTTCTCTTATCTTCTCACACTCCTCGTCTTGGATTTGTGCTTCTTTGATTTTATCCAACAACGTTGGACCACTTTCCATTATATATAACTTTCCTTCCGACTCATGCGGAAACTTTACTTCTAGCTCCATTCTTTCCATTGCTGTTATTAACTCATCTTTTGCTGTCAACATCAACAACTTTTCTCGACCTTTTCGACTTAAGGCATCTGCCACAACATTTGCTTTCCCTGGGTGATAAAGAATTTCCCAATCGTAATCCTTGATCAGCTCTAACCATCTTCTTTGTCTCATATTCAATTCTTTCCATGTGAAGATATATTTCAGACTTTTATGATCTGTATATATCTCACATTTCTCTCCGTACAGATAGTGCCTCCAAATTTTTAAAGCAAACACTACTGTGGCTAATTCCAGATCGTGAGTAGGATATCCCTTCTCATAATCTTTTAATTATCGTGATGCATAAGCAATGACCTTCCCGTGTTGCATAAGCACACATCCGAGTCCTTTATGCGATGCGTCACTATATACAACAAAATTCCCTGTTTCATCTGGTAATGATAACACTGGCGCTTCACTTAGTCTTTTCTTGAGTTCTTGAAAACTCTGTTCACATTTCTCCGACCATACAAATTTCACCGTCTTTCTTGTCAAATTAGTTAACGGGGTAGCTATCTTTGAAAAATCTTGAATAAATCTCCGATAGTAACCCGCTAACCCTAGAAAGCTACGTACTTCAGTCGGCGTCTTTGGTTGTTCCCAATTTATTACTGCTTCTACTTTTGCTGGATCCACAGATATACCATCTTTGTCGATCACGTGTCCCAAAAATTGAACTCTCTCCAGCCAAAATTCACATTTAGAGAATTTTGCATATAATTTCTCTCTTCTTAGTGTTTCCAACACTATCCTCAAATGTACTGCATGATCATCTTGTGTCTTGGAGTAGATCAAAATATCATCTATGAATACTACAACAAACTTATCCAAATACTGCTTGAATATTCGGTTCATCATATCCATGAATGCGGCTGGAGCATTTATCAATCCAAAAGACATTACCAGAAACTCGTAATGACCGTACCGAGTTCTGAATGCTGTCTTTGGAACATCTTCATCCCTTACTTTCAGCTGGTGATATCCAGTCCTTAAATCTATCTTTGAAAAGTATCTTGCCCCTTTCAACTGATCAAAGAGATCATCGATCCTGGGCAATGGATACTTATTCTTAATTGTTACTTTGTTCAACTCCCTGTAGTCGATACAAAGTCTCAATGATCCATCCTTCTTTTTCACAAATAATACTGGTGCT
Organism: Aralia elata; assembly: GCA_034770075.1. Taxonomy (NCBI): domain Eukaryota; kingdom Viridiplantae; phylum Streptophyta; class Magnoliopsida; order Apiales; family Araliaceae; genus Aralia; species Aralia elata. The sequence continues at coordinate 18,491,770 of CM068388.1, forward strand.
CCCCATGGTGACGTACTTGGTCGAATATATTTCTTGTCTAACAGTTCTTGCAATTGTATCATCAACTCTTTCATTTCCACTGGAGCCATTCTATATGGTGCCTTGGATACTGGTGCTGTACCAGGCACTATATCAATAACAAATTCAACTTCTCTGTCTGGTGGAAGACCTGGTAGATCATCCGGGAAAACATCTGTGAATTCATTCACTACTGCAATTTGCTTTATATCTGCTCCCATTTGTTGGGTATCTACCACGTATGCTAGATATCCCACACAACCCTTCTGTAACAACTTTTTCGCTTGCATCATCGTCAAACAACGAGATTGCCTTGGCGATTTATTACCGTGAAATACTACCGGCGACTGCTTTGCAGGTTTGAGGCTTACTAACTTCTTCTGGCAATCGATCACTGCTCTGTGATTAAATAACCAGTCCATTCCCAAAATTATGTCGAACTCTCCTAATTGTATTGGGATTAAATATATGTTCAATCTGTGCTCCCCTATCTTAACACAACAATTCTTATAGATGTGCTCTACAAGAATTACATCTTTATTGGCAACTTCTATGTTCATGGGGTTTTCTAAATTTACCAAAGGCATATTCAAACGCTTAGCAAATTCATGTGATACGAAAGAACAGGTTGCTCCTGAATCAAACAACACATAAGCATTTATATTGTTGATCGGAACGATACCTGAAACTACATCTTTTGAAGCCACTGCATCTTGCACCGTCATATTAAAAGTCCTGGCGGTTGATCTATTCTGCGGAGCTGGTCCGGTTGTAGTTGCTTTCCCGCTGCTATTTCCCTTGTTACTGTTTCCTCCCTCTATTCCTTTCTTTGGACAGTTTCTGGCCAAGTGATCCACTGACCCACAAACAAAGCATCCGAAAGTCTTTCTTGATTTGGTGCAGTTAGGAGAGATGTGTCCCTCCTGCCCACACTTGTAGCATACCATCTTTCCTTTCATACACACACCAGAATGATTCTTTCCACAGGTTTTACATGGTTCAAATTTCTTCTTCTGTTGATTCCCCTGAGTGGTTCCTGTATTTCCCATATTGTTCCATTTCCTTTTCTTATTGGTTCCACTTCCACTACCTGTTTCCATTTTGATTGTTCCGTCCATCTTTCCCTTATTTTTCTTTTCTTTGTGGAAACGATTCATTGCTTCACTTCCTTCTTCTGCAATTATTGCTTTTTCAAGGAGCGCACTAAATGATCCAATCTGTAGAACCGACAGCTTGTTGTAGAGCCAAGGTTTTAAGCCTTGCTCAAATCGCCTTGCTTTTCTTTCCTCGGTGTCCACTTGATGTGGAGCAAATCGTGCCAGCTCATTAAACTTTGCTGCATACTGTGCTACCGTCATCTCATTTTGCTTGAGTTCCAGAAATCGTACTTCCATTCTACTTTGCATACCAGGAGGGAAATAGTTTTCAAAGAAAATTTCTTTAAATCTGTCCCAACTAATCACTCCTGCCCCGGCTCTGGTCTTGTTTGCTTCCCACCAGAAATTTGCTTCCCCCTTTAGCATGTAAGCAGCGAATGAAGTTTTTTGTTCATCGTTCACCCTCGCTATCTCAAAGGCTTTCTCAATCTCTTTAATCCAGGACTGTGCCTCTATAGGTTCAGTGGTTCCTCTGAACTCCGGGGGTCCCACAGTTTTGAAATCTTTAAAGCTAGCGATATGAACTGCTGGTGGATCTACATTTGCATTGGTTTGAGGGGGATTTCTATTCTGGATAGCTCCCACCAACAAGTCTATAAATTGCTGCATCGGGTTTTTCTTGAGCTTCATTTCTATTTCTATTCTCACTTTCTGATTCTTCAGTTTCATTTCTTTGAGTTCTATGTACTCCTCTTCCTCTCCACTTTGGTGGCATTTTCTGTTTAATAAAATTTATTATAAATAAACACTTTTTTTTTTTTTTTAGACATTCCTATACAATGCTTAACAACAATCCTTAAAACAAAACATATTTAATCATTTTTATATTAAACATGCTTTTCTTTGCTTATAGCATTTATTTGCTATATACTACTCTTTCTCGTTTAATAATCTTATTATTATTATTAAACTAATACAGGTGTCAAACAATTTCTTCCCAGACTTAATACACAATCATATCAAAACATATTTAATATTATATTAAACATGCTTCTATTTACATACAAAAGTCAGTACATTACTTTTCTTTTAATAGCTTCACTTGCTATATTCATCTATTTCTGTCCCAAAAACTATTCTCTCTAATCCTTAACTATTATAATAGTTAGGATTCAAAGGCTATCCCATAATAGTAACAAAAGTTGGGATTCTTAGTTACACTACCATCTATTTACATCATATATACACATATTTACACATAGTCTCACATTGTTTCTTAAACATCAACCAACAACTTTTCTTCTAGATCTGACCAACTGTAGTGGTCCTAACACGTTCATCTTCTGTAATCACAATAACCCGAGCACGGGAGATGGACTGGCTGGATTGACCTATCTCGGGTGGATAAGTCCAAACTGCTGACTGTACACGCCCCATAGAGGTCGTGTACGCAAGATTCATCGCATTCACGGTCCTTTGGATGTTTCTCAGTTCATTCTGAAGATCACGGATATGCTCGTCCCTCATTTGTTGTTCTTGTATCTCAATATCTCTAATATTGTTCAGATCATGAAACTCTGCTTGTAGCTCATGTAGCCTAGCCTCATAATAATGTGCTCTATCCTCAGCTATCTGGAGTTGATTGTTCACTTCAACATTTTGGTCCATCAGATGACGAAACATCATTCCCAAGTGTACTAAGGCTTCTTCCAGTTCAGGGTTGCTATTATCATTACCTTCTGAATCTATTTCAATTGGTACATTATCTTCCAGTACAGCTTCAGTAGCTGCATTTTCCCCTAGGTTGTTCTCGGGTTCTTCCTCAGGATCCTCATCCGGATCGGACTCGGGATCGCTTTCTATCAACACAACCGGCACTGGTGCTGGTGCTGGCTGTTGTACTACAGAAGGTGGAGGAATCAATTCCTCAGTATCAACCTGAATATTCTGGACTTCATCTTCACCTGACATCTATACACAGTTTAACAACTCGATTAATACATAACACAATTTATATAATCACATAACAAATAACAGTTTTATTTAAGTTATTTTTATTTAACATTTTACGATGAATTTCCACAATCCATCACTTTCAAACTCTATTTGAGTTATTAACTTTCTGACTTTCTAATTCACTTAAGGTTACAACCCAAGGTATCCCATCCTAAGGTTTTTTAACCTACAGCTCTGATACCAACTTGTGGCGCCCCCAAATCCGGGTACTTAAAACCCGTACTTGGTGCTACACGATATCATTCATACAACTGCTCATAATAAAAGATAATAATAACTATTACATCAGAGGTATCTATCCCAGGTACGAAGACCTTTAGTATCTTTATTACATGATAGATATTGTATTTTTAAAACAAAAGTCTATCTATTACAACAACCATCTATAACTACTCTTGTAGCTTTCCCTTGCCTTTATCCTTTCCGGACCCTTCTATGCGTTCTGGCTTAGCTGAAAACATTTATATTCAAAGCAAGAATGAGCATTTGATTGCTCAGCAAGTAATAATAATTAATAAACACGTATATCAATAAATAAATGTTCTCTCTGAGATTTGCTTTGATAGCAGAATAAATATCGGAAAGCAACTGAACAATTCTTAAACAACAGTATGACTCATTTACATTCTTGAAATGATATACTGAATTCTGATACTGAGTGGTCACAAGACCATGAACGTTTATTTTTATTTTCTTGAAAAGGTTCTATCAGAAATCCATCTGTGAACCGTCTGGTCTTACGGGCACGGTGGGTGATCAGCCCGTTATGCCCTGTATTGATCAATACTATCTATTAGAACAACACTTGTGTTCCCTGTCACCGTCCCCAGGACGCAATATAAAATTTTCCCAAGTTAGGGATGTTCTACTCAGTTTTGAAGTTCAACCCAAAAGCAAAAAGGATGAACGGCTTTATAAATTCTGAAACGATTTCAAGACTTAGTATTAAAGAATTGAAACAGTCAAATCTGGGGTCTAGCCAGAACAAATCGGCGTCGACCTTCATTAAACTGTAAATGTGTATCGAATTTTATCAAATACACATGATCTTAGCTTCATTAATTTTCGAAGCTGATTGGAATAAAATTATATAACAATATATTAGTCATATATGATTGTGAAATATTTGCTCAAGGTAAGTGAACTTGTTTGAAGATAAAGGAATTGAGATAATTGCTCAAAACTAAACAAGATCAGGATACTTGCCACTTTATAACCATTGCATAATTTAAAATGCGTAGGTTAGGATACTTGCCTATAGCTTCTTGTATAAAATAAAAGATGAGATTTAGATACTTGCCTTGCTCGGTGGTTACAGTTAAAGTTTCTAGTTTAACCTCACTTCTTGTATCCTACACAATTATGTATACATATATGCACATATTAGTCACACATTCACGTCACATACTCAGTTTAATCATGCTATTGATACAAACTCTTGGTTTTAAGTAATTTTAGTTTACTTCTTACACTGCTTATTTCATCTGATTCCATATACTATTTACATGCTTGGAAATTAGTCATGGCGTTACAGTGTTTATATACCATATGCCATTCTTGGCTTAGACGAATGCTTAAGCGATACGCTTGGCATTCGCTTGACATTTTTTTTTTCTAATCACTAGTTAGTTAATTCATTTTAATTTTCTATTCGACCCGATCATGCCACAAACATGTTACATGAACTTATATGACTTTGGGCATCTAAGTCAAGAAGGTTCAAACACATATACATCAAAGCCCCTCACTGAAACAAACTGTTTCTGAGGTTCTGTAAACTTTCTAATCCATTCCTAAAGCCTTTCTAGCATTATTAAAACATATAAAATATACTATATGCATATATGCATCCTAATTCCAACTTTAAAAACAATCAATTTCTATACTTTTGATCAATTTATTCATTGAAGTAATTTAACAGACACATGAAAGGCATGACTTAAGTTCTCAGTTTTCATAGCCATAAATCATGGTTCTAATCCAGATTTCCTTGTGGAAATCACCACCGAGGTGATCCAGTGTAATTACAGTGAGCACAAACCAATCAATTTATAATTCAAGCAAAGCAACTCATACAGGATTCACTTAATTTAAACAAAATATTACAAAATAAATAGATTTTACCTTAAGAATATTGACTTTTGCTTATCTCCTTCTCTGCTAAATTTGGTTTTACTGAATTTGCAAGAAAAACTGAGAATGGATGTCCGGGTTTTAGTTTTATAAAGCTAGAGGACTTGATGGTCACACAAAATTCTTGCTCTAAACGTAATAGGTATACTGAGTTTTCATCCTAGCTTATTCAATTAACTGCCACGTCCTTCTACGTTGCTTGTAGGTTACTAAATAAGCCAGCTCATGTTTTTTTTTATACACTGACTTAGTTTGAATGAACTTGGGTAGCACACTTAGTACATATATGATATATACCATATATTATATACAGTAACATACATATAGTATATATACATTACTAATAACATATATAAAACATTCGTACATATATATTAGATATATAAATATGATAGTATATATAAAATAAATATATCTAATACTTGTTGAAGATATATTTACTTAATGTATAATCTCCATACATTATATGATACCCAATACACATATACATTTGTATATTAAAATTACATATTCCTTCCAATAAATAAAAATAGAATTCATACGTTTAATAAAATAATTCATTTAGTAGAACGGACCAATTATATTAAAATAATTAATATTAAATTAATTATTCTAATTCACTTATTTAACGTAACGGACCAATTAAAATAATCAATATTCAATTAATTATTTTAACTCACTTATTTAAAATATACACCTAATTTTGTATAATTAAAATAATTATCTCATTCCTTTCGTAAATTGTCTTCAACCCATTTAAATATGTAAATTAAATATTTTCAACTAATTAAAATTAAATATTTCCTTCGTCCCATAAATTGTTTTTGGCAATTTATTTATCTTACTCCAATAGATATTAATATATTATTAATACATCCAAGTAAGATCATATTTATTTATTCTATACTAATATGCATATATTTTGATATACATATTAAATCATTACCACACATTCACACATTTTAAATATTATACTGCTGTATAATATTCACATAATTAAATATAAAATATTACACCAATGCTAATATTCATATATTTAATTTAACTCATGCCATAAAACAAGAAAAATTAAAAATCCTTATTTCGAAAATTGTGAAACGTCACATTGATAATTGTAAGTTTTGTAGATAGTTTTTAGATTTTTCTGGATATCTATTGTTAAAAGAAACTCTGTCGAAATTTCTTGGAATTAGTAGCGATTAGCTTAATGTTTTGGTGGTTGAATATGTGTTGATGACTGAGTATGTATTATTTATTGTAATTGTATGGTGAATTATTATAATTGTTATGTCTGATTGTAAGTAAGTTATTTAGGTTGCAAAGAGTTTTTAGGTAATGTAGTATTTTTCGAATTTTAATCTAATTTTTCGTTATTCCGTGCCTTCAGGCACGGACAATTACTAGTGTGTGTGTGTGTGTGTATATATATATATATAATTTTATTTTTTCAAGAAAATATTGACTCATTGATTTTAAAGTTTATCATCTTGACCATAAAAATTAATTATTGTTATACATAAAATGGCTCAAGGAGAGGAATTGGGGCGAATTGCAAATGGAGGTAAAATTATAGGACTAATATAAAAAAGTATTAGAAAATAAGCGGCTCAACCCATCCAAAGGATCAGGTGCGGGATCCCGCATTTTGTTAAAATGCGGGACTTTTTTTTTTTTTTGTTTTTTTTTAAAATAACTAAAAAAAATAAATAAATAATTATGGAACTGAAATTTTTACATAATACAATATTTTGAGCGTGATTTAGATACATATAACAAAACATGTATGTATAGTCTCAGTTCCATAATTATTTATTTATTTATTTTAGTTGTTTTAAAAAAAAAAGCAAAAAAAAAAAGAAAAAAAAGTAATGCTGACTCCCGGACTGGATCCTCATTGATATATGTATATATAAATATACAATTCCTTCCTTTGACTTTACAACGAGTCTTCTCTGCCTCTGCCTCTGCCTCTGCCTCTGCCCTGCTCTGCTCTGCTCTGCTCTGCTCATGGCTGTACATTGGCTTCTAGTGTGTCATGGTTTGGTCACACTGCTGGTAATAATATCATTCCTCTGCGGCCAGTGGCCAATTTTTGAGGGTACCTTCGTTCAACGCATCCATATCTTCCTCACCTTCGGTGCTTACGACTATTTCCAGTAAGTATATACTCGCTCTCTATATTTATATGAATTCATAACAATCTGATAAACTATTTCCACTGTTGCATACAGGCGATTCATTGCTTTTGTTTGCGGCCAAAAAGGCACAAATGCCATTCTTTCAGTTGAGTACTATTGCTGCGATCGACCAAACCCTATCTTACAGGTTGGAGTAATTTTATCATATATGACTTTTTGAAGTCAATTCTATAAATTCTTGATTCGTGTTAGTTTTGAAAATAATAAATTTTGTAGTTAGTACTTTTTTTTGGGTAGTTTACAATAATTATGATTGACTAAAGTTAGATGAATTCATGTCAATTTTAAATTTTAGGATTTTACAAATTGACTTCAAATTTTACATCTTCTCCCTGTTCCGTTTCATGAAAATGATATTTGCTAAAAATTTATGACTACTAATCCTGCGTTTGAATACAACTGATTGGAAAAGAAAGGGGAAATTGAAGTCATTTTACTCCGTTTACTTGTTTCTGAAATGGGAGGGGATGAATCTCTTATTTTGTAATTTACTGCTATACCCTTATATGTTACTCTTCTAATACATGAAGCTATTACATTGATAGTCAATTTATGTAAAGGGAGAATTGCAAGCTCTTGTGTGGATCTGATAAGTAGTTTATAATTCTAATACATGAAGCTATTACATTGATAGTCAATTTATAGAGGAAACCTTTTTGTGGACCTGGAAGGTAGGGTGCCCGTCAACTTGACTACCCTCCCCTTTTTATTTCTTCCATACAAATGATCAGCATGTTTTCCTTTCACTTTTGCTTCTATCCCTCTACTTCTCCTTTTTACCACTATCAATTGAAGGTTATTGAAGTCAGTGTTCTCCCATCCAATCAAAGGACCTCTCGGTTGTATCCCTTTTAACTTTTAAGTTGACTAGTCTTGCCTCCTTTACGGGATTTACTTTGCATTCCTTTAATTAGAAAGTAATTTGACACAATTACCAAATGATGCAAATCACGACAGAATTAAAATAAGAAAAACTTAACTTGCACTTATATTAACGGGGCAAGGCTCTTGTGCAAGGGAATGTCTTTGGGGGGGGGGGGTTAATTTTTTCTTTTTCTTGTGCATTTCCAACAGCTCTCTCATTTATGCTTGCTTAAAATCGATTTTGATACTTTACTACTAAAGCTATTCTTAGATTCAAAAGGAATGTTGGGAATACTCAAACATTCAAACTTATTAATCCTCTTTTGATTCAGCAGTGAGAGGTTTTTATTATTTGTCCTCATCATCTCCACTGTCTTCTTCATATTTGACTTCTACGTGTATGTATTTGTTATTACTATCCAGTTTAAACCCCTTTCAAGTTTGCATTGAATTTCGTTTGCTTTAACTAGTTTTGATGTTGCGACTAAAAACCAACATAGCGCTTTGAATATCTTATAATGGTCATACATCAATTATGTAGTTTGGTTGAAAAGATTTGGCTGAACATGAAATTAATTGCTCTAGTCAAACTCGTGTTGCAGGCCATATATTTGGCAATCATTGGGGCTACTTATTACTTTATTGTAAAGTCATCCTTTAGCTATATTCCAGGGCCTTATATTAGTGGAATTCACAGGTTTTTCTCTCTCACGCTCTCTGTGTTCTTAGGTTCCATTTTCAATAACTTTATAATTTCATAGATATTATATCTTGTTGCAGGTACACAAGCTTATTGGCAGTTGGTGTGGGTATTATACTCTTTCTATTGACTAGCTTTACTGATCCAGGAACTGTGAATAATGAGAACTTTTCCCGTTATATTTCTGCTTATCCCTATGACAATATCATTTATTCGGAGAAAAAATGCTCAACCTGCAAGTTTTCAAAGTGAGTGCATTAGTTTAGTGTAATAGACACTTGACTTTTTTTAATAAGTAATAGACACTTACAACCCTCTTTTTTTGGGTAATATATGCTGATTGGATTGTTCCCTTGCTTATTTAGACCTGCTAGGTCCAAGCACTGCAGCATATGTGGCCATTGTGTTGCTCGGTTTGACCATCACTGCGGATGGATGGTTAGCTTTACGAATTTCTATTCTTATCTTCGTTCTAAATATTGGTGGCTTTCTATGTACCTAATTTTCCCTTTGTTTATATATTGGTGTTTTAGTTGGCATATATTTTCAACTATTTTTTTTTCTCATATGGATTCAAAGATATTTCTCATTACTGCAGAATAATTGCATTGGGGAGAGAAACACCCGATATTTTGTGGCTTTTCTTCTCTGGTTAGTTAATTGAATTTAGCAGCATTTGATTTGCTACCAACGAAAAATAATATTATAGTTGAATTAATTGGTGGCCTTCTGCATTCTTCTATTCCAATTTCATGGCATAATTTTTGTGAAATATGTTGGTCTTCACGGCACTTCATCTCAGAAAACATACATATGATTCTTATTGTTCTAAAAAAATTAGATTAAGCCTGTTATAAATGGTATGGTCATATTACTCATTTATGATTCTCACACATATGGAACTGGCCATTTGGTAGTGTCATATATGGTCTTAACTTTTAACTTCTATACTAGACCTTGTTCAGTTGAAATGTTTCATAATTAGACTTTGATAATCAAGGATATCTAAATCTCTAAATCCAATCCTTGCTATCGCAGTTTGGTGCTTGGACCACGGAACTAATATACTTGTCCTATTCTGACCATTCTGTCCTGAAGCACATATGCTGCATTATATTTGACTGTGGTTTTATAGATATTAAACCTTTTCTTCAACGATTCTGTAGGCATTTCGTTCTTTGCGTTTATGGAACCGTAGCCATTGCATTGATTCTTGCTGGTCGACTGAAAGAACTGCAAGTCATATATATTCTAACTGGTAAAATCAATCTGTTTATAATATCTTTTAATTGGTGATTTTGTTGCTTATGATATACTCCCTCCTTTCAACTTAAACATGTTTGGAAAAATTCTGAGACATACGTACCGTTGACATTTCTAGATAATGTTTTTGTGTCTTTATTTTTTTTATTATTTAATATTGCACTTTAAATGTTTAAAAAGTAATTTGGATAAAATTAAATTTCAGAAGATTGTTTCTAAAACATGTTCTTTAATGGGCAAACGACACTTTTTTGTCCATTCAACTATAGGTCGTGTCGCAAGCGAGCTCAGGAAGTATAAAAGCTTGCAATACGGACCCCAAACACATTTAATGAAACAATACAGGCTTTTTTTTTGGTTGTCGGAATAGTGATATGCATCAGCTACGTGACTTCTTATATTGTTTGACTGCATTTGTTACAACTTACTGTATTCATTTAGTATAAAATATTAAATATACATATTTGAGAATTTTGAAGTATAATCAAAATGAGATCTACCAACCAGAACTTCTGGCAAACACCTTGAAGGGCATGAACTTTACCAAACCTAACAGCAACAACTGTACCAACTTGAAATCAATCTGATGTAGGTGACCTAAGCTAGAGAGGCCAGAAGAATCAGTTCCTCACATTCACCAACCACACACCGACATCATGATTTAGAGAGCCCATATCAAATACATAGATAGAATCAATTGAACCACCAATACTGTGAATCTCATAGACGGAATTTCCAGCCAAAACCAAGAAAACTCATATGAGAAAGGGATTCAGTTGAATGTATTAACACTTTCAAACATGTATATTTAGGTTATATAGGTATGACATACGTCAAAGTGTATAAAGTGAGACATGCCTGTTTCCAATATAAAAAAACCCTATCATAGTTGCCTTTAGGGTTCATGAACTTTATTTAATGTACTTGGGGATCCTTGGTTCAAGATTTATTACTTTATGAGCTCATTTTTAACAAATTATACTTGGAGGGACAGAAGTTTCATCAGCCATTTTTTGAGTGTCCTTAAATTTGAACCATGCCATTCAAAGAGTAATGGAGGGAGTAAACTTTTTATTAAGTGATTTTGTTCCTTGTGATGTTTTACCACCTTGATATTGGCTTTACAGAGTATTATGGAATTGAAAATACATTTCGTAGTTTGGCTCCACATGTTGTTCAGGTGAGTACTTTATGTTCATCTATTAGCAACCTCATGACTCCATTTTGTTCTTCTTTTTCCTTTATTTCCTTTATTTGTTTATTTATTATTTTTGTGATGTGGATTATAGTTTGTCTTTAGAAAGTAATGGTTTTTTGGGTGTTTGTAATGAGTTGTGAATTCTGTATGTTTCTTGAGAAGTTGAATAATATGTTTATGGTGGTACCACATGTAGATATAACTTTTAAAGAATAGTTCGTGTGTTTGATATATGCTCCATCCGTCCAATAACTAATTGCGAGAAAATAGGCATATTCGAGCAAAGCAGATAGGACTATGCCTCTTGCTTGCTCTTGACGCAGGGTAAACCACCGCCTCTCAAGTCCCTCGATTTATTCTACCATAGAGACCAACGATAGACAATAACTCCCCCCGTTAGGATCTTGTTTGGGAGGAAAACTCGCAGAGGTCATTGCCTCGATTCCTTTGGCTGTGCATGGATCTAGGGACAAAGTCGGTTGGGGTGCTCGATCCATAAAGTAGTAAAGACTCCGTCTAGCTCCTCAGGACGGTTGCCCTTGCTTGCGTGAAGCCGCGCCCTATTCTCCTAGTCACCTTCCTTGCTTTGAGACCGTGGGCCCCAATAGCTCAGGCATAGTTCAAGTAAGATGATTACTTAACTTGACACAGTTATTTAGAGAAGAATTTTAGCAAGAGGGGGGGGGGAATTAAAATAGAATCGTTAAAGTGTGAAAATGAGAGGTTAGATCTTATTTAAGACATAGTTTTCAATTTTTGAATTGGGTAATTTCGTGTTTGAGTAGGAAATTGCCCTATTCGAGATTTTAAGAAATTAAAATTCGATATTTCTTTAATTGGACATTTTATGCAATCAAACAGTCATAATAACTTAACTTATAAATGGACCAAATGTCAATGGCCCACTTGACAATTGCGGAGACAAATAAATGGGCTTTGGCCTTTCCATCATCTTTTCCTCCCACTTTCAGCAGCAAAGAGTTTGTGGGCCCTGATGGGGAGGAGACTCCACCACTATTCACCACCCATACTACTCTACCAAACAAGGGAAAAATTCTTTTTGCTTTTAGTTTTACTTCCACCCCCTCAACCCCTCCAACTTTGTAGCCTCCTGCAATGTGGCACAAGGAGATCATTTTGGTGATGCCCAAATTGTTCATTAGATAGGTGATTTAACCCTTTTTATTCTAAAATTTACCTTAAGAGTACAGCAATGTCACCATTGTTTCTTTTTGTGTATGTGGGCGTGTGTCTGTGTGTTCATATATAGTCATTCTTTTCTCTGTTTGCATTCAATATGTCATGGTAACTTATTTTATACTTGTTTGTTGCTCGTCTTTAATTTATACGGTAATGGTTTTATTTCTTGTACCAGTGGTTGTTGGGCTCCTATAACACACAAATACTTCTTATGGTCTTCCTGGCCATAGTTTCTCTGCTACTTGCTGGTTTCTTTGGATATCATGCGAACCTCTGTCTCACAAACACCACAACAAATGAGGTCAATCTCTTACTTCTGATTTTGTGATTTTGTTTGTCTGGTTTGTCATGGTAAACTGAGAAAGAGATTTGGATCTTAACACTCCAACAGTTCAACTGTGCTCTAGGATTCTTGAGCTTTTTTGTGCAATAAAATGCATATTGAAAAATGAAAACAACATAATTAGGAGATAGTTCTGTGTAGTAAGATTTTGTTATGTGTTGAATGATTATGACTTTGAAGCTTGTTTACATATCTAAATTCTAAATACCGAGACATGAAGTCGGTGTGACGGTTTGGGAGCTCGTCACAGAGACGACCTTTGCAAACCTCTGATTCAAGCTAAATTCCTTATTAATTGGCTCTAAACCTTCCAAATGGATAGGAAACCACCTGATAAACCTCTCAATTGATATTCTGTGTCTGAGAGAACCATGGTTACAGCAGATTTGAGCAACTTGGATACCGATATGGAGCTATCTGGGGCGTTTAGATTGAAGTCAACTCAGGAATTTGCTGTAGCTCGTGATTCTCTGCATATCTCTGTGGGATCTTCTGCTAGCCCTAAGGTAATAATTCTCTTCGTATCCTTCAGAGATCTTCTATTGATAATTTGGGTGTTCGTTCCCTTCATGGATCTAGTGGCGAATTTATGGAAAATAAGGGTATGGAAACAGATATTAATGAGGAATGTATGGCTGATTTTTTGGAACTTCCAAATTCGTCTGCTAAATTGAACTGCATGGGAAAAATTTGAATGGAAATTGGGCCTTAGTTGTTTCTAATAATCGTAGTAGAGCAAATGGTATAGATTTAAAGTAAATTGAGCCTACTGTTTTAAATGGTGTTCGTGTAGTAAAATACGAAATGGATGATATAGAAACTGAGATGCTAAATTGGAAGAATGCTGTCGTGGATAAATTTTGGGAGGCAAACCCCCTTTCAAAGTAGTTGAGGAGTTTGTTAGGAAAAATTGGAAGCATTATGGGCACATTCATGTTTTTCTTCTCAATTCTGGGCTTTTTATTTTCAAGTTTGGGGATACAGATATGAAGGAAAGGGTCTTGGAGCAGGGGCCTTGGACTTTTGAAAACAAACCTCTTCTTTTAAAGCCTTGGTCTCCTTTGGTTAGTTTGGAGAAAGAGGGAGTTACCACTGTACCTATTTGGATTCGTTTAAAGGGTTTGAAGTTACATTTATGGTCTGCTCATATGATTAGTATATTGGTGAGCTACTTGGGAATACCTTTGTTTACGGATAAGTTAACTGCAAGGCAGGAAAGATTGGCTTATGCTAGGATTTGTGTGGAAATTGAAGCTGGGAAGGAGCTTCTAAATTATATAATAATTCTAAATGAGAAAAATGTTTTGGAAACACAAACTGTTGAATATGAATGGATTCCCCCTCAATGCAATGTTTGGAAGGTGTTTGGACACAAACCAAGTAAATGCCCTAAGAAACCTGTGATGAAACAATAGTGGATAGTTGTGAAGAATAAAAAAGAAGGTCCTGAAAGTGGAGTTGTTGAAACATCAAATTCTTATGTGCAAAATGTAATGCAAATCCTTATATGGAAAATCTCGTTCGTAATGAGGTTGATAAAAAGGATGAGGGACAGATTATCAGTGGAAGTGATTGTTTAAATAAGACTGGTATGATGTTGCAAGATGAAGCAATAGAATTTTTACAAGAGGATGTGGGAATTGTTTTAGTGGACAAAGGCAAAGCTATACAGTTAAATAACTCTTTTGAAAGTCTTGTTTTGGAGGAAGGGGATTCTCATAACTCAATGGTCGGGGCACTTTCGTTAGGGAATTTAACCAAATCTGCAAGAAAAATACTTAAAGGGAACAAAAAGGATTGGCTACTGCGCAAACTGGGATTTCGGATGCTCTCTTGAGGTTGTAAGGTAATGGGGGTAGGAATTTAAGAACTAAAGGAGTGGGGATTGTTGCTGTTCTCAATGATTAAAATGTGTGCTTGGAATATTAGGGGTTTTAATAAATCCCATAAACATAGAGATGTTATTGATTTTATAGCTGTAAATAGAGTTTCTTTATTATGTTTGGTAGAAACAAAAATCTCTCAAGTAAAAGTTGGAAAAATTATGAGGAAATTTGGTGTGGGTTGGGAATATGTTCATAATGCTCCTGTAAATGAAAGGGCCAGAATTATTGTTTGTTGGGATGGAAATGAATTTGATGTATCCATTATTATGATGAATGCTCAAGTTATTTTCTGCAAAGTGACTATGAAGAGCTTATCTAAATCCTGGTACATGTCTTTCGTCTATGGGTTTAATTTGCCTGAAGATAGAATGAGTTTATGGGAATCTTTGAGGACTAATGCAAATGTAGTTGGTGACACTCCTTGGGTTCTAATGGGGGATTTTAATGTGGTTAGAGCTCAGAATGAAAAGATGGGGGGAAATCCTATAGATATTTGTGATGTGCAAGTGTTCAATGATCGCATTAATGATCTTGAGATTGATAATATTCCGGTTTAAGGTTAATGGTTTACCTGGAATAATAAGCAAGAGGGTGAAGACAATATTCTCAGCAAACTTGACAGGATTATGGTAAATGATCATTGGAGAACTATCTATCCTGAAACAGAAACTGAATTTTTGGCTCCATTACTCTCAGACCATTGCCTTGCGGTATTAAAATTTGTCCCTCATAAAGTAGGTGGGAAAAGCCTTATAAATTCTATTCTTATTGGATGAAGAATGATGATTTCAAAGATACTTTGCAGAAAGCTTGGGATTGTGAGGTTGTGGGGAATCCTATGTTCAGACTTGGTAAAAAATTGAAGAATGTGAAATATGCTTTGAAAGATTTAAACTCCAGGCAGTACAACGATATAAGTAATAAAGTGAAATTACAGCAGGCTATTCTCAAGGAAGCTTTAGGATAATTTGTTTAATAATCATGCAAATGATACGCTTAGTATTATTGAAAAGGAAGCTGCTGCAAAATACTTGGAGCTGAGGGAAGTTGAAGAAAGTTTTTACAAAGCAAAATCCACGAATCAATGGTTGAATTTGGGGGATGGTAATACTGCTTATTTTCATAAGATGATGAACTCTAATAGTGCTAGAAACAAGATTCTAAGTATAAGGGCTGCTGACGGAACTATGTTGTAAGATTATGATGAGGTTAAAAATGCTTTTGTGGGTCATTTCTCTAATATGTTTACAACTCAACTGGTGTATCATATAAACAGTGAAGAAAAACTTAAAGAAGTTATGGCGAGGAAGCTTAATGAGGATCAACAAAGGGATCTTGGTGCTAATGTAATTAAGGCCGACTTTGTTCAAGCTTTAAAAGACCAAAAAGGGGAAAAGGCCCCTAGCCTAGATGGGTTTAGTGCGTCTTTCTATTTGAAAAATTGGGATGTGGTGAGTTAGGATGTCATTGAAGCAGTAAAATATTTTTTTAGAAAAGGAAAATTAGTAAGGGAATGGAATACTACTGCAATTGCCTTGGTACCTAAAGTGTAGAGTCCATAATTTGTGAAGGACTATAGACCCATTGCTTGTTGTAATATGGCTTATAAGATCATTTCAAAAGTTATTACCTGTCAACCAGGGGTAAATTGGGAAGGAAAAGATAGTTAGTATATCTTAGAGTAGTTAGTATATTCTGGAATTAGATATTTTGTATGCACATGTAAGCACATGGGTGGTTAGTTAGCATATGTGTGTAGGTTAAGAGAGTGGTATAGGTTAAGAGTATTTACATTTTTTCAGCATGTTAGTAGCTATATATATGCGTGTAATGGGTGGAGTAATTTCCAAGCTTTTGAATATTATGCATTTTATGTATGGGAACAACTTATTAAGCTCTCTCTCAATCTCTATTTCTTTCTCTCTCTCTCATGAATTCAGTGATAATTAACTAAGTTCTTCTCCTTCTTCCTCCCTTATTCTCTCTGAATTCTCTCTTATCTCTATCTCTATCTCTGCTTCTCTCTTATTTTCTGGTTGGGCTTCAACAAGGGCCTGACAAATTGGTATCAGAGCTCAAGTTCTATCCAAACTCATCATCTTCTTCCTCTACATCCTCTGTTCTTCTCGATCTTCAACCTTTGATTTCTGCTCTTATACCCTCTACCTGAATTCTATCTCTCTACCTTCTTTCATCCTTCAAACACTACCCAAAACTAGCACAACATCATCGACAACAGCTGCAGATCTCTACCCCATAGCAACAAAAGCTAGGTTTTGGAGGCTTCGTTTTTCCAGCGTACCTGCAACTCAGCAAATTCAGGTGTTAGTTCACTTGTTTCAGGTATTAAACACTTCCATCTTGCTCGTTCCTGTCACATACAGATAGCCCATTCCAGAAAACTCAATTACAACATCACCCACACATTTTAATTAATATTTTGCTTGTTCTTCGCTATCGGTTTTTTCCAGATTCTAGGAATTAGTTTTGTGTGATCTGTTTTGATTTGTGTTAGGTGATTTGTATTAAGTTGTTTCAGTTTTATAGTCTTACAAACTGTTTCAATCAAAAAATCTAACAAATTGTTCCAATCGTAGAGTCTTACAAAATTGTTTCAGTCGTAGAGTCTAAATCATAGAGTCTTGCAAAACTGTTTCAGTCGTAGAGTCTAAATGTAGAGTCTTACAAATTGTTTCAATCGTAGAGTCTTATAAAATTGTCTAAGTCGTAGAGCTTAAAATCGTAGAGTCTTACAAGTTGTTTCGATCGTAGAGCCTTATAAGTGTTCCAGTCAACGATCGTAGAGTCCTATAAGTTGTTCCAGTCTACGATCGTAGAATCCTATAAGTTGTTCCTGTCTACGATCGTAGGGTCTTATAAGTTGTTCCAATCTACGATTATAGAGTCTTATAAGTCGTTTCCGTCTACGATTGTAGAGCCTTCCAATACTAAACTTGTTTGGCCAAGGATACTCAGTTTGTTTCACTGAGGAAGTCCATTTCTCACTTAAATAGCTACTCAAGCTCACTTACTCTTACTCAAGTAGTGTTGCTACTACTTGAATTCATTTTCAAACTCGGAATCACAATTATTCTATGACTCATTTTCTCCCTACTCTCCATAAATATGGTTGGTCCTTTACAAATGTTGTAGCAGGATTTCATAAACTACAGAGAGTACCCCAATGAGAAATTACAACTTATTGATGAGAAAATGGACCACTTCATGGAAAGTATGAATGAACTGCTGAGACAGAGGAGCCCAGATAATGATGACAGGTTTGAAAATCCTTTTGGGGATAATGGAAGGGGCAAGAGGCCTGTGCATATGGGGTAAAGGAGGGATAAGGGCTTCTTTAGAGACCCTAGGCATGCTGAACAAGAAAGAGCAAGGAAACATGAAGAAGATGATGCTCAATGGAGGAGGAACCAAAATGATGATGATGGTGAAGAGGAGAAAGAACTTAAATATCTTAAATTGGTGTTCTCATTATTTGCTGAGGGTGATGATACTAAGAGCTGGATACAAGACTACGAGGAGTATTTTCGCATATATGGGATTCATTCTCATAGGAGGATTGCCATAGCTGGGATGCACCTCCATGGTTCTCCAAAATATTGGTACAAGTCTTATGTCAATGGCAAGGAGGGGCTTACTTGGAGGGAGTTTGCAAATGATTTCATTGTGAGGTTCACTAAGACAGGTGTGGAAAACATATATGAACAATTCAAGTTGTTGAAGCAAGTAGGAACTGTGAATGCATACTATGATGAGTTTGAAAGGCATAAAGGGAGACTACTTGAGAAGTTGCCTCACTTGACTGAGGACTTCTTTATGGGAAACTTTGTTGGTGGACTGAAGGATGAAACCAAAAAAATGGTAAAGGTGCTTTACCTAGAAACTCTATCCCAAGCCTTCAAACAAGCCAAGTTCTATGAGAGTCATATTCCTAAACTTGCCAACACCCAAAACTATCCTAAACCACAACCCAGTCACACCTACGAAAAGGAACTCCCTGCACCACCAACAACCAAAACTCCTGTGCTCACATATCCTAGAAATGACTTTAACAAGCCTAAACCTATTGCTGCAACTCAAAGAGATAAAAGAAGAGCCAAGGGCCTATGTTTTTATTATGATGAGAAGTACACCATGGGACACAAATGCAAAGCTCGTCAGAATTTCATGATCACGTGTGAGGATTTCCAGAACTGTCAAGACTTTCAAGAGCTTGTAGAATACTCTGGACCTCCCCAATATGATGAAAAACCAGCTTGTGAGGTTGCAGAAAATTTACCAGCCAAAGAGAATATTGAGGTATCCCTTAATGCTCTTGAAGGCCAAGTTATTCCCCAAACCATGAAAATGACTGGTTATATTGGAAAAAAGTTTATATCAATACTCATTGATGGGGGCGGTACCCATAATTTCTTAGATCCTAGAGCACCACAGAGGCTCAAATGTGCTTTAGAACCCACCTCACCTATGATGGTTTCTGTGGCAGATGGTAGTCAACTCCCTAGCAGCCAACAATGTTCAGAGTTTAGATGGAAAATGGGAGAATTTTTTTTCAAGGATGCAGTGAGAATACTACCTCTGGGAGGATGCGACATGGTATTAGGAGTTCAGTGGTTGAAACAGCTGCGGCCAACCACCTTTGACTATGAGAAGCTAGCTTTACAATTCAACTATGGAGGAGAAGTGCTACAACTATAAGGTCAGAATAAAAATATATGCCCAGAACTGAAAATGATCACACTAGAAGGTATGGTCCAGCATATCAATGAGGAAGAACATGGGTTCCTAGTGATTGTGCAGCCACCCCAAACCAACTCCAGTTGTTATCCTTAAACTCTACAACTACATACCTAAAAATACAGTCCTTGTTGGAAGAATACTCAGATATTTTTCAAAAACCTCAAGGTATGTCACCAAAAAGATCTCTGGACAATAGCATTCCTCTTAAAGCCAACTCTTCACCTTTCTCCATTAGACCCTACAAGTGTTCTTATGACCAGAAAAATAAAATAGAGAGACTGGTGCTGGAAATGCTGCACACAGGGATCATAAGACCAAGTCAGAGTCCATATACTTCTCCCTTGCTCCTAGTTAAGAAGAAGGACAGTTGTAGATTTTGTGTTGACTACAGACACCTCAACTCTCTAACCATCAAAAATAAATGCCCTATTCCCCTCATTGATGAGCTAATAGATGAATTACAAGGGGATAAATATTTTACTAAGTTGGACTTAAAGGCTAGGTATCACCAAGTCAAAATGAAGGAAGAGAACATTGAAAGACCTCATTTAGGACACATCAAGGGTTATTCGAATTCACCGTCATGCCATTTGGGTTAACTAATGCCCCTGCCACATTTCAAAATTTGATGAATCAGGTGTTTCAGGTCTTTCTTAGGAAAAGTGTTTTGGTGTTTTTTGATGACTTCCTAATCTACTCCAAGGATTTAGATGGACACTATAAATATCTTCAAGAAGTATTTCAGATTCTATGGAACAATCAATTGTATGCTAAAGGGAGCAAATGCACATTTGCACAACCTCAGGTGGATTATCTAGGACATGTAATTTCTAACACAGGGGCAATGGACCTAACAAAAATCCAGGATGTACTAGATTGGCTTGAACCAAGAACCATCAAGCAACTAAGGGCCTTAGTTTTCTTGGACTTACGGTATACTATAGAAAATTCATAAAGGGCTATGGAATCCTAACTAAACCCCTGACTTCTCTGCTACAAAAAGGAAATTTTGTTTGGAATCCAGAGGCTTAACTTGTTTTCACAGCTCTTAAAAAAACTCTCACTACTTCTCCAGTTTTGGCATTACCAGACTAATCCAAGGTCTTCGAAATTGAGACTGATGCATCAAGAACAGGGATTGGAGCCATGCTAATGCATGAAGGCAGACCCCTTGCCTATTTTAGTAAAGCTTTGGGTTCTAAGGATCAGAATTACTCTACCTATGAGAAGGAACTAATGGCTGTAGCTGAAGCTATTAAGAAATGGTCTTCTTATTTAGGGCAGAGATAGTTTATTATCAAAATAGACCACCAGTCCTTGAAGTACTTTTTAGAACAGAAGGTGGTGACCTGCTTGCAACAAAGATGGATGAGCAAGCTTCTGGGATATGATTATATCATCACTTACAAGAAGGGAAAGGATAACACGTGCAGATAGTTTGTCTAGGAAATTTGAAGAGGGAACAAACTCAGAGCTCATTCATGAGGACATGAATGTTCTAAAGAAGGAGGGAATGTCAGGCCAGGGGTAAATTGGGAAGGAAAAGATAGTATATTCTAGAGTAGTTAGTATATTCTAGAATTAGATATTTTGTATGCACATGTAATGTACATGTAAGCACATGGGTGGTTAGTTAGCATATGCGTGTTAAGCGATTGGTGTAGAGAGTATTTACACTTTTTCAGCATGTTAGTAGCTATATATATGCGTGTAATGGGTGGAGTAATTTCCAAGCTTTTGAATATTATGCATTTTATGTATGGGAACAACTTATTAAGCTTTCTCTCTCAATCTCTATTTCTTTCTCTCTCTCTCTCATGAATTCAGTGATAATTAACTAAGTTCTTCTCCTTCCTCCCTTATTCTCTCTGAATTCTCTCTTATCTCTATCTCTATCTCTGCTTCTCTCTTATTTTCTGGTTGGGCTTCAAAAGGTACTTCCTAGCTTAGTTAATGATAAACAGTAGTGTTTTACAAAATCCTCGCCTAGGTCCGATTAATCCCCGCCTAGGCGCTAGGCGGTCCTCTACTACCTCGATTTGGTTGGGCACCTAGGCCCCTGCATGGGCAGAATCAGACCTCTACTTTGAAACTCTAAATACTTAAAATGAATTTGTTAAGTCTTAAAAGATTGTTTTTGTGGTAATGTTTCATGAAAAATTTAAAAAAAATTACATCTAATATATGTTTTGTATAGTATAATATGTATGTACAATAGAAAAATAAATAAATAAATAAGACCGCCTAAGAAAACGTCTAGGCGCTAGGCGCCCCCTCCGCCGCCTAGGTCCACCTAACGATTTTTAGAACATTGATAAATAGTCTGCTTTTATAAAGGAAAGGAGTATTGCTGATAACATTTTAATGATGCAAGAGGTAGTAAAAAATTATCATTTAAATAAGGGTTCTAGAAAGTCTGCTGTGAAAGTTGATATCATGAAAGCATATGATACAGTATGTTGGGACTACTTGTTTGATGTGTTAGAAGTGGTGAAATTTCCTACAAATGTCATTAGTTGGATAAGAGAGTTGGTTACTACTGCAAAATTCTCTATGAATGGTTCACTTGAAGGAGTTTTTGGAAGTTCAACGGGTATAAGGCAGGGGGATCCCCCATATCCCCATACCTTTTCCTTCTTATTATGGAGTCTTTTTCTTTCTTACTGCAAAACAATGTTGATGTGAATCTTCAGTTCAAGTACCATTTGAGGTGTCAAACTCAAAAAATAGCTCATTTGAGATTTTGCTGATGACCTCTTTCAATTGTGTTATGCTGATAGTGCATCCTTACTAGTCATGAAGAATACTTTGGAGGAGGTTGGAGTTATGGCTGGCTTATATCCGAACCTTAGCAAATGTGTTGTATATGCAGCTGGAATCACGGAGGAGGACAAAAATTCTTTGGCAGATCAAATGGGTATGTCAAGAGGTGTGTTACCTGTTAAATATTTGGGTGTGCCTCTAATTTCTACTACTCTCCTTTATTGATTGCTAGCAGTTAATTGAGAATATTACAAGGAGAATTAAACACTGGACTTCTAAATTTCTTTCTTTTGCTGGAAGATTAACTTTGATAAAGTCTATTCTTTTCAGCATTCAAATTTATTGGAGTTGTTTGTTTGTGCTCCCTAAGGCAGTGTTTAGATCAATAAATTCTATATTGAGGACATTTTTATAGTTTGGTCCCAAGTTAAAAAGAACCACTGCTAAGGTTAGTTGGGAGGATGTTTGTCAACCAATGGCTGAAGGTGGCCTGGGGATTAAAAATGTTATTATTTGGAATGAAGCTGCTATGATGAAACATCTATGGAATGTAGCTAGTAAGAAAGATTCATTATGGGTCAGGTGGTGCCATTCCTATACATTAAAGGGTCGGTGTTTGTGGACTTGCAAAACTCCTACTAATGCTTCTTGGACATGGTTAAAACTAATGAAGTTGAGGGGCAAAGCTCAGAAACTAATAAAGTATGTCATTGGTAATGGATGTTATACTTATCTGTGGCATGATAATTGGCATCCTTATGGTCCTCTTTTGTTAAGATATGGTACAAGAATATTGAGATATACCAGCCTGACTGAATTGTCAAAAGTGAAAGATGTGATCTTTGGTGGAAACTGGGTATGGCCTCTAGCAGCTATCACTGATCTACAAGTAATTGTAGACGAAGCTAGGAGGGTGTTTGTTTCCATGGATACCACAGATCATGTTAAATGGATACCAAATGGAAATGGGGATTATTCTATTAAATCTACTTGGGAAACTATTAGGGAGAAAAAACCTACAATGGGGTGGCATAAAATTGTTTGGTTCAACCAACACATTCCTAAACGTGCATTTATCTTCTGGTTAGCTTTCAGAGGTATACTTACCACGAAGGACAAGATGGTGAAATGGGGAGTCTTGGAGCATAATAGGTGTGCTTTATGTCAAGATGGTGAAGAGGATTTAAATCGCTTATTTTTTAGTTGTCTTCAATCAAGACAACTTTGGGAATCAATTAAAAGAAGATGCAGTCTTACTGATGTCCAAACAGTTGGGATCAAATTTGTGCTTGGCTTCCTTGGAATGTTAAAGGAACTTCACTTCAAAGTTGGATTAGATTACTTGCTATCCAGGGCAGTATCTACTACATTTGGCAAAATAGAAATAAAGCTGACCATGGCGAAAGGTTGAATTCTGCTCTGCAGATGGTTGATTGCATCCGGCAAGATATTAGAGATAAAGCTCATCACATTAAGAAAGTCCCAAATACTTTTGAGAATTGATTGCTATCCATGAAATGGGGTATTAAGCAGGAAATTTTAGTTTAGTTCGACGTGGGGTATTTTCCTTTTGGTTTGTTTGTCCGGTTGAGGCTAGGCATGCCTTTACCTGTTTGTTTTGTTTTAGCTGAGCTAGTTTTTGTTGGAGGGTTATCCTCTGTTCTTTTTGTTCAAATTTTTAGATTTATTTTCTAATACAAATTTACTTTTACCGACCAAATAAAAAATAAAAAAAAACTGAGACATGAATTCTGTTGAAAAGCTAATTATTTTGACCCAATGAACTTTCTTGAAGAATTGGTCATTCCCTTGAAGCTTAAGCTTGATTTTAACCATTAGTTTTCAGCAATATCAACTGTTATTGTTGTTAAAACTGTAAGAGTACCTTAGAACTATGTATTAAACTTTAAAACATTTGCTAGATGGCGATTAACTGACATTATCCAGTTAAACAGTAACCATCACTCACACCCACACATCATCGTAGTTTCATGCATATATAATTGTGAATTACGAATTTAACATTCTTTTTGTAGCATATTTCAAAACTGGTTAAATATAAGTAACTCAATTTCTCAAAATTTACATGGTAGGAAAAAATATATTAAATATTTTTTTGGAGGGGTGTGTGTGTTTTTTTTTGTTTGGTGGGGGGGGGGGGGGGGGGGGTGCTCGTATTGCATGCTAATCCGGCTCCCATTTCCATAGACTGAAAAACTGATTATTATACTAGCAAGAACACTCGGTGATGATCTGCCATCTACTGTATTTGGTCACTACTAAAACATCAAGCTTTTATATGTTTGTCTTCTGGAATTTCAGACTTTTAAGTGGCAAGAGTATTTGAGCTGGAAGAGGAAGGTCAACGAGGCAAAGGCAAGTACTGTAGCACTCAAAGCGAGTTTAAGTGAATTGACTCCTGAAGGGAAGCCTCCAGACAGCAAATGGAAGGCTTTCTTGCGAAGATCTCGACTAAAGGATGTGGAGGTTGTTAAGAATAATATATACGATAAAGGGTTTCTCCACAATCTTCTTGAGATTATGTTTCCTATGTCCACAAGACGATCATTTTCACAAAATAAATCAAAATCAGGTTAAGTTTAGGTTGCCCATCATTCTTCATTTATGTTGATTTAGTGCCGCTTGGTCTTGTATACTGATTCAACACTTGTGGACGTAACTTTATAGAGAGAGATTAGCTTAAACTTTAAAGTTACAAGCCTTTTAAAAATTTCATCTTCATGATATACTATGATGCATGTAATTATGTTTTGGTTTTTTTTTTTTTCCTTTAGCTGCTGTAGTTTATTAATCTTGTGTATAGCGGGACCAAAACCTGAGAACGTCCGAAACCAGTTGCCTTAACACTTGGCCATGCTTCATTTAGATTTCTATTCAACAATTTATAATAAAGAATTCTATTTTCTGAATAAGCTGATGCAGCTCTTGCTTACCGGTCGTGGATCACACGTCGGCCTCCAAGGTTGGGGAAACATCCACAAGAGTTTAGGCTTGTGGAGGTAGTTGCAATTGACAAAATGCTTGGTTATTGATTCTTAACTTCCATGTGTCTTTTTCATTTTCTTCATGTCCTAAATGCTTGTAATATTATTTTCCTTTATTTATTCGGTTTCTTCTTCTCCTTGATTTCCACCTAATTTCAAATATTCACTCTTTTTGGTAACGAGTGAACTGTAAACTATGATAGGCTAAAGTAAAGGTATAATGGTAGTGTTATTAGTGAAGTATGGTCCGAACTTAAATTTAATGGTGATTGTAAAACTACATAAAATGTAATTGAGTTTGTTCTTGGAGTGGACGACCGGTAGTTTTATACTTTTTGGTAGAATTAGAATTTTTTATATTTTATTATATAAAAAGAGGATCTTACATTGTATGATCTACGAAAATTGTAAAGATGACGAAATTGATCTATCGCTAACCGTGAACTAGCCTAACATTCGGGTTAACCATGTAAAATTTGTGTCTTGTGTGATTATTTTTCTTTTTGATTTTTTTTGCTATTGTTTATCGCTATATTGTTATTCTCTAACATATAGTTTAAATAACAACATAAAATTAAGAAGATAAAATATGCAATATAATTAATTATATATGTAAATGATGCATTTACCTAATCAAACTATTATTTTTATTTATCATTAATTATAATGTACATATCTGGGGGGAGTGAAAAACAATTATGATGATTATAATAATCTACACTCGTAGATGGATAATGCTAATCTAAAGGATAAAACCTTTGAATGATTCTTAGGCTATATGTTTCTAACAACTACTATGGAGCCAATCTTTCCATTTGCGGTACATTAGCAGCAGTAGGTTTGATATCATTTTTTTTTTTTTTTTTTTTGTTGCTAAATGTAGGTTTGATATCTGCACCGCATATAAGTCAAAAACTGCCCTGGCAGCTCTTCCAGTAGCTTGAACGACGGAGATCTGGCCACCTGCAGAAGGGGGAGGGGGAGGGGGTTAGTCGAAAACGTTAACATAAAGTACTGACGCAGAACAGGATTTAGAAGTTGTTTTGGAATTGAAAGCTAATTCGTAAGTTGAGTTGAGATAGGAGTTTTTCGTCGGGTAAATTTTAAGTAGGCATAACTTTTGATCCATTTGGAGTTACGAGGCCTGTAATATATATATATATATATATATAATCGAAGCTCTTGACGAGCTTTACAAGACTATGTTTGCCGTTTTAAGCCCGAAAAACTTGTTTAAAGGAGTCTTATCGTCCGGTCAAAGTTTGGTTAAACTTAGTATTATTTTTATTTTTAAGTATTTCTTTGTTATCTTTTCTAATTAAGATTGGAACGTGTTTTAGACTATAAATATGTTATTTTAGGGTTTTAAAATGGATCTTTTGACAATTATTATCAATTATATTATATTTTCTCTTGGAGAATTCTCTATCTTCTCTTGTGCGCGATGATTTATCACATTTGTGTTAGTAGATTGAACTAACTATTATAATCTGCTACGTCAAATAGCTAAGTAAATTACTATAATTAACGACAAAAAAATTGTAATCTTAAGAGTCGCAAATGTATTCTATAACTGCATTACTATGTAAATATGCAAGTGTACCAACTACCAAAAAGCGAATATATTACACCTATATATATATATATATACACACACACAATATTAGAGATAAAATTTTTAAATTGATAAATTTGAAGAAATGTTTTGCTATATAATAGTGATGACATAATAATACTTAATCTAGCTAGAATATAAGTAGTAACATGTTTGAAACTTCATGTAAATCACATTCTAAGAAATTGGAAGGATTTATAAATTACACCTATATATATATATATGTAATTTTTAAATTTGTAGTCTAAAATTTGAAAGTATCTCTGATTTTAGAACAGACAAAAAAAATATCTTTAATTCTGAAACGGTAAGGCGTAAGAAAATATACACACCATGCACCTCGCACATTGGAACAAACTGAACAATATCCCTTGTGGCGATTCTTCCTGTAGAGCTCTCTAAGCGATGTCCATTATCAGCATCAAGAATCTGCCATATGAGGAGAATAAATGAACGGAGAGAAAAAGAAAAGGAAGAAAAAACCAGTTCATATTGCAAAAGGAGTGTATAGTACTACTACCAAAAACCAAATAGTCTAGGTTCCAAGAATAGAAAACAAATATTTACCTCCATTTGCTTAAAATCTGCACCACCAACTCCAACTATAAGAATTGATAGTGGTAGATCAGATGCCCTAACCAGAGCATCTTTAGTTTCTTGAAGATCAGTGAGGACTCCATCCTAAAAATATGGTCAAGATCTTATTATCGAAATCATAGAAAAGTAAGAATTGTATATATATATATATATATAATGAAAGGAACCTATTCCTATGTATAGAGCTTTAATTGGCCACCAGATTTTCCTCTGTCCATTGCAAGATTTGACTGGCAGGATTTAAAAAATAAAATAAAAATAAGACCCTTCGCAACATTGTTTTGCGAAATAACTTAACTACTGCAACACTATAATTCAAAAGGAAAGATGTCCTATTGTTAATTCGAAATTAATAAATTTTCTCTTCTGCAACACTGTTGGTGTTGCAGAAGGTTTCGTCTTTTTAAAAAAAATAAAATTCAAGCATTCATATCTTGTCCATAGTATAAGATGTGGTTGCCAATTAAGCCCTATAGCCACCATTTACACAAAAATTAGCGGGCAAGACGGTATTTGTTGCGATTGTAGGAAAGGGACTGGGCAGCTATTTTTGCAGCCTTGTTGATGACTTGACCAAATAGAGTAGGTCCCGAAAGAGAAATATGGCGCAAAGCACTTGTATACGCGGCCATGATGCCTTCAATTCCTTCAACCTGTGCCATAGAATTGTTATACATGTGTTCTACAAATGTAACTATCTAGTATACAACGCAATCAATTGTTTATAAGATTGTTCAAATAAACTGTCCAATTTGGAATGTCAAATATGGCATTTGTTAATTTACTATATCCCGTTTGGAATAAAGGGATGGAATGGAGGAAGGATTAAAATGAAAAAAAGTGTATTTGATGATCATTTTGACAAATAAACCATTCCGATGGAATAAAAATTCATTTTGTTCCCTTGATTTTTATTCTATTGAGGATGTGAAGGAATGGATGAATGTAACAATTATGTCATCATATCACACCACCCACTGTCATCAATGGATCCTGATTCTAGATAAATGGGCAATTTATAGAAACAAGTTGCATTTTATATAGCCGAGAATTGAGTTTATATAATACTTATATAACAAAGGTCATTTGAAATTGAACTCTTTATAAAATGCAACTTATTTCTATAGACTGCCCAAAAGGACTGTCAATTTGCAACCGCCTAGAATACATAACTGTCACCAACAATGACAAAGAAAATTGTAAGCTCACCTTGCTCCCAAATTGCTGCATGTTTAGACACGGGGGCTTCCAAACTGGATTTAAGTTGTTGTTCAACAATCCTGGAGATTCTTAAAAAAGGATCCTAGAAGCAGAAAACAGCAAACACAAGAACATAAGGGACAATGTACCCACAAGTAGAAATATAACTTGATAGATACAATGACTTGCATATACTTATACTTTTGGAAAAATTGTCCTTGTTATCCAAATGCACACAACGAAATGCAATCTCAACAGTATTTTTGGAAGCAACGGTTTCCTCTGCATGAACTGTGATTGTGCCCAAGTTCTTCAAACCAGGCCCATGTCTATTGTGAGGATTTAGAGTTAAGGATCGAGATTGTTTGGTCACAATCTGCCACAATTCAGTAACGGAACATATATACTACTCCAACGTACAAATCATTCCATTTGAATAATGATCATATAAAAGTAGATCGATGAATCACCTCAAATTGGAATATTTTAATGTAGTGTGTAATATAGGCTTTGTTCATTTTAGTTCGTTTGAAGTGTTTGAAAGTGCGTTTGGCGGGCTTTTAAGCCACAAATGCACATCACCAATTTTTGTGCATTGAGTTTGGAGCTTGAAAGACGTGTTTATGAGTTAAAACGACTGTGTTTGGAATAAACTACGTTTGATGAACAAGATTCTCAAGTGCATTTAGACTCCAAAAGCTCTAAACCAAACATGCACATAATATCAAATAGCCGGATACACTTGGCCAACCTTAACTCAAAAATTTATAAAACATTCAAACGTACATGCTTGTAAACCAAAACACAACCTAAAAAAATAAATTAAAAAAAAATTCTTGATCTTTCAACTTCAGCATCTGCTAACTTATGTTATACAGAATCTTCACTTTGCCTTAAAATGAAAATGAAGGAAAATTATTAACCTTAGTTACATGAAGGAAAATGAAGTGAAAGGGTAGTAAAAGGCAGACCAGCAGAAACATTTTCTGCAGCACCACCAGCTTGAAATAACTTTGTATGCAGTTAATTCTTTTGGGCCAACAATCCTCGAACATACACACACAAAAAAAAAAAAGACTTCACGATAATAGCAACATAAAAATTTCAAGAGCAATTGAAATGAGGTGGCTATCTTTTCAAGTTCTTGGTGGCTATCATTTCGACTATGAAGAATGCGAGAAGCTCCAGCTGGGTCAAATCAAGTTCATTAGGAAAAAATATTCGCCTTTTGATGCTATATATATATAAAATCTACAAAAGTTAAAATAAGCACTGGAATTAACAAACCAACCTTATTGTCAGATTGAGCAGCTCCTCATAAACACACATGGAGTGGGAAACGAGAGGTTAAACTGCAGCGTGTTGATCATCAACTTCTCCTGTAGCCTGTAGGGAAATTTTATATGCCAACATAACACTATATAATCTTCTATGTATATATGAATGTAATTTGTGTAAGTTTTGAGATGAATAATTGAATCTACAATCATCCTAGTTACCGTGTAAAATATTAATATACTACCTCCGTTCTAAATTAGAAGAATATTACTGACTTTTGAAAGTCAATTTGAGATATTTTAATTCGAACTCAAATTGAGATGATTCATTAAAAATTATGAAAAAATAAATGAATTAAAATTAAAGAAATTCTTGTCAATTTTAAATTTAAAAATATCTTAAGTTGACTTCAAAGTTTTATATTTTTGGAACCGAAGAAGTACGTCTCTAAAGACAAATTCTGGAAAATCATCATCAAGACAGACAAGTATAAGAAACAAGAAGGACGATGAATGCTAATGCAAAGAGAAAAAAAAAATATGGTGAAACTTTAACTTAGAAGGAAAAACATTTCAATAAGTAAAAAGATTCTAAGCACAATACTAAATTAAACAACAATTTTTTAGAGTACCTTTGAAATGTAGTCACGATCACGTAATTTTGAAGCTGATAAAGATAGCTGCAGTTCACATTTAAAAACTATTGTTCTATTAATATTCAAATGGAATACACAAACAGCTTTGTAGAAGAATAAAACAGAGTAGATAATATTAAAAGAAATAAAAAAGAATTACTCCATTGTATATGCGAGTCCTTTGAACCTTTTTGGATGTTTTAAGATTTTTTGGATGATTAGTGTGGATTATTATTGTACAAGTGGTTCACACTGTTCATCCAACTGTATGAAACTGGTATTAAAAAGAAAACTTAAAACAAAAATTAATTAATACTACGAAATACTAAAAGAAAGAAGACTTAATGTCTAAAAAACCACTAAACTAATTTAAACTATCAAAAAAAAATATACAAATATTTTCTTTTGCTTGAAAATCATTGAACTTTCAAACTGTTGTGAAAAATGCCCAAAATTTGACAGTATAAACTAACGTGTCTCCTGACGTGTACAATATAATATGGTCAAATTTTGGGCATTATTGACAATTATTTGAAAGTTCAATAGTTTTGATAAAAAAAAAAGTAGTTTGCACGTTTTTGTTGAAAGATTAATGATTTTTTGGGTCATTAAGTCAAGAAGGAATCATCATGAAAAGATATTTTGGCCTAAGATTAGTCCAAGGTGACCTTAAGACAAGAGCTGGAAAATAAGAGAAAATAATCTAGTGAGTCAAACGTGTGCAGAATTTGTATATTTATATGCCACCAGATCCAAACTTCTGTGAAATTTCAAATTTATTTCTACAACAATTTGTTTCAACTACGTAGAGATTAATTAGACAACAAACTCCAGAATCAATATCTTTGTCTTTTACCTAAAAGTCTAATATGAGTATTATCCGTGGAAATCTTGCTTTGTTTCTTTTGAAGGAGCAGTTCCCATAATAATCTTTTAACTGAAATTAATGGATAAATTGAAACTGTTTCTCAGTTATGTCAACTTCATTTAAAGATTTCTCAATTTTATTTACTCTTTTTACATAGCCAAAAAAAATCAAGAGATCCCGACAAAATCCGTCTGAACATCAGTCAACATGTGAAACTCTCCCATGTGTTTGTGAACATGTGATGTTTTGTTGAGTTTGATTAATTAATAAATTTCTCTTTTAAAGTATAATTATCAGTGCAAAATCATACATTTTTTAATATGTAATTAGTAGTGTAAATACTGATCGAAAAAAAATACTCCATTTATCACTACTAATAATACCACGAGATAACCATTTACTATATTGTAAAAGTAGATATCATATTTTTACAAAGTGATAAACTCGAAATAATAACATGTGCATCTTGGAATTCTTCATTAACTTTGTTTACTATTCCAACATCCTTTTTGTCTTTTTGTCACTTTGTATATATTTAAAACTCTGTGATTTTATACTATTATTATTAATAAATAAAAAAAAGAAATTCTGAAAATTGACAAAGAATATAACAAAATATTTACACCTATTTGCTATTCCCACTCAATTCACAAGTTTACACGGGATAGGTAGTTGTTAAAAATGGAAACCACTTCATTTACTTTTGTTTAAAAAATCTAATAAAGGGAGCCAATAGAAATTAACCACGTAATTAACTATATACTCCCCGCATTTTATTATAACTGTCATTTTAGTTTAGTTTGTGTATTTCAAAATAATTGCCGTTTGTATATATCTAGGAAAATCTTAAATTTTCTATCCTATAATACCCATATTTATATCCTTCTTTCAAAAATATTAAATGCAATCAAAAAACTACTCTTCGTTCTCCCTTAATGTTTTAATAAAGAATAATAGTGTCTTTTTTTCTTAAAACAAAGCTATTAATCGGTATACTTAATATGTATGCATATTTTTTTCCCAACGGATAATATGAAATGGATAATATAAAGCTTTGATAGAAGCATAGAACTTTAGCTTCCCAAAGTTACAGAGTGTACCTCAATTTGTGTAAAAAGAGCATTAAGACCTTTGGTTTAGCAGAAGAACTCAACAGCCTCACTTTGTGATACGCCGCCACTCCCCTGCTGCAGCTGGGTCGCACCTCCTCCTCCTCCTACGGCTTCTTGTCCTCCCCTTACATCAGAAAAACATCCACCCCTCTCCAATTTCACAATTTCTCTCTCTAGAAAATCCCACTACAATTTTCTCGCTCTAAAAGTTCTAATTGTAAAACTACAATTCACAGTTGGAATAAATTTATAATCCTCCCATTTTCCAAAAATAGAAACCAGCTAGGAAAATGGAAAGAGATTTGGGGGGGGGGGGGCGGAATTTACTAGACGTTGGAATGTTCAAATGGAGGAGAATGCGATGTGGGGGGGCGGGGGGATGATTTACTAGACGTTGGAATATTCAAATGCAAAGAATTGGAATATTCAAATGCAAAAAATTTAGGAGGGGAATGATATTGCATTTTCCTATGTTTATTTAGTCAAAAAGTCTCCCTCTCTCTCCAAAAATTGTATATAATTCTTTGAGATCTTGTTTTCTTTACAAATTGAGAAATGGTTGAATTAAAATATTAAAAGTAAACCAACAACTTGTTATATATACTCCTTTCGTCTCATATTAAACACCCACTTTTCCTATTTTATCTATCCGAAATTAATTGTCCCATTTTAAAATTTATACGTTTTTTGTTCTTTTTTAATTGATGTTTTCACAGAAAGCACAGATTAAAAAATACAATTAATGATTTGTCTAATTGATTAAAATAAGTACAAAATCTCAACATTACTGTGACGCCCCCAAAATAGGCCCATACAACCTATTTTGAGTCGCCAATAACATTCCACAAAATACAAATACAAATATGAATTTTCCCATTTACAACTAATATTTGTCATGCAAAATACGACCACACACATACTGTGACTTTCCATACAAATATCGTACCGTATGGTACCACAGTATCCAAACCCAAATTATTACAATGCCGTAAAAGACGGCAACACATGTTTTAAGTCTCCAATACAATCATTATTAAGCTATGTCATAACTTGATAAGGACAACCACTAACTCGGACCATCACTCCACTCCCCGGCTAGCTAGTCTCAGCTACATTTTCCTTTTCTGAGAAGAACAATGGGACAAAACTGAAAAGGGTGAGCTCAAATAGCCCAGTAAGAAATATCATGACTAAGATAATGAAGAATAAAAATTATCTTTAGTCTTCAACAATAATAAATCAGAGATTTAAAGATATTATATTTGTTCAACAACAACAACTACAGCGGAATGAACAATCCATTAGAAGAGTCAAGTAGATTATAATATCTACCATCTTCTATAAGTTAAAGGATCACCACCAATATTTTATCCCTGTAACACCAATCAACAATTTCTGATTATGAACAACCAAATCAACAATTTATTATTCAACAGCCTCTCTTTGCACTACGTGCCAAAGATATTTATTTGTAACATCACCGGTCATGATCATGCCAAACGCCAGTTCATCTTTGCACTACGGGCCAAAGAGAACTTTCACCATACGCCTTTGTTTGTAACACCAAAAGTCATGATTATACCAATACACAGTTTGGTCAAAATCATGTCACGCCAGTTCATCTTTGCACTACAGGCCAAAAAGAACTATCACCATAATTTAAGTATGAGGATGAGGATGATGACAATGATACAGTGAGATTAAGGATAAGAAAAGATTTATACTTTAATCAGTATCAGAGATTGACCAAATTGCCAACACGATGACCAAATTGTGGAGTCAAATTCAAGAATGATATTCAAGAAATTATTTCATGCTTCAACTATAACGTATAAAATGAAATAGAAAGATTCAAGTGAAAAGATATTAGATGAAGCACAAACTATTAAGCTACTAATTTTCAAGGATTTTCACCATTTAAAAAAATAAGGATTTGAAAACAAACAAAGATTTCTTATCTTAAATGGGGAAATGTGAAAGAAAAAGATATCCCGTAAAGAGTACAAAAGAAATGATACGTTATACGAGTATAACAGAATATATGAAACTGCAAATGGATTTTCACCAGTCATGCGGTAATCGGCGTAGACAGATTATTTCCACAACAGGTTAATAAGTAATGAATACAAAGGGTTATTCACCAGGCATGCGTCAATCCGCACGGATAGGTTATACCCACAAATTTATAAGGAACAAATGCAAAGGGATATTCACCAGGTACGACACTCCGTACATACAGGTTATTCCCACAGAGTAATAAGGAATGAATACAAAAGGGTATTCACCAGGTACGACACTCGTACATACAGGTTATTCCCACAGAATAATAAGGAATGAATACAAAAGGATATTCACCAGGCATGCGTCATACCGCACAGACAGGTTATCCCCACAATTAATACATAATGAATAACAACCTTTATGAGTATAATATCACTTACGAACATAAAAGCAAATGATATTATATATGAGTATGAAAGAATTGATATTCCCTACCTTCGTTAATAAGTGATTGGATGTTACTTTCTATGAAGTTTACTAACTTGGACAATACTAGTATTTTCACAAATACTCACAATAGCCTAGCACACTAAGAGAACTCAAGAAATTTAGAGAGAGAGGAAGCATAAACAATGAAGGTGTGAAAATTTCTTAAGCAAACTCTCCCTATTTATAGGAAAATCAAGGTTAGGGCATTTTGGTTTTTTCTCCAATTTTTCTTGGTTTATTACGCTTATACCCTTGGCATATTCTTTTAATATCATCCATCCATTTTTTTCTTCCATTTATATCATCCATCCATTTTTTCTTCCATTTATATCATCCATCCATTTTTTCTTCCATTTATATCATCCATCTATTTTTTCTTCCATTTATATCATCCATCCATTTTTTCTTCCATTATCAAAAGATAAAACCATTATAAAAATAACAATAAATCCCTTTTTCCGTATTATTGTGTTAAATGTATTAATATCACAGATAGCATATACTCGCAATACTGACAACCAGATTATTCCCAGGAAAGAGGGGGCCTTCCATAAAAATGACGCGCAATTAAATAACCCTTTTCCTTGACAGAATTTCTAGACATTGTCAATAATGCTAAAATATCCTATCAAATGATATGAGTTACAGTGTCGTGATAAATAGTAAAATATATTATGCAGATGCTATTTAACAATTGTTGAATCAAGATACTGTGCAATTGCTACTTTATCAATTATTGAATCAATAATATAAAACACTGTGCAACATCGTGAGCTACTGTGGAATACCGTGTGCTACTGTGGAATAACGTGTGCTACTGTGGAATAGCGCATTTTACTGTTCTTTTTATCACCGGGTATTTCAACAGTTATCTGTTAAAGTTTTGCCGCCAATTTCTATCACTTTCTATATCCGACAATTAACCCGTTATGGGGCCCACTATCATTGACAATATTGCCATTTCGGCGCCGTCGTACGGTACCGAATATAATATTTCCCGACAGAAAAAATATTCCCCGACAAAAGGAATA
This sequence comes from Aralia elata, assembly GCA_034770075.1. NCBI lineage: Eukaryota > Viridiplantae > Streptophyta > Magnoliopsida > Apiales > Araliaceae > Aralia > Aralia elata. The sequence continues at coordinate 18,528,037 of CM068388.1, forward strand.
TTCTCCGACCTACTGTTTATCAGATAATTTGCACGTAACACTCTTAACTATCATTTATAACAATTAAGCACTTCACTATTTAGAAAAATAATCATAAAGAAAATAATGAACTTTTATTTCATAAAGTCGGGATCTTACAATTACCCTTCAAAATTCATTGAAAAAAAGATGAAAGATAAATAAATTAATATTTAATATAGGGATAATATGGTAAACTAAGTCATTAATACTTCCTTGAAATCTACAAACGACAAATAAAAAAACAAATATTACTCTCTAAAAAGACAAATAAAAATGAACAGAGGGAGTATTATCTTTTCTCACTTTTGTCAAATATACCCTCCACAATTTTTAGATACATCTAATTAGCTTAGGAGAAAATGAAACCATTAACAAATTGGTTGTTTTGAACAAAATAAAAAATTGATTAAATGCTAACGTTAATTATGTGAACAGAAGTAATTAAAGTATTAAAAATTAAAATATACTTATATTATATATTGAATAAAAGAAAATGAGTTGGAGATATTAATTTAATAGGGGTATATTGCGAAAAAATTTATTATCTTAATTTGATTGTCATTTAAAAAGTGGGTGTTTAACATGGGATGGAGGGAGTATTTGATAAGAAATTAATTATTTAGACTTGAACTATTCAACTTTTTAAAGTTAATTAGGTCATTCATCTATTTTTAACGTAGTTACATACTCACATTCGATTTATTGTTGGTGTTTGAGTTATGGATAATTAGGGCTGTTCAAAATTTTCGGTATAACCGGTTTTTTCGGTATTTCGGACCGGTCCGGTTCGGTACAAAAATGACCGATTCGGTACCGGTTCGGTATAGCGGTATAACCGGTTTCGGTACCGGTTCGGCAATTTAGAGTTCGGTACATACCGATTGTACCGGTTTCTTATTATTTTATTTTTTTAAATTATTAATAATAATAATAATAATAATAATAAAATTAATAATAATAAAAATAAAAATAATAATATAATAATAATAAAATAATAATAAAATTAAAAATAATAATAAACATAATAATAAAATAATAATATTCGGTATAACCGGTATCGAACCGGTCCAACCGGTACCGGTATCGGTACGGCGTTTTGCCTTTTTTCGGTACCGGTTCGGTTCGGTACTGGTTCGGTTCGGCTCGGTTTTTACCGATTGAACACCCCTATGGATAATGTTATGGATCTCAATTTTTTTGTCTTAAATGTGTCTCATCAAATGATATAGTGTTAAATAAGACAAAAGATACTTTATAACATAACCAATCACAAGTGAGTTACTCAACTAATGTATTAGTGTCATATCATTTTAGACACTTTTTAAGATCAAAAAATTGAGACCCTTAACATTATCCTTGAGCTATTTTGTCAATAAACGTTAAATTTGTGCTTATTTTATTTAACTAAGGCTTTTCGTGTGGAAATGATCTGGCTAAAATTAAGGTGGAAACCCTTGGACTGTAACAACTCGATGATTTTAGTCACGAACATGGTGGGCTTTGGAAGATTGTTTCTGACACGAGATGCTCTCGAGCCTAACTTATCATAGCATTGAAGTCGTATTTAGAGAGGGAGAGGTTGATGATGCATCGTGCTCAGCTTTGGCATGAGGAGTGAGAGGGATAGGATGAAGCCGGTAATGCCATGGGATGGTCATAAGTAGACCTGGCAAACGAGTCGGGTCATTGACAGGCCAGGCCAAAACGGCCCAGGTTTTGGTGGGCTGAAAATAAGTGGCTCGTGAGTCGGATTGGGCCGGCCCGACCCGCGAGTTTTTTTTTAATTTTTTTATTTTACGGTTGTGTTTGATCAATTCTTGTGAGTTGTATTTAACAAAAAAAATTATCTTTCATATTTGTGCATAATTTATTAAATATGTGCATATCTTATTAAAGTTTTAATGTTAAATCTTTTTAACGGTAAAATAATTTTACTATTTCTTATTTTTTTTTGCTAAAGTAATGCCAATGTTATGAACTAAATATACTTGAATTCTTACTAATAAAGATAATACAATAAAAACTAAATGAACTGGGAAAAAAATAGAGAAAAAATATAATAGAAAGAATTACTTTTTTTTAAACGTTTTGTATGTCAAATTATATGTCAATTAATTAATTCACCCAGTTCACTTTGTACTTAAAAACTTGCCAATCTCATAATGAAGTCACAACCCTTCCAAATTTTTATATGCAGCTTAGTTATCTCATTGAACTAATTAATAGTCATTGAAGTGACTTTAAAATAAAAAACCCTTGTAGCTCAGTTGGTTATGCATTTGTTTTAGGAGTGAGGGAGGTCTTGTGTTCGATTCTCAAGGAAAGCATTGATTTTTTTTAAAAAAAAATTGTGGGTGGGCTGGCCTGCCCGCGGGCCGGGTCAAATTTGGGCGGGCTAAAATGACCCAAGTTTTCGTGGGCTAAAAAAACGAAGCCCAAAGCTCAATTTTTATGGGTCAGTCCGGCCCAGTCCAGCTCGCGGGCCTGGGCCAATTTTGCCGGGTCTAGTCATAAGAAGAGTAGCAAGATTTTTGGTAATTAGCTCCATCAACAAGTTTGATTTATACAAATAGAAAATCAGTTTAAATATGTAATTACGTCAACAAATAAATTGAATATCTAACTTCAAAGTTGAATAGTATAGGAACTAAATAATTAATTTACCCTCTTTGATCATGACCACATGAAAGTTCCTTTGTATATTTAATCATTGTCCTAGGCGTATGAACAAGCAATTACAATTACATTGTTTTAAATGGTCACATGAAACGGTTACGTAAAATTGCGTCATACTCCCTCCATGACTTACATTTTTCTTTTTAGTTCTTTACATAGTTAAAGATTTATATTTATTTTATAACTATAAACTAACATGATATTTTTAAATTATTCCTCTATTTATTCCAAAATTAGAGATACAATTTGACTTTTGAGGTCAAACGACAGTATATTAAATTTTAAAATTGGCATGACTCATAAAAGTTTAGTGTGAAATAAATTTTGTGATTAATAGTTTTTGTTATATACTTTACAATTATAATAATTGAATCAACTAAAATTAACTAAATTCACATCAATTTAAAGTTTAATATGTCGTCATTTGACATCAAAAGTCAAATTGTATCTCTAATTTTGGAACGAATGAAAATTTTGGAACGAATGGAGTATTACTTTTTCTAATATCAATTTCAGCATCAAGCCACCACAATTAAATTCTTAGTCAATATTAAGAGTTCATTTAAAGCCATATTTGTTTACAAAAAATATGCTTGAGATTGGACTATTTGTCTTAATTTAACATCACTTCAGACTATTTTATCTTATGATGAGGGATTAATAATCCTTTAAATAGTCATATGGACTTTTTTTTTGTCATTCATAAGACTGTTTATGAAGGATTATATAATTCCAAGATGAATGTGAGATTAATAGTAGATTAATTAAAAAGAATTCCAACATATAGATTAATTATAAAGAATTAAATAATCCGAAGTAGTATGAAATTAAGACAAATAGTCAATCTCATGTATGATTTTTGCAAACGAACATGGCCTAAAGTATAATCATTGTAAACAATATTAACAATACCAATTTAAAAAATATTTTTTTTCTTTTTTTTGAAAGTCTCAGAATACAATATAATTTCATAATTAAATAGTCATCACTATTACAATATCAAAAACTAGTCAAATATCATTAAAGGAGGAATAAATAAACTTACAATCAAACAAGCCTCACATAAAGAGTAAACAAGCTTCACAACACCTCAATCTTAATCATTGGACTAAGAACTCATCATCATGTATTTTTTTTTGTCAAAACGTACATGAATCACATAAAATTTTATTTAATTATAAGATTTAGAATTAATTCATAAGTAATAACAGGTACTATAAATTTTTTAGGATGGTTACATGAAAATTACTATGTTATATGCACGCGTTATAACCTCAATCCAAAAATTGATGAATTACAATTACAAGAATTGTTGGTTTTTTGCTATAAACATCCTATTTATCTATTTATTTAATATTTATTTATTTATGTTGAATATTAATTTATTAATAAAAGTACATCATTCATCATTCATTAAATGATCGTTTAGTTTGTTTATATATATCTCCATACTATATATGTTATGGTTTATGTGTATAAATAAATGTTATACACAGAAGATATAAATCATATGTAATATATAAATAAAAAATAATGGTTTATACCTAGGATGATATTTAGAGATATTATTATGTAGGTTATAGTACTTTAATAGAGATAATTTATCGTGATCATGGAAGTTGGACTTCTAATTAAAGTACTAGTGCATTAAGGATGTGCATTAAACGGATCATGTGATAATATTTTATTTATAAAATATTTTCACATAAATATTAGTTTGTGAAATTTTTTAATTTTGAAATAATAATGAACTTAATATTGTTATATATATTAATTTGATGTTCCAATGAGTGAGATTACATTATGTTAATTAATACCTCGGAATGTCGATTAATATATTTAATTAATATTAAGAACATTATTATTGTCAAAACATCTATAAGATTTTTCATAAAATAATTTATCATTGATCATAGAATCTTAGTTGAGTCTTTTAATATTTATTATTAAAATGATTGATTTAATTGTTAAATCAATTTATGATCAAATAGAGATAAATTATGGACTTATGAAATTAGTTTACATATATCAGAATTATATTAATTGATTCTAAAATATTTATGTACATTTATAGAAGAAATATTTACAGTTTATTAGGAAAAAGTTTATTTAATTAATTCATGGACTAACGTGCAATTACAATTATTTAGTGAAATTAATTGTAATTAATATTTATTTTGAATATTATTATTAAATAATAATACATAGATAAGTATTAGAGTCAGAAGAGGAATCCCTTAGGATTCCGTTCCTAGTCTAATATGGACTAGATTCTTAAGAGAGGAAAATGATCAATGTTATTATATATATATATCATTGATCATAAACGTATTTTTGGGACTTTTTCTATCAGAAGAAAATACCAAATTTTATATTCTCTCTTTTAACCTAGGAAAAACATAACTATAGTTTTTTTCAAAAATGTGCTTTGGAGGCCACACTTCAGGTTCAGCATAAGGCCATAGGAGGGAAGATCTTGAGGATACTAGAGACTGTACGGATTTTTAAAACGTGCTAATCCAACAAAGCACTAGGTAACAAATTCGTACTTTAAATACATGGTATATATATTTGTTGTTTCGTATAAAACTATAAAGATGATCTTGGTTTTATTTTATTTTTTTAAAAAACCTATTTTCGAAAAATTATTTCAACAATGAACAACGAGAAAACAAAAAATGAAAAAAGAGACCTCATAAATGTTAGACAAAAATTATAGTCAGGATACTTTAATCATACAAAATGTAAAAGCATACAATCATTTGCATAATGGAAAATGTAAATTTAAAACTTGTAGAATTACTAATCATTTTTTGGTCTGCTGAGATTCAATTGATTTAAAACTCTTAAGAAAAATTTTGAGAGTTGATACTTACACAAGTAAAATGATAGTTTCACAAGATCTCTCACATGAAGAGTAATTAATCCTACACTAATGTGAAAGAAATCTTGTGAAAATATCAAATTTTACTTGTGAAAATATCAATTCTCAAAAAATATTATTTATAGATATTTTTTGAAAATTGATATCTTTCACATTAATAGGAAATGGACCGCACACTCATATGAGAGGGAATTTCTGAAGATATCAATTCTACATTTTATTGTTTTTTGGAAAATATTATGTTTGTAGATAAAACTCAAGCTTTGTGGATAAATTAGAATAGGCTTAAATATGGAATAATACCCTGAACTTTTAATATTTTTCCACTTTGGGGATTGTATTTTCATTTTTTTTAATTAGGGGATCAAACTTTTAATTTTTTTCCACTTTGGGGATTGTCTTCTCAATTTTTTTCAATTAGGGGATTAAACTTTTATTTTTTTTTCCATTTTATGGATCGTCTGCTCAATTTTTTCAATTATAGGATTAAACTTTTAATTTTTTTTGACATGACAGCGACACGTGACTAAAAAAATACTTATGTGTAATATTGAGTCTCATTTTAATATGTATTCAATTAATTTTTTATACCAAAAAGGGTAAATATAAGACCATTATTAATTTTAAAGTAAATTATTATTATTATAATTTTAATATAAAACCATTATTAATTTTTTAAGTAAATTTAATGATAATTTTACTCTTTTGGTAAATTATTAATTTTTAATTTTAATTTTTTTGGTAAATTTAATGTTTTAAAGTAAATTTAATGACAATTGTTTAAAGTAAAATTAATAATGATCTTATATTTATCATTTTTGGTACAAAAAATTAATCAAATAAATATTAAAATGAGACTCACTATTACACAAGTATTTTTTATTCACATTTCGATGTCATGTCATCAATTTTTTAATGTTACACTATCAATTTATACGTAATCAAAAAATTTTAAGAGTTTAATTCTCTAATGAATAAAAATGAGAAGACAATCCCCAAAATGGAAAAAAATTAAAATTTTAATCCCCTAATTGAAAAAATTAAAAAAACAATCCCCAAAGTGGAAAAACATTAAAAGTTCAGGGTATTATTTCATATTTAAGCCATTAAAATAATGTCCATAATGCTGCTTGAGTAGAAGGCATCAAAGAAGGAAACTTGGATCCTAAACCAATATATGATATGGATAATGCGTTGAAGTTTGTTGATATTAACTAGAAACTACAATTTGAAAGGAATGTGTCTTGTAATTTGCTGTGATTGATTTGAAAGTACCAAAGATGATAACAATGAAAGATAGACATCAGTTCCAAATGGCGCGCCCTTTGATTCTTTCGATTGGACTTTGTGCATATATACTTCTTTTAATTATCGAGTCATCCGGCAGGTTTGAACTCTCTTATCTTTGAATTAAGAGGAAAATACATTTTTTTTTATATATTTAGAATTAGATAGTTTAATCGGAAATTAGATTATATTATAGAGAGTTGATCCTGTTGGGGTGTGTTTATTTGGGCCTGGTGGATACGGTGGGCCATAGTCCACGTGGAGAAATGTTCCCACGTAGGAGTCTGTTTGGACAGTGGGAGAATATTAAGGAATCTTAATTATATTTAATTTCTAACTCTTAAGGAAAGTGTCAGGATATGATTCGACTTTCTTCCTTTAAGGAGATTCAGTTTAATCTCATTAAGGTATCTAACTTAATGAGAAGTTCTATTTTCATACGAGGACGAACATGAACTTGATGATGTGATTACTATAAATACAAGGCTAAACCCTAGTTCACAGGTAATGATCTTTTTCCAACACTAAAGTATTAAACCTCCATTATTAAACCTTATTCAGCCTATACTTATTCTCACACCGGAGCTATCTCCCGACGGCTAAGGTTGTCAGCTCTCTGTGTGTGTTCTCCGTTTCTGTGCAGGATTGGACGCGCAGTTTGGTAATTGGGCGCGTGGATGAATCTTGACGTTAACATTGTCACTAGAAGGAGGGCCTTAGTGTTAAATAATTCTCAATCACTCGGTAGTTTGATCAGAAGTAATGGTGTCAAGTAAGGCAAAGACGGTGTCGGCACGTGGTGAATCTACGGCTGGTCTTTCTCAACCCAGAGGCTCGGTCAAGGATAGGTTGAGGCCATCGAGGAGCATTTCGGACAGGCTGGGCCCCCAAAGTCATTCAGTGGGCCCAACCGACCCACGAACGACAATTGTCTGGAGAAAATTGTTTTCGGCCACTCAAAGGATGCCAACCCATAATAGCCGTGCCGAATACCAGAATTCGAAACCGGGTCAGGGTCGAGACGAAAGGGAGACGATCCTAGCCAAAAAGATGCAATAGCATAAAGACACCGTAGAAGTTCTACGCCTTCAGCAGATAGTGTTGGATAAACAGTTGGTGTCGCTGTTAGATGGAGAAGAAGTTTCCTCCAGTCGTCATCGGAAAGTTTCGCCAGGAGACCGATCTAGGACATACTGTTCAGATGGTTCTCGGCATGTAAGGAGTAGGCTCAGGAGCAGCTCTCAGGAGAGGATCAGGCAACGAAGCCGATCCTGTGATAGTACCAGGCGTCAAAGCAGCTCTAAAGAAGCAAGCAGTGAAAGCAGGGGAAGATCCGAACAGAGAAGGCGGATGGTCTCTCCGAATCAAGACGGGGATAGGCGAGAGCCATCCTCTTGAAGGGAAGATCCCGAGGCACTTTCCCGAAAGGACGGGGATAGGCGAGAGCCATCCTCTCGAAGGGAAGATCCCGAGGCACATGCCCGGAAGGACGGGGATAAGCGAGAGTCATCCCCTCGAAGAGAAGATCCTGAGGCACTCGCCTAGAGGGTTGCAGAGCTGGAGAGGATGCTCGCAATAGTTAATCAGGGGAAATAGGCTCCGGTTAATTCAGCCTCACCGTTCTCCCCGGAGATTGATCGAGTTCAGGTCGATCCTAATAAGAGGGTTCCACATATGGAGAATTACGATGGAACATGAGACCCGTTCCATCATAGCCAGACATATAACCGGCTGATGAATTATTATGGCTACTCTGCTGTCGCTAAGTGTCAGATGTTTATCACAACCTTAAGGAAGAAGGCTCGGCAGTGGATGACTTCTCTAGCCCCGAACTCTATTTCATTATGGAAGGAACTCTGTGACAGGTTTCACGGTCGGTTTGGGAGTAACAAAAGGAGGGGAAAGCCAACGACCTCTTTAATGCAGATAAAACAGTATTCAAATGAGACATTGAGCCAGTACGTGAAGCGGTTCTGAGAGGCGGTCGGAGCAGTTACGGATTTAAACGGCCCTCAGTCTCTCGGATACTTTACCACAGGGCTGGATGTGGTGAAATCAAAGAAGCTGGTAAAGGATATGATGTTCGATGCCCCGAAGAACTTGACCGAAGATTATGACAGGGCAGAGAAATTCATCACGACCGAGAAGGCCATGAGTAGTGTGACGCCCCCGAATCCGGCTCACCTAAACCACAGATCCGGTATGTCACGATCTAACTCATATAATAACCTGTCAATAAATTATTGCGGAATAACAAAATATTTACATTGATATAACATAAATATTATCGTCTCAAGTCTCGAAACCATAAGTAAGGCACAACATAACTAATACATCATACTAATGGGTCTGAATACATAACACGACTTAATACATAATCTTGAATAAGTCTTGACACATAACAGAAAATATAACATAGTAAGACAAAGCTAATCCGTAGCTTTGCCTTTGCCTTTGTCCTTCCCCGAGCTCTCGCCTCTTTCGGTAACAACTGACATGTTTTAAGGAAAGCAAGAGTGAGCAACAAATTTGCCCAAAAAGTATAATTACAATAAAGGTAAGTAATCATGAATAAGGTTTTTGCAGCCTCAAAGGTTTCGACGAATATTGAATAACTCAGGAAATGAATATGTAGATTGTGAATAAGGTCAGTTTCTAAAGTTTTAATTCAATTCTTTACTACCAATGATGAGTCACTATGGACTGAAGAAGATTCCAAAGATTTCCATAATTTCAAGTTAATGAATCATTCGACACTGAGTGGCCACTAAGGACCGAGAATTTCAACTAGAATTAACAGTATTGCACTGATAACCCAAAACTGAGTGGTCATTAAGGACCATGAACTTCTACTAAAATCACCAGTATTACCCTGATGACCCAAAACAAGTACGATAGGTGATCAACCTAAAGTACCCAGCATTATGCATAACCCTCAAACTTGTTGTTCGCGCGCGTGTCGGTCCCCCGACAAAATATAATTTCCCCTTCTATGAGGGTTGTTTATCTCAGCAGATATAAAAGCCCGCACCAAAGCAATTGGTTTGGATCACTTTCTAATTCATGAATAATGGTCTAGCCGAGTCAAATGGCATCGACACTCTTTATAAACAGTTCATGCATAATTTGAACATAAAAGCTTTAACAGTTTATCTCATAGCATATCTTGAATACTTGTGCAAATGCTAAAATATTTACAGAAGTATGGAATTCACACAACCATATATGTATTACGTAAATATCATCCAAAAGAATATAATCAAATGAAATTGAAATACTTGCCTAACACAAGGCTTGGACAAAGGTTAGGAAGCTTGCACAACATATAACATTATATGAGATAGGAAACTTGCTCAATATAAAGGTTGAGTAAGTTGAAGAATTTTGCACTCAATATATATAACATGAACGAAGTTAGAGAACTTGCACAATATAACTTGAGTAAGGTAAGGAACTTGCACAATATAACTTGAGTAGGGTAAGGAACTTGTATTCAATATATATATAAAGAATGAAGTTAAGGAACTTGTCTCTTTCGTGGATTAGGCTTAACGTAAATTGTTCTTCAAATATCCTACACAATGTAGTACACAATCACATACCAATTAGTCACATAAGGGATACTAAATATTGGTTTATACTACTCTATAATGTTTCACTCTTATTAGAAATAAAATAAGGTTATACACACTAGTTACGACGTTATGACGCTTGCACGTCCGTACGCCAAACTTGTCTACTCGAACGCCCAAGCGACATGCATTTGCGTACGCCTAGCACGCCCATTCAATTTATCTAATACCCATTGGTTAAAGCTAAACATCATTATAAATCATAATTATCATGTTTTAGGACTTAGAATAATATCTTTTAGCGTTGGAAGCATTACACGTTACATACGTATATGCCCGACGCCCTCCGATTGCCTCCAATTACACATCAGTCCTATAAATGGCCAATTTAGAAATTGATCCTGACCTCAAATGTTAACACTTATTAAAAGAAAGTTGTAGGTCTACTCTTTCTCGTTCTGAATCATCTTGAATCAACTCAATCCGAGTTCGTATGAGAAAGTTATACCTATTTTTCTAAGGGAGGTCAAAACTGTCTAGCCAACTGCAGCCCCAGCACGACCCGCGCTCAAATGGCCTTACTATGAGCGCAGCCGACGCCCAACCGTATGTATCCCAGGTGAGCATTTGCACCAGCTTCGCGACTTCGACCTCCTTTCATTCCGATCTTCATATATCCTCCTATACACGTTCAAATCGTCCATAACAGTCCATAGTCCATTTTTGTCCATTTTCTTTCTCCTTTATGCATAGGTACATATTTCTTTCATGTTTGTTCCACTTTGATATTATTATGAAGATTTTTAGGGTCTTAAGAATATCCTTAGTCGTCCATAAACAACCAACAACACCATAACAACACAAATCCAACCAACAAGCAAATAAGCAAGAAAATAAGAAAAACTTAGAAAGTTAGAAAAAATGAGTTTGGATAAGCTATTTACCTCTTGGATTCTCCTCCTAGGTTGCTAAATGGTTACTAGAGCTTTGTTAAAACCTCTCATCTTCTTCCTTGGTGTCTCCCGAACACCTATGCAAGCTCCTCTTGCTCCACCCACTTGCTTCTCTCTAGAATGGTTTCTCTCTCTCTAGCTTCTTCTTCTTCTTCTTTTCTGCAGATTTCTCTCTTCTCTCTTCTCTTACCTTCTCCCGTTACCTCTCTCTTTCTCACTCCCTTAGCTTGCAAATGAGCTGAAGTTTGTAAGGAATGGAAATGCAATGGTTTCGGAAGAATATAGCTTGGGAGAGTGAATGGGTTCTTCTTCTCTTAGCTTCTCTCTCTCTCTATGCAACTTTTCTCAATTATCTTCTCCCTTAGCAAGTGAACTGATGGTTGTTTCGAATGAGGAAGGAATGGAGATCGGATGGGATTGAATGGGGAGGAATGGGAGTGTAGTGCCCAAGCTCTTGAAATGAGTTTTGAGGAGAATGTTGCAATTTGAGTTGTAATTTCTTGGCTCAAGGCCATTTGGCCGACATCCCCATCCCTTGCTAAATTCTCATTGGCTCACATGTTCCTTCCTAAATTCCTATTGGCTATTAAATGTTTCCTTGTCTCCTCTTCATTCTACATATCCGAATATTGCTCCATTTATTACCCAAATTGGTAATTAACTCTTCCCAAAATTAAAATTGGTACTCCCATAAAATATTGAGACGCGTAAAAATAATTATTATGGGGTTTGTCTATTAATTCGGAACACCCCCATTATATATTTCGGATATAGATTAAAACACGATTGTGTTCAAAAGGAAAATCCGACACTTGGAAAAATTATCTATTCGCATACGTGTATTAACGAAATTTATTAAAGTCGAAAAAGGCGCAAAAATATTTTGGCATGAATAGTGCCATGAATAGTGCCTCGTGAAATGTGCCACGTGAATAGTGATTTTTACGATTTTTTTCGAAATCAATTCATTCACTCCAAAGACACAATAACACATAAAATTTAACACGTACACATAATCTCACTTGTAACACAACCTTTAAGCATATAACACAGAATAATAATAATAAAAAAAACAAAAATTAAAAAATCATTTATTCCCACATAAACTCGGGTTACAAGGAAATTCAAAATTCCCAATCGTTACATTCTCTCCCTTATAAGGATTCTGTCCCCAGAATCACAATACAAGGTTAAACAAAAAGTTAGGGGTAATTCTCCTTTATCTTATCTTCTAATTCCCACGTAGCCTCCTCGGCATTGTGGTTTCGCCAAACTACTTTTACAGAAGGTATAACCTTATTTCTTAATACTTGCTCCTTCTTATCAATTATCTGAATAATAATTTCTTCGTACATAAGATCTTTCTCTATTTGAACGGGCTCATACGATATCACGTGCTTATAGTCGGGTTTATATGGTCGTAACACTGAGATGTGGAACACATTGTGGATATGCTCCAGTTCAGGAGGTAAGGCTACCTCGTACGCTACTTCACCCACTCTTCTCAATACTTCAAACGGTCCTATGAATCTCGGGCTTAACTTTCCTTTCTTGCCAAATCGGATCTTCCCCTTCCAGGGAGATACCTTCAAAAACACAAAATTACCACTTTCAAAATCTTGGTTTTGACGGTGCAAATCCGCGTATTTCTTTTGCCGATCTTGGGTTGCTACCAATCTGGCTCTTATTGTCTTCACAACCTCTGCCGTTTGCTGGACTAATTCTGGTCCCAACAATCGTCGTTCTCCAACTTCATCCCAACATAACGGTGTTCTGCACTTTCTTCCGTAGAAAGCTTCATATGGCAGCATACCGATACTTGCGTGATAGCTATTGTTATAAGCAAATTCAACGAGGGGTAAATGGTCATCCCAGTTTCCTTTGAGGTCCATCACACAAGCTCTGAGCATGTCTTCTAGTGTCTGTATTGTTCTCTCGTTCTGGCCGTCAGTTTGAGGATGATAAGCAGTACTTAGCCTTAATTGCGTTCCCATTCTTTCTTGCAAGCTCTTCCAAAAATTTGACGTGAAGCGCGGATCTCAATCTGAAACAATTGACACCGGCACTCCATGTCGCGAAATAATTTCCTTTATATACAACTTTGCTAACTGATTTAAATTAAATCGGATCCTTATTGGTAGAAAGTGTGCTGACTTTGTCAATCGATCCACAATAACCCATATTGCATCATAGCCCTTATGTGTGCTTGGAAGTCCCACTACGAAGTCCATTGTAATGTGCTCCCATTTCCATTATAGTATCTTCAATGGTTGAAGTAGTCCACTTGGTCTCTGATGCTCTTCTTTGACTCGTTGACATGTGAGACACTTATTGACACACTCTGCCACATCTCGCTTCAAGTTTGGCCACCAAAAGTGCTGACGTAGATCCCTGTACATTTTTGTGCTTCTTGGGTGAACAGAGTATGGTGAATTATGAGCCTCATGCAAGATTGCCTCTCTTAGTTCGGTCACAGCTGACACCCACACACGTTCTTTGAATCTCAAGATACCATCTTTATCCAACCTGAACTTTTCTCCATCGTCTTCTGCTACTCTTTTCTTTATCTTTTCACATTCCTTATCATTTTACTGCGCGTCCTTCACTTTGTCCAACACTGTTGGACGAGCTTCCATTATGAATAATTGCTCTACTGCCACTTTCGGACTTTTCACTTCTATCTCTAGTCGCGCCATTTCCTTCACTAGCTCCTCCTGTGTTGTCAACCTGAACAAACTCTCCCTTCCTTTTCTACTCAACGCATCTGCTACTACGTTGGCCGTCCCTGGGTGATAAAGAATTTCACAGTCGTAATCTTTGATTAGTTCCAACCACCTCCTTTGTCGCATATTGAGCTCCTTCTATGTGAAAATATATTTCAGACTTTTGTGGTCCGTATATATCTCACATTTTCCCCATAAAGATAGTGCCTCCAAATCTTCAGTACAAAAACTGCCGCAGCTAATTCCAAGTCATGGGCAGGGTATCGTTTTTCATAGTCCTTCAATTGACGTGACGCACACGTAATTACCTTGCCATGTTGCATTAGAACACAACCAAGGCCTTGGTGAGACGCATCACTATACACTACAAAACCTCCAGTATCATCCGGTAGAGATAATATAGGCGCCTTGCTCAATCTCTTCTTCAACTCCCTGAAACATTCTTCGCACTTTTCCGTCCAAACAAATTTCACAGTCTTCCTCGTTAAATAGGTCAACGAGGTCGCTATCTTAGAAAAATCTTGGATAAATCTTCGATAATATCCGACTAACCCTAAGAAACTTCTCACCTCAGTCGGCATCCTCGGTTGTTCCTAGTTACTCACCGCCTCCACCTTCGCTGGATCCATTGAGATTCCATCTTTGCCTATCACGTGCCCTAAAAATTGTTCCCTTTCCATCCAAAATTCACATTTAGAAAGATTCGCGTACAACTTCTCCCTTCTCAGTGTCTCTAGTACCGCTTCCAGATGCTCGGCGTGCTCTTCTTTGGTCTTTGAATAAATTAGAATGTCATCGATGAAAACTACCATAAACTTGTCTAGGTATGGCTTAAGAATTCGATTCATCAAATCCATAAATGCTGCTGGCGCATTCGTCAAACCGAAAGACATCACCAAAAATTCATAGTGACCATACCGCTTACGAAACGCAGTCGTAGGCGCATCCTCCTTCCTCACCTTTAACTGGTGATATCCGGTCCTCAAATCTATCTTCGAGAAATATCTTGCTCCTTGCAGTTGATCAAAAAGGTCATCGATTCTCGGCAATGGATACTTGTTCTTGATTGTTGCCTTGTTCAACTCTCGATAGTCGATACACAATCTCATCGATCCGTCTTTCTTCTTGACGAACAAAATTGGTGCTCCCCATGGGGACACACTCGGCTGAATATACCCCTTGTCTAGCAATTCTTGAAATTGTAACATCAATTCCTTCATTTCCACCGGTGCCATACAATACGGGGTTTTTTAAATTGGTGTCGTCCCTGGCGCTAAATCTATTACGAATTCAATTTCCCTATCTGGCGTAAGACCGGGTAAATCGTCCGGAAACACATCTTGGAATTCCTTTACGATTGGTATATTCCTCATCTGTACTCCCCCTTTCTTCGTATCTACAATATAGGCTAAATAACCTACACATCCTTTCCTTAATAATTTCTTGGCCTGCATCATCGTAAGACAACACGATTGTCTAAGCGATGCGCTACCATAAAACATTACCCTAGACCGGTTCGGGGTCCGAAGGTTCACACTTTTGTTCTGACAATCAATTACTGCTGCATGGTCATACAACCAATCCATTCCTAATATCACATCAAACTCCCCCAATTTAATCGGGATCAAATCTACATTCAGGTTATGACCCTTAATTTCAGCATAACAATCACGGTATATGAACTCTAAAGGGATTACCTCCTCATTGGCAATTTCTATGCTCAAGGGATGTTTTAGTCGCTCTTGGGGTAACTTTAATCGTCTAGCAAATTCTTCCGACACAAACGAATAGGTAGCACCCGAATCAAACAATACGTAAGCATTTATATCATTGATAGGGATAATACTTGACACCACGTCCTTTGAAGCTATGGCATCCTGGCCGTCATGTTGAATGTCCTGGCGATTGGTCGGCTAGGCTGCGTAGGTCCACCAGTCATTGGCTTGTTATTTCCTCCTTTGTAACCACTCCCTCCACTGCTTCCTTTCTTTGGGCAGTCTTTGATCTGATGTTGCGTCGATCTGCAAGCGAAACATCCATGGATTTTCTTCGGATTTGGGCAATTTGGTGCCATATGTCCTTCCTGGCCACAGTTATAGCAGACACGACGTCCCCTCAAACATTCTCCCATGTGACTCTTACCACATTTCGGACATGCCACACTTTGCTTCTTAAACCCTCCCTGGTTGCTTCTAGTCGGATTATTGTTGGTGTTATTGCTGTTGCCGCTATCCCACTTTCTTTTCCCCAGGTTGCTTCCCCCGCTACTATTTCTTCCACGATGGTCACCTCCGCTTTTCTTATTCTTCCTTTCCTTATTGTATTGACTCAAGGCTTCACTACCACCTTCAGCAATGATGGCCTTCTCTAGCAGTGCACTGAAAGTCTCGATCTGAAGAATAGACACCTTACTCTAGACCCATGGCTTCAGCCCTTGCTCGAACCGCTGTGCATTCCGCTCTTCTATATCCACTTGGTGTGGCGCAAAGCGTGCGAGTTCGTAAAATTTGGCGGCGTACTGCGCCACCGTCATGTCCCCTTGCTTTAATTCTAGAAACTTTACTTCCATCCGACTTTTCATGCTCTTCAAAAAATAGTTCTCGAAGAATAGTTCTTTGAATCTTTCTCATGGTACTACCCCTTCGTCGACCCGTTGTTGATTGGCCTCTCACCAATTGTTCGTCTCTCCCTTCATCATATAGGTGGCGAATACCGTTTTCTGGTCTTCTCCACGCGTGCGATGGTAAAAGCTTTCTCTATTTCTTTGACCCAAGACTAGGCCTCGATCGGGTCAGTCGTTCCTTTGAACTCCAGGGGTCCTACACTTTTGAAGTCTTTGAAATTTGCTACGGGGACAGTTAGGGGAATGGGGTTTCTGGGTCTCGCATTCCTGCCCTGGAATACTCCCTCTAGTAGGTCTGCTTGGCCTCCTTGGTTATTCACTGATCCTTCGGGTGTTTGTGGAACTGGTATTCTACGCGGCGACATCTTCTGTTTAATGGAAGAAAACTTATTATTATTACCCCATTATACTCGATATTATCTAACGTAAGTGCGACAGTTAAGCAACACCTTTAACAAAACGTTTTTCATTCATATGTCAATAGTCAGTACATCACATATAATCATTCTATAGCATGCTGCTACGAATGTCATCATCTACCCCTATCAAAAACAAAGATTGGGGGTATACAAAACTTATTCCACACGTAATATAAAAGATTGGGATTTACGTATACAAGATCATGTATTGCTAGACACATAACTAAATAGTCTATTGTTGCTCGATTTCGCAATCAATAAAACACGCGCAAGTATACGCGGTCCACAAGTAATATATGATAAGTAGAGTGTTGAACCCACGAGGAATTATGTCAAATAATTACCCATTATCAATTGCATGACAAATTAATCCAATTTAAACAATGACAATATGATTTGATTTTGTTGCTGATTAAAAACTAACAGAATAAGCTGATACAAGATTTCAACGATTATCAATATAGTGAACTGAGTGGTTCCCCACCCACGAACTAATGAATTAGTTCCTCGTCTCATCACCACTACTACAATTGTATCAACAGTGTATATTGCTTCTATGACACCTCTACACTGCGACAAATGTTATCTCAGTGAGTTAGATCAGTTTCCTAACACATCTTAAACTCTTGCCCATACAAGAGAGTTGTTCAACTGAGATACTAACATGGTTTTCAATTGAAATTCAACAATCACTATCACGTTGCACATAAAAGATAACAAGCATGTTAATGCACGGGGTGCAAAAGAAACAATACTTTCATAACAATAAACCTCATAAATAAGACACGTTATTACACGGAGTGCATTTCAACAATTAAGTAGACTTGCCTGAATATGGATAATATGTTAACGCTAATTTTTCATTCCCCGCTCAATCTTCTGAAGTGTAAGCTCTAGAACTTTTATCCTCCAAGCTTTTCCTTTCCTTAGATTATGCTAGGCTAATTAAGCATTTTAACGATTAAATTTTTTAAGTTTATTCCGGGTATTATAACCGCTTATAAATAAGACTCCTTCTAATATACATGAAATAATTTCAGCATTATAACTGCATATAAAATGAATATTCATCAACTATATTTAAAATAAATTGAGCATTATAACTGCTTATAAAATGAATATTCGGCTATTATATTTGAAATAATTTCAGCATTATAACTGCTTATAAAATGAATATTTTTACTAAATAGTTGAAGAAATTCGGACATAGTAACTGCTTATAAAAGTATATTTTCTAATATATAAGAGAAATAAATCGGACAATATAACTGCTTGTAAATAGGACTTTTGTACTATATACTTAAGATAATTTGGGCATTGTAACTGCTTATAAAAGTATATTTTTACTAAATATATAAAAAGAAAAATGAAAATAATAACCACTAGAGTAATACCTCTTGTAGTTGCTAGCTTTACTTCCAATCGCGCAGCGCTTCAATGCTTAGAAAGTAATTTTTATCTCACAATATCTCTCAAAATATAAATATAGAGTGTTTTTGCTCTTGAACTGCTCTTGAAAAATAGTAAGAAATGAATGAACTGAGCTTGCTATTTATAGAAAAACCAAGTTTCACTAATTGCACGTTAGGGGCTCGGCTTATTACACTTTGGTGCCTAGGTTAAATACACTTTAGTACCTAGCGTGTGCAAGGCGTAAGCTGGCGTGTGCCAGGCGTAAGCACGACAAAGCAGCTTGTCAGTGTAAGCACGACAAAACACTATATCAGTTTAAGCACGACACAACAGCTTACCAAAAATAATTTGTCAGGATGTTTTTTGGTGAAATCGTGGAAAGCACGACAAATCATTTTGTCAATGTAAGCACGACTAAGCAGCTTGACCAAAAAAAATTTTATTTGACCAAATTCATCGTTTACACTATAAAATCACAAAACACCTAGTTCGAAATATCATTTGGATCTTTATTTAAGCACATATGATACAAAATTTGAATCTCATTGGGGTTTAAGATTTTAAACTTCTCGATACCTAGTTTTAGGTCACTAAATTAACCTCTAACCATATACGATCGTATTTATAAGCCTCATAAATATTCAAGGTATTACATTCACCCCTACTTCAAAGAATTTCATCCTCGAAATTAACTTTACAGCCAACTTTAGTCATTCAATATCATATTTATAAGTTCTATAAATATTCAGGATATTACACCTGCCGCCCCGGCGGTGGACCATTCTGTAAGAATTACACTTTTGCCCCTAAAGTCCAAAAATTCCACAATTGCTCATCTATAGTCGTATCCTACAAACAATGTAATATAAGTAAAATACAACTAAAAACACTAAAAGATAACAAAGAATTGAGCCTAAAAGGTAACCAATTCGTAGGTATAAAACCCACTCATCAAATACCCCCAAACTTAAGACTTTGCCTGTTCTCAAGCAAAAACAAGATAAATAAAAGTTCCCAAAGCGATCTACTATATGAATGCACATGCATGATTTAAAAATCTATAGCAGCAGACCAAAATAGGAAGTGGAAATCAGGCCTCAAGAGAAAAGAAGTAGCATTATAGCAAAACATCAAATTCATGCCCGTCAGACTTGTAACTCTACGCCAATCTCATTAAAAATATAACCCTTACGTGTGTGTGTAGTCAATAGCTCAAATTAATCAAGATTTCATTCCAATCCATGAATCACAGTGCGACTAAAGATAAGGCGATAAATAGACAACTCAAGCACCTCTCCTGTTCACTTGTTAACGCAAAAATTTTATATTTTTTTTCTTTTTTTTTTGGTATCAATTGAGTGCGTTTTACGCTCCATCTCATTGATTATTTAATCTAAATCTTGGCTGTGCAATGTCTATCTTTATTAGGCTATTCAATGTCACCCATGTAACAAACTTTCCACCGATGACTCCTAAACCGGGTGATTTTAGGGCACTTGTTTAGAGACACTCCAAAGGGCTTACTCATTCGAATTACAAAGGCCACAAAGATAAACTAGCCAAGAATTGCTCATATCTGTCTATGACTCTCACTTAGTCAATCTTTTACTATTTCTTGCAATATAGACAAACATCGAAGCATTATTATCAATTTTTGAATTCCAACAAGCGATAGAGGTTTTCATATCTTTAATGGGCACTTATTCATAAGATTGGATTAAAATCTAACTAGTTCAAAGCATTGATTCGTGCAATTATGAGATCAAAGGGTTACAAATTTAATAAAACTAGCAACAGTTAGCATTCCTAACATTGCAATCCTTATCCATAATACTAAATGCATTAACAATTAGAATAAAAGCATATCATTGGCTTGCCTAAAATAGACTGATGCAATGCTCCTAAATGCAAATTTTATTTTATTTTATTTTATTTTTTATTTTTTTACAACTCAGATTACAATAATCAAAATTCTATGAACAACACAGATCAGAATATTAACGCAAGAAAAGTCATTTTGATGATAATTCACATGCAATTATGATGATATTTCACATGATTATTTCTAATAATAACAATCCTTCAAAAACATAAACCAATCTTTAACAACTTGAAAACATGCTTACTAATTGCAACTACCATGCTAAAATATTAAATCATACTTAACTTACTAGATACGACTACTAGAAGAGTAAATCCAAAATACCCTCAAACTTAAGAGGGACAATGTCCTCATTGTCTAAAGAATACATAATTTAAAACTGAGGACTTCCCTGATAAGTGTGGTGTCATGGTTGGTTGATATCCTCAACCTCAGCATCAGACGGTGGATAGGGAGGTAGTGGTTGGGGCACTAGAAATGGGATAGGAGGTCTTCCTGGATTCAGCCTAGCAAACTGCTCAGCCAAAACTGCGTTGAAACTCGTGGTGTAGCTGAATATGTGCTCTTGTCGCTCTGCCAGTCGCTGGTTCTGTCGTTCTAGCCTCCTAGCTTGTTCTTCAGTGAGCATTTGCAGATTTCTGAACTGACTGCTGAAACGAGCTCTCGGCTATGAGCTGGAGGCGGTAGGTGAATTAGGATCCCCCTCTGAATCTGCCTCAGGCTAGATGATGAAGCCCCGCCCCCGCGGGTGTGACTGTGCCTGGTCCCAAACTGTGTATCTAGCAATGAGCCTATGGTCCAAGATCAGTAACGGCTGCTGGACTACCTCATCCTCAGCCCACTGAACGCCAGAAGCATGACACAGTCCACAAATAAGCGATGGGTGTGGTAACCTTCCATGCAAATTGCTCCTCAAAACCCTGTGGATGTTAGCCTCAATGATGCGACCTACATCAATCGCGTAGTCCATGACCATAGCATATAACAATGCAGCCCTGTCCTTCGTTACATCACTGACATACAGGGTGGGCATCAGCTTGGTGTAAAGGAAAGCAAACCAAATCTTACCATATAAACTTAACTCCTTGCTGTGGAAAACTGAGCCCCCGCTGTTGCCCTTAGTCACCCAAGTGGTGCCAGGCCTGCACAGATCAGTCACAATCCTGTCATAGTCGGGGTTGGAGCGCAGGAACTCAGAATACTGGTAAACTGCAGGAGCGTGCAATAAGTAGTACTCATTAATGGTCTGGGCGCTGAATGGAACAGTCCTGCCTCGAACAGTAACGGTGTAAGGTGGCATGTCCTTTGCATTAGCGTAGAATTCCTAGACAATAGCCACAACGGCCGCCTCGGGCTGATCAGTAAAAGTGTCCCATTCCCTCTCTGTAATTTGATCTCCCATCTCTCCATCAACCCTCAAATCCGGCTTAAGGCCACGCTCGGGAGTTAGAGCTTTACCCGATATGAATGTGTCAAATCTCGTAGCAGCCTCAGCACTTACAAACTTGCTATGATCATAGGCCCTCTCTGGTGTTGAGGAGGAACCCTCACCCCTAAATCTTTTGGGCGACATGATTTATCAAATTCAGCAAAATCACCAACAACGCCCAAAGATGGTAACCAACAGTGCACAAGTACCCTCACAGATTCCCCCAAACTTGATTTATACCGAATATCTCAATTAACCTGCAATACTCTCACTTCAAGCAGCACTATAATCCAAACATCCAATTGAGCCAACACAAACTCAATTGGCCCAACAAATCAACAATGCAGTATAATCTCAAATTCACAGCATATAGTAGTTCATAGTATACCCAATGCAGACAAAGAGCAGTCTAACTTGACAATTCCCAGCAATTATATTATTAAAACTCACTGAATCCCCAAGTTGCAATGACCATGATCAAAATGCAGAAGAAATAATAACCAAGCACCACAATGGCATATAAATCCCAGTTCATAATGCGTAGCAGATCAATAGCATAACCAATGCAGAGAAAATAATTTCCAACTAGCAGTGTATAACAATTCACAATCACAGTACTAAAACCCACAGGCAATACTCAATGAAGCAGCCTATTCCAATAAGTTGAACAACAAATTAAGCCTGCTAGAATACCTGGATGAACTGAATGAAGCTTTATCCCCAATTCCCAAAGTGACAGTGGAACCCTAGCAAATCCCCAAAATTGAAAGGCTGGACTTGCAATCCGATCGGTTGAAATGGTGTTTGATTTTTAATGTGGGTTGGAACTGAGTGTGGGTGCGGACTTAATAGGCTTTGGAGGCTTTGGAAGAGAGATTTGAGCTTGGGCTGTGAGAGAGGAGGAAGAAAATGGTGGAAACGAACTGCCTGGAAGGGGCCCCCTTCCAGGGGGGTTTTATCATTGGGCCGCCGGGCCGAGCTCGTCGCCGGGGCGGTGAAAATGTGCTTGGTTTGCCGTCGGGGCGAGCTCGTCGTCGGGGCGGTGAAAATGACTTAAATCTTACCGCCGGGGCGACAACTCCCTATATCCCCAAAAACTGCATTTTTGCAATTCAAATCCAAGGCTAATTTCAACTCTCCCAACCTGTCATAACCAACATACCACACATATTTTAACCATATTGCACAAAAAATCATCATTTAGAGCAAATTGAGAGCATAATTAATCTATCCAAAATGCAAATATTGAAAACTTAGAAACATGAAAATGCGAAACTTGTGAAATTGAAATATAGCAACAAAACATAAAGGATACGGATATAGATAATAGGTTGCCTCCCATCCAGCGCATGGTTTAAGGTCCTCGGCCCGACTTCTCATTGATTCAAAGTTGATCGGCTAGAGTGATCGAGGTTTTCTGGCGAGTGAAGCCGCCACCCCAATAATGCTTAAGACGCTGTCCGTTAACCTTGAATGATTCCTCCGGATTATTACCATAGACTTCAACAGCGCCGTGAGGAAATGCATGCTTGACAATGAAAGGCCCCGACCAACGTGACTTGAGCTTTCCTGGAAAAAGCCTCAATCTAGAGTTGTATAGTAGTACTGCTTGGCCTGGCTCGAATTTTCTTTCAATAATCTTCTTGTCATGCCATTTTTTAACCTTTTCTTTGTACAATTTTGAGTTCTCATAAGCCTGCATTCGGAACTCATCAAGTTCATTGAGCTGGAGGAGTCTTTTCTCTCCCGTGGCGGTGAGATCAAAATTCATCTTTCTTATGGCCCAGTACGCCTTATGCTCAAGTTCCACAGGAAGATGACATGCCTTGCCATAGAGTAGCTGGTATGGTGACATGCCAATGGGTGTGTTGTATGCCGTCCTGTAAGCCCAAAGTGCATCATCCAGCTTTGTTGACCAATCCTTTCTTGTGGGATTGACGATATTTTCAAGAATTTTCTTCACTTCTCGGTTAGAGACTTCTGCCTGACCATTGGTTTGGGATGGTAGGCAGTAGCAATTCTGTGACTAACCCCATATTTTGCCAAGAGAGCTGCAAAGTACTTGTTGCAAAAATGGCTCCCTTCATCACTGATCATTTCCCTTGGGATACCGAATCTTGTGAAGATATTTTTTTGTAGAAATTTCAGCACTACATTGGCATCATTAGTAGGAAATGCAGCTGCCTCCACCCATTTGGACACATAATCCACAACCAAGAGAATGTACAGATTGTTGAAAGAGGACGAAAATTGTCCCATGAAGTCTATTCCCCAAACATCAAAGACTTCAACTTCTAGGATTGTGTTCAATGGCATTTCATGTCGTTTGAAGATGTTCCCCATTCTTTGACATCTATCACATCTTTTGAACAAAATGGTGAGCATTTTTAAACAATGTTGGCCAGAAAAATCCTCCTTGCAACACCTTAGTGGCTGTCTTTTCACCTCCGTAGTGTCCTCCATATAGTGAATAATGACAGTGATGTAGAATGCTCTCAACCTCACTTTATGGAACACATTGTCGAATCATTTGATCTACGCAATGCTTGAATAGATACGGCTCATCCCACATATACCTCTTCACGTCATGTAGAAACTTTTTGTTTTGCTGCCACGACAAGTCCGGGGGGAGTGTGTTACTAACCAAGTAGTTAGCAAAATCAGCATACCATGGGATTTCGCCTTGAACCACAAACAGCTACTCATCCGGGAAAGACTCATTGATTAGAACTTTGTCTTCCTTATCATGACCCGGATTCTCCGATCTAGACAAATGGTCAGCTACCTGGTTTTCAGTTCCCTTTCTGTCCCGAATTTCTAAATCAAACTTCTGCAGCAATAGGATCCATCTAATTAATCTTGGCTTAGCATCTTTCTTTGTAATTATATACCGAATAGCTGAATGGTCCGTGAATACCACCACCCTTGTTCCAATCAAGTAAGATCACAACTTGTCAAAAGCATAAACTACCGCAAGCAACTCCTTTTCGGTAGTGGTGTAGTTGAGCTGTGCATCAGTTAAGGTTTTGTTGGCGTAGTAAATAACATGAAAAACCTTCTCCTTGCGCTGTCCCAAAACAGCCCCAACTGCATAATCACTGGCATCACACATCAATTCGAATGGCTTTGACCAATCCGGTGCAACTATCACTGGTGCCGTAGTCAATTTCTTTTTTAAAAGCTCAAATGCTATCAAACACTCTTCATCAAACTTGAATGGGACGTCTTTCTCTAGTAAACTGCATAAAGGCTTTGAGATTTTGGAAAAGTCCTTTATGAATCTTCGGTAAAACCCGGCATGTCCCAGAAAACTGCGAATTCCCTTCACTGAAGCCAGTGGTGGTAAATTCTCAATTATTTCCAGCTTGGCTCTATCCACTTCCAAACCCTTTAACGACACTTTATGCCCTAGGATAATTCCTTCTTGCACAATGAAATGGAATTTTTTCTAGTTGAGCACCAAATTAGTTTTCACGCACCTTTTCAATACCATGACTAGATTTTCCAAGCAACTATCAAATGAGTCCCCAAATACTGAAAAATCATCCATGAAAACGTCTACATTGCGTTCCACCAAATCCGAGAAAATTGCCATTATGCACCTTTGAAAAGTTGCTGGTGCGTTACACAATCCGAATGAGACCCTTCTAAAGGCAAAAGTACCATATGGACATGTGAATGTGGTATTTTCCTGATCCTCAAGAGCAATAGCAATCTAATTGTAGCCCAAATAACCATCCAACAAGTAATAGTACCCATGTCCTGCCAGTGTATCTAACATCTTATCAATGAAAGGTAGTGAGAAATGATCTTTTCGGGTTGCTTTGTTAAGTTTTCGGTAGTTCATGCAAACTCTCCAACCAGTCACTGTCCTTGTCGGAATCAACTCATTATTTTCATTGGCCACAACAGTCATACCTCCTTTCTTTGGTACACATTGAACTGGGCTCACCCAAGAACTGTCAGAAATGGGGTATATAATTCCAGCATCTAACCACTTCAAAATCTCTTTCTTTACCACCTCTTTCATGATTGGGTTGAGTCTCCTTTGATGTTCAACATTGGGTTTACTATCATCCTCCATCAAGATTTTGTGCATACAGAATGATGGGCTTATTCCCTTGATGTCGGCGATGGTCCATCCAATAGCAGTTTTGTACTCTCTAAGAACTCGCAACAGCTTACTTTCCTGAAACTCGTTAAGCACAGAGGCAATAATAACAGGTAAAGTAGATGATTCACCCAAATATGCATCCCTGAGATGATTAGGCAATGGTTTGAGCTCAAGTGAAGGAGGCATCTCGAGAGATGGTCTCAACCGATCTGTAGCATTCTCAGCATATTCTAGAGATTCAAACGGGATTTGAAACTTGCTTCCCCGTGGCACTATATCCAAAATTTGTAAATACTCAACTAAATCTGGATCATCCATGTCAAACTCTCCCAAGAGTGTAGTCTCCAATGGATCATTGTTCAGCACATTCAAAAACTCATCATTTACCACTTGTTCAATCACATCCACCTGAAAGCATTCTTCCTCATCCGAAGGAAATTTCATGGCCTTAAACACATTGAATGTGACCTCTTGGTCCTGAACCCTCATAGTGAGCTCTCCTTTTTGCACATCGATTAGAGTTCTCCCAGTGGCTAAAAATGGTCTCCCAAGAATAATAGAGATATTTTTATCTTCCTCAAAATCTAAGATGATAAAATCAGCTGAAAAGATGAACTTATCCACCTTTACCAGAATGTCTTCTACAATTCCCCTTGGGTAAGTAACCGACATATCGGCAAGCTGAAGAGAAATGTTTGTTGGCTTTGGTGCAGGAAGTCCCAACTGAGTATACACAGATAATGACATGAGATTAATGCTAGCACCCAAGTCACACAAACATTTGTTAAATGATAGGCTACCAGTAGTACACGGTATAGTGAAACTTCCTGGATCCTTCAATTTGGGAGGTAGCTTTCTTTGCAATATTGCACTACATTCCTCAGTTAAAGCCACTGTTTCAAAATCATTTAATCTCTTCTTTCTAGACAGAATACCTTTCATGAATTTGGCATAGCTTGGCATCTGTTCTAAGGCCTCTGCAAAAGGAATGTTAATTTGTAACTTTTTGAAGACCTCCAGGAATTTGGCAAACTATTTATCTACCTTTTGTTTTTGCAGTCTTTGAGGGAAAGGCACTGGTGGAAACACTTTCGGTGTAGGAACAACACTAGGTTTATCTGTGGTATCTCTCTGTTCTGGTTCAAGTGGCTCACTGCTGTCCATTTCCTTAGAAAAATCTGCTGAAATCAAATTTAGAGAAGGACATGAATGGGCTGCCTCCTTTTGCACCTCAGGCTCCCGTAGGGTTTGTTTTCCAGTTCTAAGTGTTACGGCTTGACATTCCTCCTTCCCTTCTCTCCTTGGATTAGTTTCTGTGTTACTAGGAAGAGATCCTTGGGGCCTATTTGACAAAGAACTAGCCATTTGTCCAATCTGATTTTCCAAAGCTTTGATTGTTACTACTTGGCTCTTTATCATCACATCATGGCTAGCCATGTGTTTCAACATCAACTCTTCAAAATCTGACTTTCTCTCTGGTTGTGAAGTTTGCGCTGCATGATGTTGTTGCTGATTTTGGAACCCTGGAGGATGGTGTGGTTTTGGAGCTTGTTGATAATTTTGGTTGTTGCTCCATGAAAAGTTAGGGTGGTTCCTATTTCCAGCATTGTAGGTGTTTTGATATGGATTTGGTGGTCTCTGGTAGCTACTCACAAACTGAACTGCCTTAGGATTAATGGGACATTGGTCGGTGGCATGTGTCCCCACACATAACTCACAGACAAGAGCTACTTGCTGCACTTTTGAATCAGCCAAGGAATCAATTTTCTTTGACATTGCTGCCATCTGAGCTGCTAAGGACGTGATGGCATCCACTTCTAATACCCCGGCTACTTTCGATTGACTCATTCTAGAAGTTAGCCATTGGTAGTTATTTGTAGCCATTACCTCTAATAAATCATGTACTTCTCCATAATTCTTAGCCATGAAAGATCCTCCCGCAGCTGCATCAATGCGAGACCGAGTGTGAGATCCCAATCCATTGTAAAGAGTATTCAATTGCATCCACTGAGGTAATCCATGATGAGGGCATCTTCGAAGCAAATCTTTATATCTCTCCCATGCCTCATACAATGATTGTCCATGATGTTGTTCAAAGGTTGCAATTTCATTTCTCAATCTAGCAGACTTTGCAGGAGGGAAGAATTTTGCCAAAAATTTCTGTGCTAAGTCTGCCCATGTAGTGATGGAACCTGGTGGCAATGAATGAAGCCAACTCTTAGCTTTGTCTCTCAATGTGAATGGAAAGAGTCTAAGTCTCAAAGCATCATCCGTCACTCCATTAAATTTGAAAGTATCACATATCTCAATGAAGCTCAACAAATGCTCATTAGGGTTATCATTAGCCGAACCCCCAAACTGTACCGAGTTTTTCACCATTTGTATTGTTCCCGGTCTAATTTCAAAGGCATTAGCAGTTATTGCCGGCCTTGTGATACTAGACTGTAAATCACTTATCTGTGGCGTTACATAGTCTCTCAATGCTTTTTGTTCCTCTGCCGCCGTAGTTTCTTGATTGTTAGAACCCCTAATTCTTTCTCTTATTAGTCTTCGAAAATTTCTCTCGATCTTGGGATCGTAAGGAAATAACTCTAGACTTTGTGCTCGGCGCATACAAATTAAGAGTACCTACACAATCAAATGAAAAATTAAATACAAGTCTAAATTAAGATAAATTCGACTATAATCAATATTGATAAAATTATTGTAAAATAATTCCCCGGCAACGGCGCCAAAAACTTGTTGCTCGATTTCGCAATCAATAAAACACGCGCAAGTATACGCGGTCCACAAGTAATATATGATAAGTAGAGTGTCGAACCCACGAGGAATTAGGTCAAATAATTACCCATTATCAATTGCATGACAAATTAAGCCAATTTAAACAATGACAATATGATTTGATTTTGTTGCTGATTAAAAACTAACTAAAGACAATTTAGAAAGCAAGGATTAACTAAACACGGATAGAATTCAAGATAAAAGGATCTAAGATTACAATTTCCCCCAACTCTTCATTTGTAAATCACAACTCTCTCTTTATCAACTAGTTAGAACATAAGAATTGTTACCCGAGAAATCACAAGTATATATAAGCCTTTCTCGATGGTCGAATACGTATTTCTTATTGTGGTATATAGATACATCTCTATTCTGCACACTAGCAAGAATCTCATATCAAGAACAATTAATAAGATACATGTCACGTAAAATCTCATTAACTATTCTATCAATTACCAACTTTCACAATAGCAATCATTAAGCAAGGATTCTCAATTGGATACATGTGTTATTTAGGTATATGTCTATCCTAAATACAAACAAATTATCAACCCTCGAGAATAATACACAAGACTCACGTCACATAATCTCATACATTATCCATAAGAAATATCCAACTTTCACATGAATTCATAGCTAAGTCTCAACCTATATTCCATTTCTCAATTTTATATAGATTACCAAGGTAATTACGGGCCAAGCAATTAATCCATAAACATAGGCTATGAATTCCAATTCACAAGAGTCTAATTAATATTCAAGAGAGAGCATTCAAAATAAACTACAAGTTGGGTTCCATTGAATCTTAGAATTGAAAAATTAGCTCATAATAGCTTTAAGTAACATCATATTCAGATTACAATACATATCTTTGGAATTAAAAAATAGAAATGAAATACTAGAAGTTAGAATGATAAAACCCCTCTTTGGATTGATTCCCGAATTTGATGCTTGTTAATATCCTTCTCTCTAGCTTTCCTTCTCAGTAATGTAATCCTCAGCTTCTTGGTGATGTTATGATGTTCTTTCTTTTCTTTTGTTCTTCTTGTTCTTAGCTCAAACCCTAGCTCCCAAAGTGTGTAGCAAAGCTTGGATAATTCGAATACCACTCCCTGGATGCCTAATACACTGATTAATCTCTCTCCACTAGTCACCATCGTGCTCCCGAATTTCCTCCAACGAATACCCACTATCAGCAGACAAGACAAAGCCAGCCGCTGAACAATCCCGACGAGCTCGCCCTGGCGGTGGAAATGGCCTAGGGAGCTCGCCCCGGTGGTGGCGTCGCCCCGACGGTGAAAAATGCCTGGGGAGACCGCCCCGACAGTGGGCTCGCCCCGACGGCAAAATAAGCTTGGGCCTGCCGCCCCAGCGGTGGACCATTCTGCAAGAATTACTCTTTTGCCCCTGAAGTCCAAAAATTCCACAATTACTCATCTATAGTCGTATCCTACAAATAATGCAATACAAGTAAAATACAACTAAAAATACTAAAAGATAACAAAGAATTGAGCCTAAAAGGTAACCAATTCGTAGGTATAAAACCCACTCATCATCTATCCAAGCATGTCGCGCTCCACAGCGCTATCGTACTCCCAGTGCCCCCAAAGTAAAATATAGGTTCATTGTATGGAATGAAGATATATTTCATAACACTACCAACTCTCTATGAAAAGTCTACTAAAACTAATACGTAAGACTCTATATGAGTCTTATCTCCTTCTATTCCTACATTCTCTAAGGTTATAGTCTAAGGACTCTCTCTCCTAAGGTTTATAACCTATAGCTTTGATACCAATATGTGACGCCCCCGAATCCGGGTCACCTAAACCACGGATCCGGTATGTCACGATCTAACTCATATAATAACCTATCAATAACTTATTGCGGAATAACAAAATATTTACATTGATATAACATAAATATTATCGTCCCAAGTCTCGAAACCATAACTAAGGCACAACATAACTAATACATCATACTAATGGGTCTGAATACATAACACGACTTAATACATAATCTTGAATAGGTCTTGACACATAACAGAAAATATAACATAATAGGACAAAGCTAATCCGTAGCTTTGCCTTTGCCTTTGTCCTTCCCCGAGCTCTCGCCTCTTTCGGTAACAACTGACATGTTTTAAGGAAAGTAAGAGTAAGCAACAAATTTGCCCATCAAGTATAATTACAATAAAGGTAAATAATCATGAATAAGGTTTTTGCAACCTCAAAGGTTTCGACGAATATTGAATAACTCAGGAAATGAATATGTAGATTGTGAATAAGGTTAGTTTCCAAAGTTTTAATTCAATTCTTTACTACCAATGATGAGTCACTATGGACTGAAGAAGATTCCAAAGATTTTCATAATTTCAAGTTAATGAATCATTCGACACTGAGTGGCCACTAAGGACCGAGAATTTCTACTAGAATTAACAGTATTTGCACTGATAACCCAAAACTGAGTGGTCATTAAGGACCATGAACTTCTACTAGAATCACCAGTATTACCTTGATGACCCAAAACAAGTACGATAGGTGATCAACCCAAAGTACCCAGCATTATGCATAACCCTCAAACTTGTTGTCCGCGCGCGTGTCGGTCCCCCGACAAAATATAATTTCCCCTTCTATGAGGGTTGTTCATCTCAGTAGATATAAAAGCCCGCACCAAAGCAATTGGTTTGGATCACTTTCTAATTCATGAATAATGCTCTAGCCGAGTCAAATGGCATCGACGCTCTTTATAAACAGTTCATGCATAATTTGAACATAAAAGCTTTAACGGTTTATCTCATAGCATATCTTGAATATTTATGAAAATGCTAAAATATTTATAGAAGTATGGAATTCACACAACCATATATGTATTGCATAAATATTATGCAAAAGAATATAATCAAATGAATTTGAAAGACTTGCCTAACACAAGGCTTGGACAAGGGTTAGGAAGCTTGCACAACATATAAACATTATATAAGATAGGAAACTTGCTCAATATAAAGGTTGAGTAAGTTGAAGAATTTTGCACTCAATAAATATAACATGAACGGAGTTAGAGAACTTGCACAATATAACTTGAGTAAGGTAAGGAACTTGCACAATATAACTTGAGTAGGGTAAGAAACTTGTATTCAATATATATACAAAGAATGAAGTTAGGAAATTTGTCTCTTTCGTGGATTAGGCTTAACGTAAATTGTTCTTCAAATTTCCTACACAATGTAGTACATAATCACATACCAATTAGTCACATAAGGGATACTAAATATTGGTTCATACTACTCTATAATGTTTCACTCTTATTAGAAACAAAATATTAAACAAGGTTATACACACTAGTTACGGCGTTATGACGCTTGCACGTCTGTACGCCAAACTTGTCTACTCGAACGCCCAAGCGACACACATTTGTGTACGCCTAGCACGCCTATTCAATTTATCTAATACCCATTGGTTAAAGCTAAACATCATTATTAATCATACTGATCATGTTTTAGGACTTAGAACAATATCTTTTAGCGTTAGAAGCATTACACGTTACATACGTGCATGCCCGACGCCCTCCGATTGCCTCCAATTACACATCAGTCCTACAAATGGCCAAGTTGAGAATTGGTACCGACCTCAAATGTTAACACTTATTAAAAGAAAGTTGTAGGTCTATTCTTCCTCGTTCCAAATCATCTTGAATCAGCTCAATCCGAGTTCGTATGAGAAAGTTTTGTATATTTTTCTAAGGGAGGTCAAAACTGTCTAGCCAACTGCAGCCCCAGCGCGGCCCGCACTCAAATGGCCTTACCATGAGCGCGGCCGACGCTCAACCGTATGTATCCCAGGTGAGCATTTGCACCAGCTTCGCGACTTCGACCTCCTTTCATTCCGATCTTCATATCTCCTCCTATACACGTTCAAATTCGTCCATTTCAGACTCTATGGACTCCTAATTCATGGGGCTACAACATATCAAAAATGCAGAACTACCCATTAATATTAACATGGCCAAATTGTTGGCCAAAGTACTTAGTTCATACTTTGTTTTGAGTGTTCCTGACATGTTTTGATTCAAATCATCATAACTCCCTCATTCGTGAACGAAATGAGATGATTTCAAAGCCCATGGCTTCTTGACACAATATACTACAATATATACAAGAATCAGAATTTAACAAATAACATAACAATACCAGAAATCGACATAATGACCACTATTCAACCGTTCTTCATTTTCTAGACACATTTTACCAAAACTCTTACTATAAAATCATTTTAACACCTTTTTAATCCATTCTAACTGGGTTATTCTCATAACCCATGGAAGTATAACAACATAACATTAACCAAAATTATCAGACATGAAAAATAACTACAAGTGTCCTCTAAATTTGTCCATAACAGTCCATAGTCCATTTTTGTCCATTTTCTTCCTCCTTTATGCATAGGTACAGATTTCTTTCATGTTTGTTCCACTTTGATATTATTATGAAGATTTTTAGGGTCTAAAAAATATCCTTAGTCGTTCATGAACAACCAACAACAACCATAACAACACAAATCCAACCAACAAGCAAATAAGCAAAAAAATAAGAAAAACTTGGAAGGTTAGAAAAAATGTGTTTGGATAAGCTATTTACCTCTTGGATTCTCCTCCTAGGTTGCTAAATGGTTACTAGAGCTTTGTTAAAACCTCTCTTCTTCTTCCTTGGTGTCTCCCAGACACCTATGCAAGCCCCTCTTGTTCCACTAACTTGCTTCTCTCTAGAATGGTTTCTCTCTCTCTAGCTTCTTCTTCTTCTTCTTTTCTGCAGATTTCTCTCTTCTCTCTTCTCTTACCTTCTCCCGTTAGCACTCTCTTTCTCACTCCCTTAGCTTACAAATGAGCTGAAGTTTGGAAGGTGGCTTGGGGGAGTGAATGGGTTCTTCTTCTCTTAGCTCCTCTCTCTCTATGCAACTTTTCTCAATTCTCTTCTCCCTTAGCAAGTGAATTGATGGTTGTTTGGAATGAGGAAGGAATGAAGGTCGTATGGGATTGAATGGGGAGGAATGGGAGTGTAGTGCCCGAGCTCTTGAAATGAGTTTTGAGGAGAATGTTGCAATTTCTTGGCTTGACCATTTGGCCGACATCCCCATCCCTTGCTAAATTCTCATTGGCTCACATGTTCCTTCCTAAATTCCTATTAGCTATTAAATGTTTCCTTGTCTCCTCTTCCTTCTACATATCCGAATATTGCTCCATTTACTGCCCAAATTGGTAATTAACTCTTCCCAAAATTAAAATTGGTACTCCCATAAAATATTGAGACGCGTAAAAATAATTATTATGGGGTTTGTCTATTAATTCGGAACACCCCCATTATATATTTCGGATACAGATTAAAACACGATTGTGTTCAAAAGGAAAATCCGACACTTGGAAAAATTATCTATTCGCATACGTGTATTAACGAAATTTATTAAAGTCGAAAAAGACGCCAAAATATTTTGGCATAAATAGTGCCGTGAATAGTGTCGTGAATAGTGCCTCGTGAAACGTGCCACGTGAATACTGAATTTTGCGATTTTTTCCGAAATCAATTCATTCACTCCAAAGACACAACAACACATAAAATTCAACACGTACACATAATCTCAGTTGTAACACAACCTTTAAGCACATAACACAGAATAATAATAAAAAAAATAAAAAATAAAAATTCATTTATTCCCACATAAACTCGGGTTACAAAGAAATTCAAAATTCCCGATCGTTACAAGTAGTCTGAAGCCAAATGCAGCGAAGAGATCGAAGGATAGGGATAGGAATAACCATCCCAGTTTAGATAATAATAACAGAATGGACGACCAGCCAAAGGGGAATTTTAACGGGGGTTCGGAAGGAGGACGTTCGGCTTTCCTGAACAAAAAAGTCAGTAAGGTGTTCACCCATCTCAACACGGATCGGGCAACAATATTAGAGCATATGAGGGACAAGTCATACTTTATACCGTGTCTGAATAATACGCATCGAGATCAGGGAAATCAAAATAAATACTGCAATTATCACCAAGCTATTGGACACTCCACCGAGGTTTGCAGGAAGCTGAAAGATTTAATTGAGAATAATGTATAGAGCGGGGGAGTTAGTTTTAGTTCGTTGCTGGTCGAGGGGATTCGGGAAGGTCGACGAATAATAATAACACCTAGCAGAACCCTAAGCCCCAATCTGAAGCGGCTCCGGCAGTCCAACGGGTGGTAGATGTGATAACAAGCAGTTCAATTTGGAAGGTAGCCAGAAAGAAAAGGCGCGTGATTTTAGATTCGATTATGTCAGTGTCTGAACAACCTGCCAGGAGGGAACGACCATATCCCGGCACCGTGATATCATTCACCAATGAGGACTACCTATCGGAACCTATCGAGCCGCATGAAGGAGCTTTGGCTATCACTGCCCAGGTCAGATCCATAGACATGAGGCGGATCATGATCGACAACGGCTCTTCTGTTGACGTATTATATGCTCATGCTTACCAGAGGCTAGACTTGGAAGGGAGGAAGATGGAGGTCGGGCAAGAGCCTCCGCTATACGGGTTCAATAACGATCCGATTCGGGTAGCAGGAACCATCGAGTTGCCAGTCATTTTTAGGACGGCTCCTCAGTAGGTGGAAGTCAATGTCAGGTTCTTTATCGTGCATGTAGATTCTGCTTATAATGCTATTCTAGGACGACCGACATTGATAGCTCTGCATGCAGTGACTTCTATTTCTCACTTCAAGATAAAGTTCCCTACATCGAATGGAGTTGTTGAAGTTAAAGGAGATTTGGATATGGCTCGAAGGTGCTACAGGAACTCACTATATCTTCGGCGGTCGGAAGGTGTAAACAGAGGCAGACGTTGGCGATCGAAGTGGAACTATTTATCAAAGGAAACACAGAACCCCTCGCCTTGCCAGCCGAAAAGACCGAAGATATTGAGTTAATCTCGGGGAAGAAGGATAAGACCATAAAGATTGGTTCGGGTCTACAGGAGCCCTTTAGAATGAGATTGATTGAGTTGCTTCGGGTATATAGAGACATCTTTTCCTAGGAGCCCAGTGACATGCCCGGGATTGACGAGAAAGTTATTGTACACAAACTGAATGTGGACCCTGCCAAGAAGCCAGTGCGACAGAAGAGAAGGATCTTTGCCCTAGAGTGGCAAAAGATTATTGATGAGGAGGTGGCCAAGTTATTAGCGGCCGATTTTATTTTTGAGATCGACTACCCCGAGTGGTTGGCGAATGTGGTATTGGTTCAGAAGCAGAATGGAAATTGGAAAATCTGTATTAACTATACCGATTTGAACAAGGTGTGTCCGAAGGATTTCTACCCACTCCCACACATCGATCAAATGATTGATGCCACATCGGGGTATGCATTGTTGAGCTTCATGGATGCCTTTTCGAGGTATAATCAGATTTCGGTGCACAAGGAGGATATCCCGAAGACGGGTTTTATAACGCATCGGGCGATCTATGCTTATAAGACGATGACCTTCGGACTGCTGAATGCTAGTGCCACTTACCAAAGGATGATGAACTACGTGTTTCAGAAGCAGTTGGGGCGAAACATAGAAGTTTATGTGGATGATATGATTGTTAAAAGCCTATCTGTTTGACAACATTTAGATGATCTGGAGGACTATTTCCAGATCGTTAGGCAATATAACATCAGGTTGAACCCGACGAAGTGCACGTTTGGCCTTGGTTCGGGAAAATTCCTAAGGTATTTGGTCAGCAAAAGGAGTATTGAGGCGAATCCGGAGAAGATCAAGGACATTCTAGATATGAAGTCTCCTCAAACATTTAAGGATGTACAATGGTTGATGGGTCAAATTGCAGCCTTAAGGAGGTTTATGTCCAAGTCGGCAGAACGGTGTTTGCCGTTTATTAATACTTTGAACGGGCCGAAGAATGAGAAGACTTTCCAGTGGACTTCGGAGTGAGAGG
This sequence comes from Aralia elata, assembly GCA_034770075.1. Lineage (NCBI taxonomy): Eukaryota > Viridiplantae > Streptophyta > Magnoliopsida > Apiales > Araliaceae > Aralia > Aralia elata. The sequence continues at coordinate 18,564,781 of CM068388.1, forward strand.
ATGCCTTTCAGGGAATAAAGAAATATCTATCTTTGGCGTCTCTACTGATGAAGTCGGTCCCTTCAGAACCTTTGTATTTGTATTTGGCAGCAAGCTCGTTGGCGGTCGGAGCAGTACTAGTTCGGGAGGCGGGAGGAAAACAGTTCCTGGTCTATTATGTTAATCATGCTCTTCGGGATGCAGAAACTAGGCACCCGAATTTGGAGAAATTCGCCTATGCTTTGGTTATAGCCAGTTAGAAGCTGCGACATTACTTTCAATGAAGGTTAATAGTTGTGTATATGGATCGGGCTCTGAAGAAGATATTGAATAAGCCTGATATATCAGGGCGATTTGCAGCATGGGCTATGGAGTTGACTCAGTTCGTGCTGGAGTACCATCCTCGGACAACGATTAAAGGTCGGGCCTTGGCCGACTTTGTGGTAAAATTTTCTTTCTCTGAACTTGACTCCGTCGATCAAGTAGAAGTGGTGGTTGGGTCGATCTCCGAGATTCGGCAGGTTCAGACTTCATAGACGCTATACGTGGATGGGTCATCGACTTTGGATACCAGCACTGCAAGGGTAATTTTGACAAGTCCAGAAGGGTTCAGGGTTCCGCATGCCATCCGCTTCGGATTCAGGGCGACCAACAACGAGGCCGAGTATAAAGCAATTTTGCCTAGGCTATGATTGGCAAGGAGTTTAGAGGTGCCAAAGCTAATCATCTTCAGTGACTTTGAATTGGTGGTCAAGCAGATATTAGGGGAGTATGAGGCTTGGGGGGCAAGGATGACCAAGTATCTGACCGAAGTCAAGGACCGACTCCACTATTTTAGTTCTTATGCCTTTCAAGGGGTTGATCGGTCCAATATTACCATTGTCGATGCATTATCTAAGTTAGCTGCCTCAGATACTGGTTCTTTTAGTGGGTCAGTGTATTTGGAGGTTCTAGAGTTTTTGAGTATTCAGGGGTTAGAGGTGTTAGTGGTGGAACGATCGGACTATTGGATGACATCATACATAAGTTACCTTGCCGATGGCGAGTTACCTTCGGATCAGATACTAGCGAAGAAGATAAAGTATAGGAGCTCAAACTTTGTATTGATCAATGGTGATTTATATAGGCGTGCATACTATTCGCCTTTGTTGAAGTGTTTGGTCCTGTCCGAAGCAGAGTACGTACTTCGAGAAGTTCATAAAGGAATCTGCGGGGATCATATGAGAGCTAAGGCTTTGGCGAATAAGGTGCTTCGACAGGAATACTACTGGCCTATTATCTTTAAGGAAGCTAAGGAATATGTTTAGAAATGCCCTAAATGTCAATTGAATAGTCTTATTCCTCATCAGCCGCCCGAAGAACTGTTCTCGGTCTTATCTCCGATCCCATTCGCAGTATGGGGAATTGATATTTTGGGACCATTGTCGAAGGAGAAATGGCAGGTCAGTTCTGTGGTAGTGGCTATTGATTACAGGAGTAAGTGGGTAGAAGCCAAGCCAGTTCGAACGATCACGGAGCAAGAATTCCTTACGTTTCTCAAGGAGTTCATGGTCTTTCGTTTCGGGATCCCTATGGTGGTCGTATCAAACAACGGTAGACAATTTGTGGGTTCAAAGTTTGAAGAGTTCCTAAGAGATTTGGGCATCCAGCATCGGAGAACTTCAGTTGCTCATCCTCAATCCAATGGTCAGGTAGAAGTCACTGACTAGACTGTACTAAATGGAATTAAAAGAAGATTGGACGAAGCAAAAGGAAGGTTGCCCGAGGAGTTACTCAGTGTTTTGTGGGCGTATCGGACTACTCCTCAGAGTACGACAGGCGACTCGCCGTACAGGTTAGCCTACGGGACTGATACCCTTATTCCAGTTGAGATCGAATCTCCTTCGCTTTGGGTCAGCCAGTATAAGGAGTTGTATAATGATGAAGGCCTTCGCCTCAATCTTGACTTGTTAGAGGAGGTTCGGGAGTCGGCCTTGGTAAGGCTAGCAGTCTACCAGAGGAGAATGACCAAGCACTATAATTAAGGTGTAAAGCTGAGGAGGAAGTTGGTGATCTAGTCCTCCGAGAGGTGGAGGCATTGGCGCCCCAAAGCCTCAAAATGTTAATGCCCAACTGGAAAGGACCCTATGAGGTTACTGAAGTGTCGAAACCATGAACTTATCGGCTTCAGGTAATGGATGATATATAAGTCAAAAACACTTGGCATGCCAGGAGACTTAGAAAGTATTATCAGTAGTGCATGTTAAGTAGTTTCTTTATGACTTTGTAATTTTTACCTAAGTACTTAATGGAATAAAATTTCAATTTTGCTCATAAAATGTATTCATTGATATTTCTTGAATGTACATTGGGAAATTAATTACATAATAAGCTATTACAAAAATTTATGTTGTTGGGAAGAAGGAAGTTTGCTTCACGTTTCAGCTTCGTCATCCGAAGGGTCCAAGATTGCTGGGTTAAGGTGATATGCCAACATCCTTTCTTTGTCCTTATCCCGAGCATTTTGGTAGTCATCATTGAACTATTGAATCACTTCTTGCATCAACTCGAGGGACTTTCTGTACTCTTGGCAGACTTGCTGCTTGACTGCTTCGGTCATCAAGGGGCCTAACACCTTGTAACTGGTGAACTCCTTCTCCAAACTGTTGTGAGACTCCATAGTTATTTCGAGCTTTCTGTCCATGGTCTCGAGCTTTCTATGTAAAGCTGCGTTGTCATCTTTTAGTGCATTGCATTTTTTTTTCATGTTTTTGTGGTTTTCCAGAAGCGCTCTTCGGCGTTTTTCGTCTTCGACAACTTCTTTCTTGACCGTCTCCAGTTCCTTTTGGAGTTCTTTGCAGTGGAATGCGGTATTGGCGTGTAGGCTTTTTTCTTTCTCGGCGCTCGCCATTGCAGTCTATACTAAAAGCTGAAGACGCTTGATTTTGGCTTTCAATTCTTTTTCTCTCTCATCGTCCTTGGTGAGTCGGCGTAGGATTCGGCCGGTTACAGCAGTGGCCTAGAAGAAAAGGGAAAAGGAGTTAAACAATGACTTTAATATATCAGTTCGGAGGAAAGTTTAAACTGGAGATATTTATCCGACTTTGATGCAATGCGTTAAATTTTATGAGGTCTGGAAGACTTGCTTCTTTGAACCTTTCATCATCTCTGGGAAGGACAAAATGCTCAAAGAAGTTGATCGGGAAGTCTTCAGCCTTTTGGGACTATAGTGCTGCCGAAGTAGGGGACTCTCGGGTATGGTTGGGAGTTGGAGAAGAATGTTGAGGGAGAGGAGGAGGCGATTGATGATCTGAAGAGGTTTCAGTATGCTGTTTTTTAGCTAGGTGTTCGGTTGAGGGGCTTTCAAGTTCTTTTCTTTTTTCTGATTGTGTTGGATTCGGTTTGGTGTTTTCTATTTGGTTCGGCTCGGAGGTTGAGGTTGGGTCAATGGATAAGTTCGGTTCGACGATATTTATTTGAAGGGGTTCGGTGGTTGGGGGGGATCGGTTGAGATGTTTACAGGTGCTTTGTGTGGGAGGTTTTGTTCGGTAGTCTTTACCTAACGCTTGCTCTTTATTCGGGCGACTTTTCCTTTTGCAGAAGCAGACATATCTAAGAAGCGTTTTTGGGTAAAGTCAGGTGTGGGGATTATGGAGGATGAGGGAGGTTCTGACATCAGGATTAAAGTAATAGGTTGAATTAAAGGGGGGGGTTCGGTTGGTCTTGGCAGATGGTTTGTTTCTTCGGCGCGTTTAGAGGATGTTCGGCTAATGTTGGCAGCTGAGGTCGACTTGATAAGAGACACTGTGAGAATAGGAAATTTGGGTCAGTATAAAAGTTTGCAGAAGGGAAATTTGACATAATATGAGACAAATTGTGGGGTTCGAGACTTACATTTGCGGTCGTATAATCATGTTTGGTTGTTTAGGAGTTCCAGGTCCTATTCTTTCATCGGCAGCTTTTCGATGATCTTCACTAATTCCTCAAGACGGGATCGGGGAAGTTAACCTATGGTTATGTTGGGCAGGAGGCTTTGACCCAGTCGGGGATTTTGCGGGTGCTGGGGCCATGGATGAAGAACCATTATGAATGCCATCCTTTGTTGCTGGAGGGAGTCTTAATCAGTGGGCGTTTTTCGATATGTTTGCTTTGTTGCTTATTTATTTGACGAAATCCAGATTCCCTAGATCGGCTCATAGAAAATAAAGAGAAGAAGAGGTCGATGGTATGGGGGATGTTGAGCTCGTGGCAGAAAGCGATGAAGACGATGATGTGGATGTAAGAGTTCGGCACCAGTTGGGCGAAGCCGACTCCAATAAACCCTAAAAGGGTAATGATAAAGGCATGAAGGGATAAATGAACCCCGTATCTGAGGGCACTGAGGGAGATGGTTATCCACCCATCGGGGCGATGGTACATCCGTTCGGTGTGTAGGGGGCTCAGATCTCATAGGTGGCCGGAATACGATATTGTTCTCGTAACCCGGTGAGGTCTTGGGGGGCGATTGTGGAGGCGGTGTTGATATGGGCAAAAGATTCTTTGTTCGAATATTCTTTTAGCATCTTCAGGTTGTCGATTTCGGCCTTGGATGGGCCTGATGGTCGGGGGTTTGGTGTGGTAGTGACAATAGTGGCTTCAGTAGAGATGGCGGTGGTGGTGGCAGGGTTCATCACAATGGGTATTGGGATGGAAGAAGTGGTGATTCCAGATGTCGGTGAAACAATAGATGTTGGGGTGTTGGTGGTCACCATTGGTGAGTAGTAGAGCAGGTTGATCGGTGGGTATTTTCGCCGGAGAAAATAAGGGATGCAGTTGGGAGAGAGTTGTAAAAGAAGTTTGAGCGAGTTTGAGAACAGATCTGAAATGTGGCGGTTGATTTTGGGGGTGAGGGGGTTTTTGAATTATTTGATTTTTGGGTTCCGCTCGATTTTCCAAAAACGGCGTAAATGGATTGGGTAGTAATGGTGGGGCCTGACAATGCGTGCTGGGTACGTTACCGAAGAGTCAGATTTTGGGATTCATGCTTTCATATTTAATTATTGGGCTTTTCATGATGAACTCGTCAATTAAATGTTCTATTGTAATGAAAGACTGGGGGGCAATGTTGGGGTGTGTTTATTTGGGCCCGGTGGATACGATGGGCCATAGTCCACGTGGAGGAATGTTCCCACGTAGGAGTTTGTTTGGGCAGTGGGAGAATATGAAGGAATCCTAATTATGTTTAGTTTCTAACTCCTAAGGAAAGTGTCAAGATATGATTCGACTTTCTTCCTTTAAGGAGATTCAGTTTAATCCCATTAAGGTATCTAACCTAATGAGGAGTTCTATTTTCATACGGAGACGAACATGAACTTGATGGTGTGATTACTATAAATATAAGGCTGAACCCTAGTTCACAGGTAATGATCTTTTTCCAGCACTAAAATATTAAGCCTCTATTGTTAAACCTTATTCAGCCTGTACTTATTCTCACACCGTAATTATCTCCCGGTGGCTAAGGCCGTCAGCTCTCTGAGTGTGTTCTACGTTTCTATGCAGGATTGAACGCGCAGTTTGGTGATTGGGCGCGTGGACGAATCTTGACATTAACAGATACTTTTGTAAGTGTATTTGATATTCTAGTGTTCTCCTCTCACATGAAAATGGGACCCACTTAATCTTCATGTGAATAAGAATACATGAAAATATCAAAAATACTTGTGAAAATAGTACTAATCTTCACTACTCGAAGAAAAAAACCGTATGGTGAGCGTTACTGGCCTTGTGACCTTTTAACTACAGTAGAAAAACCTCGCGGTAGGTCCCGTAGTTAAAGGCTTTAGCTACGGTTCTTGAATAATTCTTGTAGGATCCTAAATATTTATACAAGATCTTGGGCTTTCCTTAAACAAGGCCTTGTAGGATCCTAAATTATACAAGGTGGTTATGTTTACGTATCAATTTACATAATCGTATAGCAACATCCCAACTTATTATATGTGAAAAAAATCGAGAAACTTGATAACATCTATAGATTTAATGTATATCTATTTTATAAAGTTTCATGAGGCTTCCTCCATAAGTTTGGTGATTTTGTATCACACTTTTTTTTTTTACTTTTTTGCCTTTACAATTTTAAATATATTACTCTTTTGTCCTTTTTAATATTAATTTTTCATATCTTTTTATTTATTCCTCTAAATTTTATAAATTTTTTAATTTGCTCCACATATTTACACACGTGACGCAACGTCACGTCGTCACTAGTATATACAATGATTGACTTTTCCTATATAATGATTAATGTTACATAATTGTGGGTCCTTATTCATAAGAAGAAAATTGTGTAATTTATTATATTTTCCTAAAATTATAAATTCCCTTAATATATAATGACTCTGGCAAACACTTTTTGGTTTATCCTTTAGAAATTAGAGTACTCCGGTCTCCATAGACTTTTAAGGAGAAACTCATACCATCCATATAAAATTGGATTATGTAATACTACCATGTCATTTTTGTTGACATCATCATTTTCAGTGGTTGATTTTTATTCGTCCACCATATGCAAATACAACAGTTTGGGCCAAACGCATAGACTTGAAGCAATTTACTCGTAATTCAGTAACATAACTTTTTAAGGAAAATGTGTTGACTACTCCTTAATCTGGATATGTCACATTGACCAACAAGTAATTTTATGCCTCACAATTGACCAACTTATTGATCCAAATTTTGCTCCGTGCAAATCTATCATCTGCTCCCTCCTGTTTAAAATTTGAGATATATTATAGTATCGAATCAATTTACAAAATTTTAAAATTCACAATTGATAAATTTATTTAAGTTTTGAAATGAATAAATATAGTAATCAGTAGTTGTTTGTGTTAAACAAAATATAAAAATTGTGTCGATTCTGCATTTTCCTAATATGTTTCTTTAGTCAGAAGTCTCTCTCTCTCTCGCAAAATTGTATATAAAAATAATAATACTTTAAGATCTTGTTTTCCTTTTACAAATTGAGATATTATTCAATTAATATATTAAAAAATTAAACCAATCACTTGTCATTCTGCGTCTGTCCCATATTAAATACTCACTTTTCCTTTTTTATGTATCTCAAATAAATTGTCCCATTTCTAAATTTGTATTAACTTTCCTAACTCTTTTTTTCAAGTATACCTTCCACAATTTTTAGATACATCTAATTTGTTTATAGGGAAGTGAAACCATTAGCAACTTGGTCATCTTGAACAAAATAAAAAGTTGATTAAATGTTAATGTTAATTATGTGAACAGAAGTAATTAATACATTGAAAACTAAAATATACTTATATTAGGAACAAATTTATTACCTTAATCTGTGTATCATTTAAGAAGTGAACGTTTAAGATGGGATGAAGTATTTGATAGGGTAAATTAATGATTTTATCCTTGAACTACTCAACCTTTTCAAGTTAGATCATATTCATCTATTTTTAATGTAGTTAAATTCGATTTTTATGTTTGTGTTTGAGTCATTTTGTTAATAAACATTAAAATTCGTGCTTATTTTATTTGACTAAGGTATTTACGTGGAAATGATCCGTCTAAAAGGTGGAAACCCCCTGGACTCAAACAACTTGGTGATTTTAGTCACTGATATTGGATTTTGCAGCAGTATTAACAAGAGCAACAGTAGAATAAAATTGGAACAACTTAGCTGGAAGATGAATGAAGACCGAGGCGTAGCAAGCTACTGTCCTAAAAAGTGATTCCGCCCCCACTGGTAATAACCTCAGGTACAAATGGGCTGCCGGCGGTCACCCTCTAGGATTCAACGGTGAAACCTTCAATTGTGTGTACTCACAAAAAGAGGCTTTGGACTAGTCTTTGTAGATTGCCTGACTCCTTGAATAACAGAGGAATGTATTTTTGCGAAAAAAAAGAGTGTTTTGTTTCTATTCAGTTCTATTTCACATCAAGATCTGAGTTCATATTTATAGGAGAAAATTAGATCTGAGATCTAAGATCTGAAAATGTGGGAAAAACATGGAGGAAGCTTAAGTGACCAAAAACGTGAATGTGGCTTTAGGCAGCAAGAAATGTGTTTGAGACTTAATAAAACATGAAACATGATTTAATTGACAAAAAATAGTTGAGAGAGTTTTTAGAAAAATATTGGGCTATCTGGGTGCACCCGCGAGGCCAAATTGTTCGGATTTGCACCTCCCTGCGCGGGCGTAACGCGCGCCCACACGCATTAGGTTTTCTGGCCAGAAGTCCAAGATCCAAGCTTGGCCCGACCCAATTCCTTAGCCAACCTCATGTGCGCGAGGCCATCCCTTTTTCTTCAACCATGTTATTAAGCCTAACACTAGTACATACTAATATACCAAAGAAAGGTTCTCAAAATAGGCAATGTGGGACTTTGTCAAAGTTAAAGGTTTTAAAGCACAGTTTTGAAGCACAACCAACAATCCCCCACATGATTCAAAATTATCAAAGAAGAATTTAAAAGAAGGAAGTCAGGCAATAGATTATAGATACATCATGTCGATACCTTGTGGGTTTGAATCGACACTTAGTGGAACAAGCTCATGAATGTAGATTATAGGTGAATTAAAATCTTGAACCCATTATCTGTGATACAAACGGTTGAACTTGCACACATACCCAAAAATCTTGAATCCACACAAGTCCGCGGCTGGGCGAGTTCTAGGCCATGTGCCATGTCCCAGATTTTCATAAAGGCTCTAGAGAATTTGCCACATACTCTCATAGGAAGCGGCCTACACTTCCACCTTTATATAGGTGAACCCATCAAGTATAAACTGACATACACCACAGTTTAGGGCTATGAGTTTCATTAAGAATCTAAATGATTCATCCTATCACAATTTATCAGTAAACACCACATGCACACAGGGATAAATAATTGCAGTGCTATAATTAAGTAATTCCGTGACTTATTTTTACCCATTGAACCCAATTCATGGGATCTCCAATCACATGGGTTGGATTTCCATCACGCATTACTTACTCAAGATGTTGGCAATAGTCTCATCCCTCTAGATGCTTCTTGGACAATCTTTTTAATCAATCCCTTTGTAAGCGGATCCGCTAGGTTCTTTTCAGACCTCACAAATTCTATGGAAATAACACCGTTACTGATCAGTCCTCATACAATATTATGTCTCAAGCGAATATGCCTTTGTTTTCCATTATACACTTGGTTCATTGCTCGGCCAATAGCAGCTTGAGAATCACAATGCAAAGATATAGAAGGAATTGGTTTAGACCACAGTGGTATGTCTGCCAATTAATTCCTCAGCCACTCTGCTTCTGTACCTGTCAATTCTAATGCAATAAATTCAGATTCCATAGTAAATCTAGCAGTACAAGTTTATTTAGCAGATCTCCAAGAGACAGCTCCTCCACCTAAAGTAAACACATATCCCCTGGTGGAGTTTGTTTCATCATTATCAGATACCCAATTAGCATCACAATATCCTTCTAAAACAATAGGATGACCAGTTAAATGTATACCTACATTAACTGTTCCTTTTAAATACCTCATTAGACGTGACAATGCATTCCAATGATCTTGTGAAGGATTATGAGTATATCTGCTAAGTCTACTGATGGCATATGCAATATCAGGTCGAGTACAGTTCATTAGGTACATTACACAACCAATGATTCTAGCATATTCAGTTTGTACAATACCAATCCCTTTATTTTTCTTTAAATGTACACTAGAGTCATAAGGTGTTCCTAATGGCTCTTCATTAAAGAAATTAAACTTCTTAAAAATATTTTCCACATAATGAGATTGAGATAAAACCAAACCATCTGCATGTCTATTAATTTTCATGCCAAGAATCAAATTCGCTTCTCCCAAATCTTTCATGTCAAATTTAGAAGATAAAAAAGTTTTTGTGGTTTTCACAACTTTCTCATCAGTACCAAATATTAGCAAATCATCCATATATAAGCAAATAATCACACCACAATTTTCATTGAATCTACTATACACACAAGTATCAGATTCATTTGTCACAAAGTCATTAGACAAGAGAGTTTTACTAAATTTGTCATTCCATTGTTTTGGTGCTTGTTTCAAACCATACAATAATTTCACAAGTCTACAGACTTTTTGTTCTTCTCCTGAAATAACAAATCCTTCTGGTTGACACATATATATTTCTTCATTTAACTCGCCATTCAAGAAAGCAGTTTTAACATCCATTTGGTGGATTATCAAATTATGAATAGATGCCAAAGCAATTAAAATTCTTATGGTTGCAATTTTAGTCACTGGTGAGTAAGTGTCAAAATAGTCAAACCCTTGTTTATGAGTATACCCTTTAGCCACAAGTCTAGCCTTGAATTTATCAATAGACCCATAAGCTTTTAACTTCTTTTTAAACACCCATTTACTACTAATAGGTTTACACCCTCTAGGAAAATTAACTAGTTCCCATGTATGGTTAGACATTATGGATTATAATTCACTATTAATAACATCTTTCCAAAATGTTGCATCAATTGATTTCATTGCTTCTCCATACGTTTTAGGGTCATCTTCAGTTATAAAAGCAGTTATAAAATCTGGGCCAAATGTTTTCTCAAAACGTTGCCTTTTACTTCTAGTAGAAGTAGGTATAGGTTCTTTATCTGTCCTTTTAAGAAATTCATTTGAAGATGGACTGCCCACGTCTCTTATTTTCATTGGAAGAATATTTTCAAAGAATTCTACATCCTTAGTTTCCAAAATAGAATTATTCTGATAATTATTAGTCTCATCTTTAATTACCAAAAATCTGTATGCAGCACTATTAGAAGCATATCCAATAAAAATACAATAATGTCCACAAAATCATGTCACCCAAATTGTTTGACAATTGGAAGAAGAACCCCATGGAGAATAAGAAGTTGAGAACATCTGGTAGCAGTAGCAGAGGGACTTCAAAGGCTGACAAAGGAAAGAGGAAAGCTAGTACACTAAAGGAAGAATCAACTCAATCTGAAAACTCTTCATCACCTGAGCCCATTCCCTCAAAATCACTCAAAAAGAAGGTGAAGGTTGAGGCAGCCCCAGTAAAGAGTTCCTCCTCCTCGAAAGATGAATCTAAAGAAGAGAAAGAAGCATCCAAGGCACCTATGGTCAAACCCTCAAAAAGGAGACAAAGTGCAAGACTAAGGCAAATGATGGAACTTTCAAGTCAAAGAAGTAAAGAAGAAATTCCACCAGTGACAGTTGACCTTAGAGATGATAATGGTGAGGGTAATAAAACTAAAGCTGCAGAGATTAGTAAAACTGTGGCATCCCATGATGAATCTGCTGAAAAGGATGTGACCGCAAGTCTGTCTAAATCAAAAAGTAAGGATGTAGCTATGTCTGTTGAAAAGAGCCTCAATAAATCAATAGAAGATGATGAGGACATGGAAGCAAACTATAAAGGTCAGTCAACTAATGAGTCAGCTGAAGAATCAAAAGGAGCCACTAAGGAAGAAGAGGGAAAAAGTACCAAGAAAGCTGACATTGATAAAGGAGAGGAAGCAAGTTTAGAGAAGATGAGTATCACAGAATATGATAAAGGGAAAGAAGCAATGGATGATGATGAAGTGCAACAGGACTCTGATTCTGACAACAGTGCATCAGAAAGCCTTCATTGTTTTAGGTCCAATTTTATTTTTTTTAAATCTGGTAAAGCTACTTTAGCTAGACACCCCCACACTTTAAGATACCCCAAGTTAGGAGCATGATTCTTCTATAAGTGATATAGTGTATAGTCTATCTTTTTATATGGAACTCTATTTAGAATATGATTTGTAGAAAGACAAGCTTCACCCCACATATTGTATGGTAAACCAGAACTAATTAACATGGCATTCAATATATCTTTAAGAGTTCTATTTTTCCTTTCAGCAACTCCATTTGACTGTGGAGAAGTTTCATATATAATACCATTTAGTTCACAAAATTTTTGAGACTTCCTGATTCATATTCTCCTCCACGATCGGATCTAACTCTTTTAATCTTTCTATCTAACTGATTTTTAACCTCTGCTTTGTATTTAATAAACATTTCTTCCGCTTCATCTTTAAAGGCAAGTAGATAAATTTGAGTGTATCTAGAATAATTATCCACAAAAGAAATATAGTATTTCTTACCACCTCTACTTGTAGTATTTTTAAAATCAGCTAAATCACTGTGAATTAACTCAAGAAGTTCAGTATGTCTTTCAACACTTTTAAAAGGTTTCTTAGCATGTTTTGCTTCCACACAAATTTCACATTTATTAAACTCAGTATTTGCAAAATTAGGAATAAGCTCAAGTTGTTTCAACTTTTTAATAGATGTCACATTCAAATGTCCTAATCTAGCATGCCACATATCCAAAGATTCAATAATATAAGCAAAAGAAGCATTCTTATTATTCAATTCAGCAGAAGCATCAAGAACAAATAAACCCCCATTACAAAAACCTTTTCCCATAAAATCCCTATTACGGGTCAGTACAAGTTTATCAGATTCAAACACAAGTTTAATCCCAGCTTTGTTCAACAATGAACCAGACACAAGGTTTCTACGAATATCAGGCACATGAAGCACATTTTGCAAAGCGATAGTTTTTCCCAAAGTTAACTTAAGTAAAACTTTCGCTTTTCCTGCAACTTTGGTGGTTCGAGAATCCCCCATAAAGACATTTTTCCCATTGGTCACAGTTTCGTAATTAAGGATTACGTCTATGTTTGTGCAAATGTGTCTAGTGGCGCCAGTATCAACTACCCATTATGAGAAGTTATCAACTAGGTTTACTTCTGAGACAACAGCAACAATAATGTCATCGGATTCAGCTAGGTTCGCTTGGGGCTTAGGCTAAAAATTATTACTATTATTATTATTATCTTGCCCCTTGCGAAAGTGACATTTCATAGCAATATGGCCAGGCTTGCCAGACACGAAACAAGGACCTTCGGTGAAAGGTTTCTAAATTTGATTGGGAGTTTTGAACGTATTGTCTTTACCCCGAGTTGAGTTTAATTTTTCCCTTTGTGGTTTTTGGACGGTTTTTGATTTGGGTAATTATGGGTCTTCCATTGTGGCCTTTCTTCAACGAGATTGGCCTTGGCAGAATGATGAGCAACTATGTCTCCTATATCTTTTGCCCTGTTTTGTTCTTCAATATGTATGTGTGCAACTAGTTCCTGCATAGTAAAATCTTTAGTGTTATGCTTAAGGTTCATCTTATAATCTTTCCATGAGGGTGGTAATTTTTCAATAAGTGCAGCAGCTTGAAAGATCTCGCATATTTTCATTCTTTCCCCAATAACCTCCCCCATAATAGTCTGATATATATGAACTTGCTCTATTACAGATTTTCCATCTTGCATCTTAAAATCTAAAAAATTTATAGCAACATATTTCTTAAGTCCAGAGTTTTCTACAGTATACTTAGATTTAAGGCTTCCCAAATCTTCTTAGCACTATCATACGGGTAATAAATCTCAAACAACGTATTAGACAAGTAGTGCAGCATATATCTACGACATGTACGATTATCCTTAGCATAATCCGTTGTTGCACTTCAAAGTATCAGCATAAGTTTCTTTAAGAGTTTCAAGAACATCATTAGCAGGAGTAGCAAGAAGTTCACAATAGGATCCACATATAACACATATTCCAGATTCATAGTTTCCAAATAAAACAGCATGTCTTCAGACCATCTCTTAAAGTTCGTACCATCAAATCGTTCAATTTTAGCAAAGTCTAAAGCAGATTTCATCTTGTTAATAAATCGAATCACTTTTTAGATTGTTCGATTTTGCAGCAGTATTAACAAGAGCAACAGTAGAATAAAATTGGAACAACTTAGCTGGAAAATGAATGAAGACCGAAGCGTAGCAAGCTACTGTCCTAAAAAGTGATTCTGCCCCCACTGGTAATAACCTCAGGTACAAATGGGCTGCCGGCGGTCACCCTCCAGGATTCAACGGTGAAACCTCCAATTGTGTGTACTCACAGAAAGAGGCTTTGGACTCATCTTTGTGGATTGCCTGAATCTTTAAATAACAGAGGAATGTATTTTTGAGAAAAAGAGAGAGTGTTCTATTTCTATTCAATTCTATTTCACATCAAGATCTGAGTTCATATTTATAGGAGAACATTAGATCTAAGATCTAAGATTTGAAAATGTGGGAAAAACATGGAGGAAGCTTAAGTGACCAAAAATGTGAATGTGGCTTTAGGCAGCAAGAAATGTGTTTGAGACTTAATAAAACATGGAACATGATTTAATTGACAAAAATTAATTGAGAGAGTTTTTAGCAAAACATTGGGCTATCCAGGTGCACCCGCGAGGCCAAATTGTCTGGATTTGCACCCCCTTGCGCGGGTGTAACGCGCGCCCACACGCATTAAGGTTTTTTGGCCGGAAGTCCAAGATCCAAGCTTGGCCCAACCCAATTCCTTAGTCAACCTTATGTGCGCGAGCCCATCCCTTTTTTCTCAACCATGTTATTAAGCCCAACACTAGTACATACTAATATACCAAAGAAAGGTTCTCAAAATAGGCAATATGGGACTTTGTCAAAGTTAAAGGTTTTGAAGCACAATTTTGAAGCACAACCAACAACTGACATGGTGAGTTTTGGAAGGGTTTTTCTAAATCAAGATGCTCTTGAGACTAATCTGTCTAACATTAAAAATGAAGCCATCTCCAGGGAGGGAGAGGCTGATGACGATGTCGCGCTCAGCTTTGCCGTGAGGAATGATCGAGAGGGAGAGGATGAATTGATCAGTATCCCCGGTAATGCCATGGGATGGTCATAAGAAGAACATATGAATTTTTGGGAAATAGCTCCATCAACAAGTTTGACTTACACAAGCAAATATATGTAAGTTTGACTTATACATAAGCAACTCAAATTGCACACCAGGGAAAAAACAAAACACATTTACAACTTTTTAACTTCTGTTAACCAATGATTGAATTACAAACAGAAAATCAGTTTAAGTAAAAGTAATAGTTCTACAAGATCTCTTTCACATGATTAGTAAATCGCCCAGGAAATAGAGCTTGTGGAAATAAATTCCATATAATTAACTAGTAGCGATACCACAATAAATAACAACGACATCATCATCAACAAGAAGAACAAGAGAAAAAGAGGCTTGGACACTATAAAAGTTGTTCATCCCATTGTTGTTTTCCTAACCTTCTTAACGATTGTCCTTGTATTAGTGAATCATCTCAAGGCAAAACGAAGTCAAAGCCAAGCTCAAGCAATCAAGAACGGTGATTTTTGTTCGATATGGAATTATGATGGAAGTATCGCATATGAAGATATCATCAGAGCAACCAATAACTTTGACATCAGATATTGCATTGGAACCGTTGGCTATGGTAGTGTGTATGAAGCTAGACTGCCTAGTGGCAAAGAAGTGGCTCTGAAAAATCTTCATTGACTCGAAGCGGAAGAACCAGCTTTTGACAAGAGTTTCAGGAATGAGGTACAAGTATTAACAAATATAAGGCATAAGAACACTGTGAAGCTTTTCGAATTCTGCTTGCACCACAGATGTATGTTTTTGGTGTTTACAAATGCTTTATCTTACATGCATTATGATTACAACCCACCTATTATTCATCGCGATATATCAAGTAAAAATATCTTATTGGACTCCAAGCTAGAGGCCTTTGTTGCTGACTTTGGCACTGCAAGATTGTTATACCCGGATTCATCAAATCAAACTGTATTTGCCGGCACTTGCGGATATGTTGCTCCAGGTGAACTAGTCTATACATGTAATTTTATTGGGTTCTCTCTTTTCCTCTAATATAGCCTGGAAACGTTATATCAATTTAGAGAATTTAATTTGCATTGACTTCCATAGCCTTTTAAGTATATACTGGTATTGAATATAGTTGAAAGTTTAAGAATTAAGATACTTTAGAGTTCATAGCCTAATTTATGAAGTTCAAACACCCTTTTTTGGGAAGCCGAGATGGATTTCAAGAGATATTGAATTCATATTTAGACATTAAAATTACAAGTTTTATATATTTTATTATAACTTTATATACACATGCGTGTGTGTATATGTAACAACCCGGGTCAAATCCCGAGTCCGGAACAAATCTTGGGTCAAATCCCAAGTCTGAATCGAATCAAATCCATCCAAACAAAGCCTTAAATTACTGGCCCAATAGTATCTTCTTGGGTCATCTTAGCCCACCACAAGCTCACCCAAAAGATCATGACTGAAGGTACTATTGATAGTAACTCAATTCCTTATATACAGACAAACTTTTTCCCTTATCTTTCGATGTGGGACTGGGGTGTTACAGTATACATCTGTATTAATATATGTTTAACATAGAACAATTAAAATGAGACTTTAGAATTGGTCAACAAGTTTTTTGACTATACAGAACTTGCTTACACCATGGTTGTGAGTGAAAAGTGTAACGGCTATAGTTTTAGGGTGCTCGCAATTGAAATAATGCTAGGAAAGCATCCAGCACTACAAAAAAATGGACATTCGGCAACAATTTTTCGGGCAACGACTTATAAACTCGTTACCAAAAATGCATATTTAGCAACGAAATTTGTCATTCGTTACAATTTGTAAAAGACTTTCATTTTTTGCAACGAAATGTAAACGTCGTTGCAAAATTTCTTTGCCAATTCGTTGGCGGGAAAAAAAAACCCGCCTATTTACTTTTTTTGTTGCTAATGTGATCTCTCCTCATCATGGGCAACGAAAAGTTTTTTGTTGCTATATTTCGTTGCCTAATATGGGTCACATTCATTGTCAACAATTTTTTTTCGTTGCGTCTTTTGTACAATTTTTTGCAACGACTAGTAAATTGTTGCCCAAAAAATTGTTGCCCAAAATTAAGATAAATCTAATAAGCACGTTTCGACTCTTTTTTTCCCCAAAACGTATCATTTTGCAATTTAAAATTTTTATTTATTTGGACGCAATTTTATACAATCAATTGTTTCACTCCCCCCGTCTCAAAATAAATGCCCAATTTTAATTTTTTTTGTCAGAGTTATAATTTTTGAAATTAAAATTGAGCATATATAGATATACTTTCTAATTTACAAAAATTATAGTTTGTAGTAAATTGGATGTAGTTTATAATTATTAACTCTTGTGGGCAACGAAAAGTTTTTGGTTGCCATATTTCAAAGTCTAATATGGACCACATTTATTATCAACAATTTTTCTTTCGTTACTTTTGAGATAAGAGTTAGTGTTTTCAATAGATGTTTTATATTACACGAAAACTTTTTGAACTGAGAAAACTATATTACTACTTGAAATAAAGCTAAAGGAGCTTCTTCAATGTATCCAACATACCTGATTCATTCTCAAACATTATATTAAAAGAGTTGTTTGCCTAACTAATATTTGGACTGAAACAAGTTAAGGATTGTAACAATAGCAAAACATCAACTACAACAATAAATTAACTAAATTTCAACTTTCCATCATATTTAACCAAAATAGAAAAATTAGAATCCAAATATCATCCATTATACTTTACATTAATGATTTACCAAATCTGACATGTTAAACAAAATATCCAAGTTTTTGTAGTGTCCACAACAAAAGTTCAACAGTTTTAAATGTCCATAAATAATGATCAGGAGTTGTTTTTAGCTCTTTCTGTCCCTGAGTTGGTGTTGCCTTGAATCAAGTGTAAGAATTCTGGATTGTCAGCTAACTTGTTCATTATATTCTCAAGATTGTCGATCCGTTTGTCTTGTGCCCGAATTGTTGATTAAAGCTCTTCATTTTTAGAGCGAGACGCTTCCAACTCCGCTACCAATGCTTTTTCTTTCTCACTTGATGAAGACTTCTCTGCTTGAGGACCAAATCCAAAACCAAGCAATCTCCATGCCTTCTTGCCCAACACTCCAGTCATAATCTCCCTTTTGTCATTACTGTCAACATTTCTAGATTCAGCTTCCATCTCAGAGATGCATTCAGTCTCAAGTGATTTCATTTCATTTTGTGAAATTAACAACAAATGAAAATCATTCAAACATACCTTTAGTGTTTTCAAGTATGATGTAAGATCACGAATAAGACCTTTGGTATCAATCCTAAATTGAGGCACTGATAGAATGGGTCGGTCATAACTTGCAAGCATATCTTTTGTGAGACCTTTTTCTGTTAAAGTTTTCCAATAAACATCAATTCTGAAACCACATCTCATGTAGTTTAGAAGTGCATGTGACAAAAGGAAACCATATAAGTCCAATAATAATGCAAAGATTGCCATGTTGGATAAAATTATTTACCTCGTATACTTCCAGTGCATCTGCAAATAATAATAATAAAGAGATCTGTTTTGTATATCCATCAATTACTTGCCTTGCATAGAACCACATCATCTGGGCTACTATTATTATGCAACTTCTGATGCCACTCCGACATCATGCCACCCTTGCACTCATTGTTTCTCTAACAGTTATAAAGCAAGGAAGACATTAGTTTCCAGTGACTGGAGTCTCTAACACTTGCCTTGGTCATTGTATAATAAAAAATTTTATGATTGATTATATATTAATCCTCTAGTTATTACTGTAGTTTACGAGATAAAAACACTAGATTATGCAAAAACAGAGAAGAAAGAAAGAGAGTATTGGGATTACCTTTGGAGAGGAGAAGTATCAAGCTGACTACAAAAAGAAAGAACCGCCTCAAGGGATCCAGTATGATAAAGACCCAACGCCTCATACAAAGGATTAATATTGTTGTGAGCTACATATCCACTCACTTCATTTTTACAATATATTTAATTTGACTAGTTGTTAAGATATTATCTTGACCCCAGTCTATTTTATTTTATTTTTAAAAAAAGCAAAACTAATAATAGAGCATATCTAGAAGGGCCTGGTTATGGTTATCTAACAAGGCACGGTTAATTAAGCAATGGCAATACATGTCACATAAAAATGTAGTCTAGTCATATATAACCAAAGATTTAGAAAACAACTACAGCAAATAGCAATGTTATTATTATATTCTAGTTTAAAAAGGAAACATAGAAAAGCAGGCTTTTATACCTGTTTGATATACATTTAGTGTCCATCCTTTTTTTATACCTACCAGATTCAACTACTTGAGCTATATAGAATTATAGATTACTTATACAAAGCCCATATACAAGCAACGCAAAATAAGAAAGTATAAAATGAGTTCTTTAAAATCATATCATAGACATTAGCAAGTATTCGCTTTTAATAAGCTCCTTTGAGTAGAATTGTTACACATTTGACCATAAATATTGAATGATAGCCAAAACCCAAAAGAAACACAGGATTTATTAACTACACTCGAGGAAAAACAGGAACATGCATACAGCTTAATAAATAACGAGTTGCATAATGTCAAAGCTCTACTTACAGCACTAGAGGACCCCAAGGCCCAAGATCTTGCTCAACCCGTATCAGGAAGTCCTTCAATATCTGTAAAACAATAATCCCTTAAGAATGTAAGACAAGATATATCATATAAATTTAAACAAAATCATTTAGTAAATATATACCTATACTGCCTGCATTTATAACAGTTAGCCTAGACTCCACATGCTCTCAATATCCAAGTCAAAAATCCAACATAATTCACGCAATGTTGTACAATTAAAAGACATTAACCCTTAAAGAGACAGTAGATTGAAGATATAACAGAGTTGGTAGTTTGACCAACTTATCAAAACATACTTTGCCTATCCCGTAGAGGCAGCAAGGAACTAGAACTAACAAATTCAACCAGGAAAGATACTACAAACTAGCAAATTAAAAGGAAATTGTCCTCTATCACAAACTAGCTACTTCCTCGTATCATCAACGTCCACGTCCATGTGGCTAAGTAAACAACAAGAAAAAATTGAACCTTTTCCACAGATGAGGAGAGTAATAAATACAGTAATTGATACTATTAAACAATTAAAGATTCATATATCCATTTACTCAGAGTACTTATCTTGTTAAAATCTAAATGCAAACAACCCTAGGATTAGGAAGATTATAAATTAGAAAACTAAGATAGCCAAGACAACTTCAACAACAAATAAATAAGCCCAATAAACAATTCACTGAAATTAATAAAAATAAATAAAATAAAATAACCCCGTACAAGATTATATGAACAGGTTACAATTTACAAAACAAGTTATCAATTGGGAACAACATAGTGTTAAGACATACAAAATCATCTGAGTCTGATTATACAAATTAGCTACTCCGATTAAAAGAAAAACAATAAACCCAGTAAAATTAATCAATAAAAAATTAGCTAAAGCTGATAAAGTAACAAAATAGATGAGACCCAAATGTAAAAATTGAACCTTTTCGACGGTAAGAGTAACAAAGGCAGTAGTGATGGCGGCGATAAGGAGGAGAAGGGTAATTCTTAGAAAAGAGAGCCAATTGAACGTCATTGATAGCTTGCGACGCCAAGGTCTGCACTCCACCTCGTCTTGATCCTCTGTTGTGGCTTGCTTTAAGGACAAGCGATGTACTGTATATTGGAATGGGAATTTTTCATTTTATAAATGGATCTCTAATTTTAGGATAGAAAAATATAATTTCTTAAACAAGTCTGTAGGTCATGGTAACTCATGAATCTCTTCTCTCTTATATAAATTATCAGAAATTCAACTTCAAGTGTAAATGCAAGTGGCATATGGTATAGAAACGACCCATACATATTAGCTTCTCAAGCAAAACAGGTTTTTTTGTGGATGATCTGAAATTAGGCCGCAATTGGAAAATTGTTCAAAGGTTTAACCACCGACACGTATTTCGTATTTGATGTTCCGGAGGACGAAATGGACGAGATTGAAGAATATACTGTTGACGATGTTGTTAACCTTGATCATGACTCACCCGATATCGACATTATTGTTGAGGATCGGGAAATAGGGCCAATGGATAGAGTTGACGTTGATCCAGAAACAATAAATAGCAGTGTCTTGATACAAAGAACTCATAAAATTAACATAGAACACAATATCTTATTGGATGAAGACATTGATGATGATGTCGATGAATATGATTTTGTGGAGGATGAATTTGATGAGGAGGGGTATAGTGAGGGATGATACACCTGTTGATTATCGTAGCGAGGAAGAACAAAGTATGGACGAGGAAGATGATAAGAACTAGCATCAAATAAAGTATGCCTTTTGTCTTATCAAACTTGCAACATTTGAACGATTAATAGCACGAAATATAGGAGGGGTATAGTGAGGATGATACACCTGCTTCTTGGCTTGTGTCCATCGTCTTTAATCAAACAGAACAAAGGTACCCATTCTAGGTTTCTGTTCTTGACCTTTACCCACATCTAACGAAAGTATTTACCATGTAATCTATAGACTACATATTATATTATATTATATTGATTTACATATCTTTTGCATCTTCCAGGAAGATTGAAAACTAAATGTCTCTTTGGAATCTCTGAATTTAGCTGTATTTAGTTGCTTCGCTGCACAAAATACATTGTAGACACAAATTTCTTAGTTGTGAGCAAAGCTGTGGATACTCAAAATGATGAGTATTACTTCCCATAATTTATGATATTTTTATTCATAGTGGCGTCGATCATCTAATTGTCTGTATTTAGATTTTTATCAGTTTATGCAAATGGAAGTATATGCTTGGATATTTTTACAGAATCAGTGGAGTCCTCCTATTTGTGAAGTTGCTGCTATACTTACTTCTATTTTGGTGTGCCTCGTTATGTACTTTTTGAGTCTTTTCTGATATATTTTCTTATATGGTGTTGGTGTTTATACATGGCATAAATTTTTCTTTGATATTGAGGGTTGCATGCAAACAATTTCTGTTGGGTCCTCTTCATACTAGCAAGCAATTACTATCAGCATAGGACATGACTACAGTTACAAGTCATCCTGTGTCTCTTGGCGAATCCTAAGATTATTTCTACTAAAATCAATGGCACTATATCTTACCTTTATGTTCTAAGGACAAGCAAAGGAATTTCAGTGAGGCTAGTGAAGCAGAAGTTGAACAGCAAGAATGTGACGCCCCCAAATCTGGGTACCTCAAACCCGAGTTCGGTGCTACACGGTACATCCCATTCCACACAACATAATAGACATGAATGTAATTACTATAATATTACAACACGTCTTACTCTCAATTACAGGTTCTATTACCATAACATCATTCCAAATACATAATAAGTCTTAATATTACATCATTACTAATACAAATAAACAACGACGCCATCTAGACGTTCATCTTGCCCTTTCCCTTGTCCTTACCGGAACCTTCGACCCGTTTGGCCTTAGCTGCAATGTTTAATATAAAGCAAGAATGAGCATTCAATTGCCCAGCAAGTATAGCAATTGAATAACTACATTATCAATAATCATACCACTTCTTTACTCTACAACTGGAACAATAGTTGCGAGCCATTCTGAATAACAAGAATAATACTTTGCTTTCGTTTTAAAAATATATTTTTGAAATGACATTGAGTGGTGACAAGACCTTGAACTTTCTTTTACTTTCTTGAAAAGGTACACATCAACATAACTGTGAACCGTCTTACTTACGAGCACTTCTAGGTGATCAGCCTATTGTATTCTATGTTGATCAACACTCTAGCTGGAAACGACTATATGCGTTTGTTTAGGCGCTCGATGCCGTATCAGAATAACTGACTAAAAAATGCCCCTAATATTAGGGTTGTTCATCTCATTCATACCTCAGAATCCTAACCAAAACAATTCGGTTGGATAGCTCTACTTAATCATCAGTAACATTTCAAGGATTTATTATCAAATCAATAAAATATTTCAATATCTGTCTAGCCGAAACAAATGGCATCGACGTTCTCTATAACAGTTCATATATATGTGAACTTGAAAGCTTCAACAATTTATGTCATAACATAGCTCGAATACTTGTGCAAATACTTAAAGATTTACATAAGTAAGGAATTCACACAACCATATATGTATTGCGTAAATCGGAACTTCAAACATCGCATGAGAGTCATGAGAATATAAAATCAAATGAATCAAATAAACTTGCCCAACATAAGGGTTAGACAAGCGTTAGAAAACTTGCCTTAAGCGTTTGCTACTATTTGACGTTAATCGTCCTTCAAATGTCCTACACATTTAAGTACATATCCACATACAAATTAGCCACATAATTGATGCCAAATATTGGTTTACATTACTCTATAATGTTTATTCTAATTAGAAATATAATATCAAACAGGGTTACACACACTTGATACGACGTTTCGACGTTCGCACAACGCACGCCCGATTCGCCTCTTATGCATAAGTTTAGCATGCTCATACACTTGTCTAATTCATCATTGATTAATGCTAAGAGTCATTATAAACCATAATTTACAAGTTTTAGAACCTAGAACAACATCTTCTAGCGTCGGAAGCATTACACGTTACATACGCGCATGTACGACGCCCTCCGTTTGCCTTCTAATACACAATAGTCCTAAAAATGGCCAATTTAGGAATTCATCAAGTCTGAAATTACCAATTCTAAATAATGGAAATTGTAAGTCTACTTCTTAGCTTTCCGGATCATCTTGAATCATCCAAAACGGAGTTCGTATGAGAAAGTTATGCCCATTTTACTAAAGTAGGTCAAAGCTGTCTAGCCTACTGTTGCTCTAGCGCGGGGCGCGCCAATTTAGCCTTATGGTGGGCGCGCCCAACTGGCAGAGTTTTAGTTGCTCATCATCCAGCATGCTCTGTTTTTGCTATTTTACTCCAAAGCTCATAACTTCTTCATTTTAAGTCGGAATTAGGTCATTCTGGAGGCTATGGAAAGCTTATAACATGAACTACAAAATCCTCATGGATTCATAATCTTATAGACTCTTTGATAAATCGAAATAGTGGCTCCAAAGAGCCTAGTCCAACTAGTTTTTTAGCGAAACTCCGAGTTAAGCCAATTCATTCTCCCTCTTTGTTTCTTAGCTATTATACAACAAGTCAATATGACTTAACACATGCTTCTATTACTAAGCTAAGAAACATAACATCATTTCATCAATTAATCAACACCTAGTTCTCAAGTTCTTAGAGAAATTCCTCTCTTAGATATTTTATCAAATGGTTTGTGAGAATGAGTTAGAAACTCATATTGGAGTAGAGTTTCATTATACTCTAGTCCAGATTTCCAATTGAAATCATTTCCTACAAACCTCTAAGCACATAGCAACAATGCTCAACCATCTAACACAACCAATACATAGTGATTACATTATTGACAAAACATGAATAACAGTCCATAATGTCCATCACAGTCCATTTCTTGATTCCTTATGCATAGGTTCGATTCTCATTCATTGTTCGACTTTCACATATCATTAATAAGGTTTAATAGAGCTAATCAACATTTATACATGTTCATGAGCAACCAAGCAATTTCAGCCACATAACTCCAACAAAGCAATCAAAGCAAAACTATAAACTTGGAAATAATGTGGAAATGAGCTAAGCTCTATATTGCTTACCTCTTGGAGCTCCTTCTAAGGTGCTAAATGAATTAATGCTCAGCTGCTACAACGCTCCTTCTTCTTCCTCAAATCACCCGTGAACTCATCTCTCACTTTTCTCTCAATTTTCAGTTTCTAACTTAGCAACAATCAAAGGAATGGGGGAATGGCAAGGCATGAGTATTTATAGAGGGAGTGATCAGAGCTTCATGGATAGGTTGAGGGCTGAGCGTGCTCTGCTATGGTAGCTCCACATGGCTGGGGGAGTGAGCTTTGGCTCCTCCAAGACTCGGGTACTCCCCCCGCTCTCCTCCTAAGTTGCTTTATTACATTCTTCCTTCACCAAATGCAGATTGCTCCTCCCCAAATGCACCCACATTCTTCATTTTCTTCTCTTCTCTTCTCTCATTCCTTCTCCTGTACACTTCTCCCACCTTCAATTCTCAGCTGATTCTATAACCCATATCCCTTATGGGTTATGGGTTGTGGGTCATGGGTTACGGGTTTGGGTCATGGACTAGGTCCATGGGTTTTGGCCTTCAAATAATAATCTATTGGGCTTCTAATTTAATTCCAATTAGGCTTCAAATAAAAAACCAATTGGGCTTCTAATAAATCCTACACTTGGATTATTAATCCCTTTCATTAACGTTTTGACGAAATTATGAAAAGTCATAAAATCGAAAAATGCGTCTTTTGCGTAAATAGTGCTTTAGCGTTATTCCTCTAAATGATTTAATCAATACCATGAAATAACAACACTCAAAAATTATCACATACACGTCATATGTAGTAATAAAACATTCAAACACATAACACGGAATAATATTTATAAAAGTTCAATTTATTTAATAAAATTCATAGGCTCGTGTTACAAAGCTACCCACAATTCGTGGTCGTTACATCCTCCCCCCTTATAAGAATTTTGTCCCCAGAATTACGACATAAGGTTAAACAAAAAGATGGGGATAATTTTTCTTCATCTTATCTTCGAGTTCCCACGTCGCTTCTTCGGCGTTGTGGTTCCTCCATACTACCTTCACAGAATATATTGTCTTACTTCGTAAGACTTGCTCTTTCCTATCAATTATCTGAATAGGAATTTCTTCATATGTTAAGTCTTTCTCAACCTGAATAGGTTCATACTCTATTACATGCTTATAGTCTTGCTTATAGGGTCGTAGTACCGACATATGAAACACGTTATGGATGTGTTCTAACTCAGGGGGTAAAGCTACCTCATAAGCCACTTCCCCTACCCTTCTCAATACTTCAAACGGTCCTATAAACCTCGGACTCAGCTTCCCTTTCTTCCCGAACCGTATATTCCCCTTCCAGGGAGATACCTTCAAGAATACGTAGCTACCGACGTCGAAGTCTCTCTTCTGGCTGGGCTGCAACTAGTCTTGCTCTTATTACCTTGACGATCTCCGCAGTTTGTTGTACCAATTTCGGTCCCAACAATTTGTGTTCCCCTACCTCATCCCAGCACAATGGCGTTCTGCATTTCTTTCCGTATAGCGCTTCATAAGGCGGCATACCTATACTGGCGTGATATCTATTATTATATGCAAATTCAACTAAAGGTAGGTGGTCATCCCAATTCCCTTTAAAGTCCATCACACATGCCCGTAGCATATCTTCTAAAGTCTGTATCGTCCGCTCACTCTGCTCGTCTGTTTGAGGATGATACGCTGTGCTCAACCTCAGCTGCGTTCCCAATTGCTCTTATAAACTCTTCCAAAAATTCGAAGTGAAATGCGGATCCCGGTCCGACACAATCGAAATTGGCACTCCATGCCTAGAAATGATTTCCTTAACATAGAGTTTAGCTAGTTGGTCTAATTTAAACCTAATTCTGATCGGTAAGAAATGCGCCGATTTTGTCAAACGATCCACTATGACCCATATAGCGTCGTATCCCTTCTGCGTCATTGGAAGTCCTACCACAAAATCCATCGTCATATGCTCCCATTTCCACTCTGGAATCTCTAAGGGTTGAAGCAACCCACTTGGTCTCTGATGCTCGGCCTTGCCTCTTTGACAAGTCAGGCACCTACTAACACACTCTGCGACTTCTCTCTTCATGTTCGGCCACCAAAAATGTAGTCGGAGGTCTTGATACATCTTTGTACTTCCCGGATGAATTGAGTACCTCAAACTATGGGCCTCTTGCAAGATCTCTTCCCGCAACTCGGGTACTGGTGGTACCCAAATTCTTCCTTCAAATCTCATCACTCCCTCGTCATCGAGTTTATACTTAATTTCCTCCCCTTTGGAAATTCTCTGTTTTATTCCCTCGCACTCCTCATCGATGAGTTGTGCTTCTTTTACTCTGTCCAATAAGATTGGGCGAGTCTCTATCGTAAACAACTTCTCCCCCGATTCTGTCGGGAACCTCACTTCTATCTCCAGTTTAGCCATCTCTGTTATTAGCTCATCTTGAGCCGTTAACATTGATAACTTCCCTCGACCCTTCCTACTTAAGGCGTCGGCCACTACATTCGTCTTCCCTGGGTGATATAGAATCTCACAATCATAATCTTTGATCAATTCTAACCACCTCATCTGCCTCATATTCAACTCCTTCTGTGTGAAAATATATTTTAGACTTTTGTGGTCCGTGTATATCTCACATTTCTCGCCGTATAAGTAATGCCTCCAAATCTTCAGGCAAACACAACTGCTGCCAATTCGAGATCATGAGTAGGGTATCCCCTCTCATAATCTTTCAACTGTCGTGACGCATACGCAATGACTTTACTGTGCTGCATAAGCACGCACCCAAGTCCCTTGTGTGACGCGTCACTATAAACTACAAAATCACCTGTATCATCCGGTAAGAATAATATTGGCGCCTCGCTCAACCTTTCCTTGAGCTCTCGGAAGCTCTCCTCGCACTTCTCCGTCCAAACATACTTTACTGCCTTCCTTGTTAATTGGGTTAATGGGGTTTCTATCTTTGAAAAATCCTGAATAAATCTCCGATAGTAGCCCGCTAACCCTAAGAAACTACGCACTTCTGTCGGCGTCTTCGGCTGCTCCCAGTTAATAACTGCCTCCACCTTCGCTGGATCTACGGATATACCGTCTTTATCGATCACGTGTCCCAAAAAGTGGACTCTCTCTAACCAAAATTCACATTTCGAGAATTTCGCATACAACTTCTCCCTCCTCAAGGTTTCCATTACTATCTTTAGGTGTTCAGCATGATCTTCTTATGTCATAGAGTAGACTAGAATATCATCTATGAACACAACTACAAATTTATCCAAATGCTGCTTGAACACTCTATTCATTAAGTCCATAAATGCGGCTGGTGCATTCGTTAACCCAAATGACATCACCAGGAACTCATAATGGCCATAACGAGTCCCGAATGCTGTCTTAGGTACGTCATCTGCTCTCACCTTTAGCTGATGATACCCCGTTCTCAAATCTATTTTAGAAAAGTATTTTTCCCCTTTCAACTGATCAAACAAATTGTCGATCCTGGGCAACAGATACTTATTCTTGATCGTTACTTTGTTCAACTCCTGATAGTCGATACAAAGCCTCAACGATCCATCCTTCTTCTTCACGAATAACATTGGCGCTCCCCATGGAGACACACTTGGTTGGATATACTTTTTATCTAATAACTCCTGCAGTTGAACCATCAACTCTTTCATCTCCACTAGCGTCATTCTATATGGTGCCCTTGAAACGGGTGCCGTTCCAGGTATTACGTCTATTACAAACTCGGTCTCCCTATCTGGTGGAAGTCCTGGCAATTCGTCCAGAAATACATCAGTGAATTCATTCACGATAGGTATCTGCCCCATTTCGGCTCCCTCTCGTTGGGTATCAACAACATGGCATAGATAACCTACACACCCTTTTCTTAACAGCTTCCTGGCTTGCATTGTCGACAACAAACTCGAACGTCTAGGAGATTTACTACCATAGAACATTACCTTAGACTGCTTCGAAGTCTGAAGGTTTATATTTTTCTTTTGGCAATCGATTACTGCCCCGTGGTTAAACAACCAATCCATTCCAAGTATTACATCAAATTCTCCCAGTTTAATCAGAATTAAATCTACCGATAACTTATGCCCTCTTATCTCGACGCAACAATTTCTATAAACATGATCAACAGGGATTACTTCCTTATTCGCAACTTCTATGTTGAAGGGAGACTCTAGTTTCTCTAGAGGTAAGCTTAAACGTTGAGCAAATTCACATGATACAAAAGAACAGGTCGCACCCGAATTAAATAACACATAAGCATTAATATTATTGATCGGAATGATACCTGAGACTACGTCTCCTAATGCCACTACATCTTGGAACGTCATATTGAAGGTCCGGGCTGCTGGTCTACCTGATGGAGCTGGACCAGTCATAGTCAGCTTGCCACTACTATTCCCATTGCCTCCCCCGTCTGTCCCCTTCTTTGGGCAATTCCTTGCCAGGTGGCCTGATGCTCCGCAAACGAAACATCCGTCAATCTTCTTCGGGTTAGGGCAGTTAGGAGAGATGTGTCCCTCCTTCCCACAGTTGTAGCATGCCGTCTTTCCCTTCAAGCAGACCCCCAGATGATTCTTCTCGCAGGTCTTACACGGCTCTACCCTCTTCTTTGGGTCTCCTGGTTTATTCCCGGTATTCCCAGAATTGTTCCATTTCCTCTTCTGGTTACTTCCACATCCACTGGCTACCTCAGTCTTACTTCCTCCTTCGCTCCTACCCTGATTCTTCTTCTCCTTATTATAGAGGCTCAGCGCCTCACTTCCCCCTTCGGCTATAATAGCCTTCTCCAAGATTGATCCAAAAGAATCAATCTGCAACACACTCACCTTGTTGTAGAGCCACAGTTTCAGGCCCTGCTCAAACCTCCTCGTCTTCCTTTCCTCGGTGTCCCCTTGGTGTGGAGCAAACCGAGCCAGCTCGTTGAACTCGGCAGCATATTATGGTACTGTCAGGTTCTCCTGTTTCAGTTCTAAGAACCGCATCTCCATGCGACTCTGCATGCTCCGGGGAAAGTAGTTCTCAAAGTAAATCTCCTTGAACCTTTCCCAAGCAATGACTCCTTCTCCAGCCCTATTCTGGTTTGCTTCCCACCAGAAATTAGCTTCCCCTTTCAGTAAGTAAGTAGCAAAAGTGGTTTTTTGCTCCTCCCTAACTCCAGCAATGATGAATGCTTTCTCCACCTCCTTAACCCATGATTGAGCCTCTATAGGCTCGGTGGTCCCCTTAAATTCGGGTGGTCCCACACTCTTAAAGTCTTTAAAGTTGGCAATACACGCAACTGGAGGAACGACAGGTGGTACGGTTGGAACTCTATTCAAAGCCCCTACTAGTAAGTCTATGAATTGCTGCATAGGGTTTTCTGTTTCCCTAGTCTCACTCTCATTATCGGATTCTCTATTCTCATTCCTCTGTGTTCCCTGTCTTTCTCTCCATCTCGGCGGCATATTTCTATTAAATAAATTATGCCACTCTTAATCTATTATTCATCCTCAAGTACTTTAGTAAATACTAACACGTACACATAATCATAAGGCACATTAAAATAAACATACCTATATTAACATGCTTCTTACTTCATACATCTTGTAACACATAGCTTATGCTATTCGCATACAATATATCCCCCTATTAATAAAAAGATGGGATTTACACCAGATAATCCATTACATATTCAAAATTTAGGATTTACATCCTTACAAGGTACACATCTAGACCTCGTCTAATCACTGAACTAGACCACGCCTAATGGCGTCTGCATACTCGTCATCTGCTATGGCCATCACTAGATCCCTACTAATTGTGTGCCTGGTCTGGCTCTCCTCTGCTGGGTAATGGGTCACCCTACGCTGAAATCGCCCATGTGACGACCTGAACGCATAGTTAGACCTATCGGTCCTCACCCTTTTGATCCTCGCCTCTTCTTCCAGGTCACCGGCCCGATCTTCGGCCCTGATCCTATCATCGATCTCTGCCTCCCAGTAAGCCTCTAACTCATGTCTCTCTTGCAAGAGTTCTTGTACCCTCGCATCTAAGGCTTGAACTCTACCTCTTAGTGCTACGTTCCTGTCAAGTACCACCGTAAACAGATTATTCATGTTTGCTGGTGCCACTTCCTCCTCTTCAGAAGGCACAACATCCGATGATATATCGTCTGCTTCCTCCTAATGCTCGGACGGATCCTCCTCAATGGGATCCTCCTCCGGATCTTCCTCCGGGTCACTTTCTATCTGAACCTCAACCTCTGTTAATGGCTAGGGTCTTGGCTCGGGTGGAGCGATCAGCTCCTCGCTCACTATGTGAATGTCTCTATATTCGGGTCCTCCTCCTTACATCTACAATCCAAGTTACTAACTCGATTAGTACATAGCAATAACATATAATATTATAACACATAACAAATATAGTTTATTTTAAATATACTTTTAGTTCTTTTGATGAATTTCCTCAATTCACCCCTTAACAACTCTATTTGAGTTCATTTACTAACTTTTCCACTTTCTCTCTACGGTCATATTCCTAAGGTTTTCCCCAACCTAAGGTTTATAACCTATCAGCTTTGATACCAACCTATGACGCCCCCAAATCCGGGTACCTCAAACCCGAGTTCGGTGCTACACGGTAATCCCATTCCATACAATATAATAGACATGAATGTAATTACTATAATATTACAACACGTCTTACTCTCAATCCCAGGTTCTATTACCATAACATCATTCCAAATACATAATAAGTCTTAATATTACATCATTACTAATACAAATAAACTAAGACGCCATCTAGACGTTCATCTTGCCCTTTCCCTTGTCCTTACTGGAACCTTCGACCCGCTCGGCCTTAGCTGTAATGTTTAATATAAAGCAAGAATGAGCATTCAATTGCCCAGCAAGTATAACAGTTGAATAACAACAATATCAATAATCATACCACTTCTTTACTCTACAACTGGAACAATAGTTGCGAGCCATTCTGAATAACAAGAATAATACTTTGCTTTCGTTTTAAAAATATATTTTTGAAATGACATTGAGTGGTCACAAGACCTTGAACTTTCTTTTGCTTTCTTGAAAAGGTACACAGCAATATAACTGTAAATCGTCTTATTTACAAGCACTTCTAGGTGATCAGCCTATTGTACTCTATGTTGATCAACACTCTAACTGGAAACGACTATATGCGTTTGTTTAGGCGCTCGATTCCTTGTCAGAATAACTGACTAAAAACTGCCCCTAATATTAGGATTGTTCATCTCATTCATGCCTCGGAATCCTAACCAAAACAATTCGGTTGGATAGCTCTACTTAATCATCAGTAACATTTCAAGGATTTATTATCAAATCAATAAAACATTTCAATATCTGTCTAGCCGAAACAAATGGCATCGACGTTCTCTATAACAGTTCATATATATGTGAACTTGAAAGCTTCAACAATGTATGTCATAACATAGCTCGAATACTTGTGCAAATACTTAAAGATTTACATAAGTAAGGAATTCACACAACCATATATGTATTGCGTAAATCGGAACTTCAAACATCGCATGAGAGTCATGAGAATATAAAATCAAATGAATCAAATAAACTTGCCCAACACAAGGGTTAGACAAGCGTTAGAAAACTTGCCTTAAGCGCTTGCTACTATTTGATGTTAATCGTCCTTCAAATGTCACTACAAAAAAATGGACATTCGGCAACGATTTTTCGGGCAACGAATTATAAAGTCGTTGGCAAAAATACATGTTTAGCAACGAAATTTGTCATTCGTTTCAGTTTGTGAAAGGCTTTCATTTTTCGCAACGAAATTCAAAGGTCCTTGCAAAATTTCGTTGCCAATTCATTGGTGGGAAAAAAAAACCCCCGCCTATTCACTTTTTTGTTGTCGATGTGATTTCTCCTCATCGTGGGCAACGAAACGTTTTTTGTTGCTATATTTCGTTGCCTAATATGGGCTACATTTATTGTCAATAATTTTTTTTCGTTGTGTATTTTGTACAATTTTCTGCAACGACTAGGAAATTGTTGTCGAAAATTAAGATAAACCCAATAAGCACGTTTCGACCTCTCTTTTCCCAAAACACATCATTTTGCATTTAAAATTTTTTATTTATTTGGACGCAATTTTAAACAGTCAAATGTTTCACTCCCTTCGTCTCAAAATAAATGTTCAGTTTTAATTTTTTTTACCAGAGTTATAATTTTTGAAATTAAAATTGAGCACATATAAATATATTTTCTAATTTACGAAAATTAGAGTTTGTAATAAATTGGATGTATTTTATAATGATTAACTCTTGTGGGCAACGAAAGGTTTTTGATTGCCATATTTTGTAGCCTAATATGGACCGCATTCATTGTCAATAATTTTTCTTTCGTTACTATTGAGATAAGAGTGAGTGTTTTCAATAGCTCTTGTTTTATATTACACGAAATATTTTGAACTGAGAAACTATATTACTACTTGAAATAAAGCTAAAGGAGCTTCTTCAATGTATCCAACATACCTGATTCATTCTCAAACATTATATTAAAAGAGTTGCTTGCCCAACTAATATTTAGCTTGAAACAAGTTAAGGACGGTAACAATAGCAAAACACTAACTGCAACAATAGATTAACTAAATTTCAATTTTCCATCATATTTAACCAAAATAGGAAAATCAGTACCCAAATATCATCCATTGTACTTACTAACTTACTTTACATTAGTGATTTACCAAGTCTAACATGTTTAACAAAATATCCAAGTTTTTGTAGTATCCACAACAAAAGTTCAACAGTTTTGAATGTCCATAAATAATGATCAGGAGTTGTTTTCAGCTCTTTTTGTCCCTGAGTTGGTGCTGCCTTGAATCAACCGTAGGAATTCTAGATTGTCGGTCAACTTGTTCATTATATTCTCAAGATTGTCAATCCGTTTGTCTTTTGCCCGAATGGTTGATTGAAGCTCTTCATTCTTAGAGCAAGACGCTTCCAACTCTGCTGCCACCCTAAATGCACTGAACTACAGACCTTGTAAAAAGGTGTGGAACTAGTAGGAGTAATGTTGTGTTTCATACAATGAACATAACATATTGGAAGAAAATGAAAAAAACTAATCGAATTCGAATAAATGCTCCGAATCCACCGTCTCAAAAAATAACTCATACAATATGTCACATTTAAATAGGCATGAGAAAGAAGAGAGACAGAATGAACAATTTAAGAGAGGAAGCTAATTCCCAATCTACTTCAATTTTCTAGACTAAATAAATCCGAAACAAGAAACGGTTCAACGAGTTATCTGAAAGCGTACAATAATCATGCTCACTATTTACTAAATATGAGCAGTCTTTATTGTTTAGTGAATCAAATTCTAAGCCTTCATTCTTTTAGCAGCACACAATATGGTAGTAGCATAAAGTCCTGTTACATCACTAACAGTTATGACACTAGTAGAATGAATAAGAATACAATGCACCTGAAATATCAAGTAATATTTTTGTCACATGAAAGTTTCAAATTTGACTATCCCTCTAATTTGAAACTCATGTAATTAATATCTTAATACTAGTTATGAACTTGTAATAGATCCTTGTACAATGAATCACAACTCAAAATAATATATGATAAATTGATATATATAAAAGAATTATATATCAGAAACAAAGTGCAACCATATTTATCAGCATAGCACTATTAAGTATTAATATATGTGTGACTGACTAATTGGATAACTGAAGTTTACAGATGGAAATTGTAGAATACAGATGAAGAAATTTTAAAGGAAAGAATCAAGAAACGGGAGGAATCACTTTGCAGACAGGGTGTGTTATGCTGACTCTTGTTCTCTAGTACTTTCAGCTTTATGATGCTCCCTTTTACTAAGACTACCATTTAGTTGTGCAGATATTTGACTTGTTTGATGTCAAGCGCAATGGTGTTATAGAGTTTGAAGATTTCGTCCGATCATTGAGTGTCTTTCACCCAAATGCACCTGTATCGGACAAAATTTCTTGTAAGATTGATTTCTAATGACATTTGAAAATGTCTTGGTAATACTATTCAAATTTTACTAGATTATCTCCATATTTTAATTTGGGGAAACTGTTTTGGCAGTTGCATTTAGATTGTATGATCTAAGGCGCACAAGATTTATTGAGAGAGAAAAGGCACGTATTGCAAATTATTCAGTTGTTCTTTCTTGTTTCCTACTCATCTTTTGTCCATTAAATAGAAATCCAATTGATAGTACACTACAAAAGTTCATACCTACAGGCTAGAGTATCGAGAAATAAATTTCATATTGTTAATTGATAATGACTATGGTCATTAAGGATAAAGTTAGAACTTTTCTACTTTTCTTAATTTGTGTGCAAAAAATTTACTTTGGACATCCTTTGGAGGATGGAAAGAGTAATTTTTAAAATTGAAATAGAACAGATAAATATGGAATTATTCATCCTAAATCTCATCAAGAAGAATGAGGAAGATTAAACCAGTGAAAAGGCACAAAAGGTAAAAACTGGTGAATCATGAATATTAGAGTAGACTACACATGTATCAAGCTCTCTGTAGCCTCATCTAGAACCAACCCAATTCAGTGTGCACGTATATAATGAACATTGGGTTGATTGATTATAAGCCTAGGCTTTAAAGAACCTTAAACTATTTGAAACCAAGAACAAACTAAAAGAGAATTAATAACATATTCAAACAGTTGTTTGTGTGATTGTGTCAGACAACTAACTTAGCCGAAAAAGCAAAGAGCTGCACAGTAAATGACAGATCTAGCACTACTCTTATTACGTGCAAACAAAAAAGACTCACATCACAACACAAACAACATCAAGAATCCTTATATTTAGTTTCTTGCAAACTAGATAAGTTAGTAAAACTATAAAGGGGCATGCATATTACAAATATAACACACCAGTACGCAAGAATTCATGGTATGATAAAAAAAGCTTTGTTTTGTTCTTAGATGAGCTTATAAAGGAATGTGAAACTAGTACTTTCATAGGAAATGATTTGAGAAGCTTTGGTTTGTGGAGGTTGCCATGCTCTATCATCAAATCTGTAGGAAAGGAAAGGAATGAAGAAGGGGGAAGAGAGAGAGAGAGAGCTTATAATTTTCCACATCATAGTATCTTTTTATTCATTTAAAATCTAAACTAAATTAGATGACACTATTATAGAATTAAGTCAATCTTATGAACGACTCACTTCCCAGTGCCAACAGAACGAAGAGAAAAAGACCTCATCATTTTGCTCAAATATTTGAACTCTTGGGCTTCCTAAACAAACAACAATTGAGGTCAACTTCTAAACAAAACATAAAGCTTCATCAAGTAGCATAACTCTCAGCACCTTGAGGGGAAAAAACATAAACTAAAACAATGAGGAAAATAAAATTCCAGAAAACGAAAACAAACTTTGTATAAACCTGGTAGATACTTTGCTGATTGATAATTACAACCAAAAGATAGTTTAACTTGCTTGTTGAGATAACTAAAATCCCAAATCAGACACATTTAGCATTGAGACTTAACACATAACCCTGCAGCAACTCTGACCAGATATAACATACAACTGGAACAAAAAACGGGTGTATCAGTCGTTTGGTTATTGTTCTTTGCTCAGTTTTAACAGTTACGAGAGAGCCACACGCACACACACACACACATTACCTATTAGACTACTTTAAAAGGGTTGATCCCAAGTAGGCTAATACTCATATCAGTCCAGCTAACTAGCATCCCTCATATAATTCAAATAATATTGGGAAACTAATACTACTAATACTCTCAGAGCAAATTATACACAGGTTATATATGCATCATATCTAAATGTAATAGTTTTGTATTTTCAGACTATACATTTCCTCAATAAAAAGCCATAAACATCGCAAACTCTAGATATCTTATGCACACTGAAATCATCATCATCATATATATATATATATATATATATAAATGTATATATATATAAGCACATGCTTCAAAAAATAAGTAAACATATTAATCACTCAAAGTATAAAAATATTACCTGAAGGAGAGAGAAAGAGGCTGAATTGGATCAGAAGAAGTTCCGATGTGGATCTGGTTGACGAATCGCTTCCTGAAGCCGACGAGTCCTCGACTGTACGAATTAGCGATTATTTAGTGATGCGGATCTGGAGGTCATATGTACACTGAAATTAGGGATAAAATATTTGGATTAGAGATAGAAATTGGGGATTTAAGTTTTAGGGCTTGGGTTTGAAACATACGATTGAGGTGTAGCCCGCGCTGAGATGTTATTTTTAATTTTTTACTGTCAACACCTTTCTGATGGTTATCAGATATTCAAGCGGCGGGGAACTGAAAATTTGGCAAGACAAAATAAGGAGGGAAATATAATCGGGGTGACAATTATAGCGGGGAAAAAGAAGAAGAATAGTCTATTAGTAAATATAATTGAAGGAAAATTTAATAGTATTCACTTCTTCTCTTTTAGAATATTTGAGATGGAAATTAATTTTATTCCTCTTGACTTGTTATATATGCGATATTGATTTATGAAAAATACAGAACAACGTTTGTAATGTATTAGATTATTATTATTAGATAATTAGTATTATTTAGATAATTATAAAAAAACTATGAAATACTAATTTATTTAGCACTGATGTATTTTTTTGTTCTAATTCAGATATGCGAAATAATTATTATACACATCTCAAGTAAGAGTTAGTATTTTGAATTTCTACACTTAGCAGTTTTATTAATATTGTATTATATATCTATCATTATTTATTTAATTTATTAATAACATAGATGTATTTCTTTATTCTAATTTAGTGGTACAAAATAATCGGCCAGCACATATAAAGTAAAAAATGGTATTTTGAATAAAATATACACTTATAATATTTAATATTTACAAATTGACTTAGGGGATGTTTGTTTACATCTGAATGGTCTGAGCGTGTCTGAACGAATTTATCCAAAAAATTGTGACTGAATCAATAAGAAGTAGTGGTGAATAATATTTTTATCTATCTAGCATCATAGACAATTAAAAATTATATTTAATATCTATCTTTTTTTACTTTTGTAAACAAATTATATTATGTACAAAATATTTTTTAATTTTTTTTCTTTAACAAATTGGTCAATAAACAATTTAATGAATGTTATTTGTAGTCTTTTGTTTTGGTTTTATGAACTGATAGAATGTTATTAAAAAAATTTAGTGTTTATTCTAAAAGTATATTAATAATACTATACTCCATCAAAGATGGTTCACAAGTTTATATTTAATTTTTCTTAGATAATATTGTATATTTATAATGACATATACTACAAGAAACTAGGGGATGTAGTGAAGGAAAATTTGTGAAGGAATTCATTCATTCACATGATGAGTTTTCTAGCAAGAGAACAATGAAGGAAAAAAAAATTAGTAACAATATAGTTATTCTGAAAGAAACATCCTTCACAATTTAGATTGTTTCTTTTGCCAATCTTTGATGAAAATTTGCGAAAAAAATACTATTAATGAAACAATTATTACTCGCTATATATTATTGCTGAGAGATTTTTTTACAAGTGACAAAATTGATCACTATTTTGTTAAAATAAGTTTTTTAGAATTTATTATAGTGAATATAAATTGTATTATATATAAATACATTAAATTTTTTACAATAGTAAATTTACTTTTAAGAACATTTTTTAAGTAGCTTACAATATCGATTATTTCTTTTAATAAATTATAAAGTAAATAACTTTATACTACGTTAAACTTTAAAATTTCATACATTGATCATGACATAAAGAAAGAGAAAAAAAGAAGAAGATAGTGGAGCTCTTTTGTAGAATAGAGCACAAATGCCAAAAATATACTCATATATTCTACAGAAAGAGTTAAGTTTGAGTTTGTTCTTTAATTTATAATATACTACAATTCAAATTGTAATGTAATTAATATTTTAATAATAATTTTATTCTTAATAATAATTTTTAAGTAATTTATAATATTAATTGTATTAATGAAAATATTAAATTAGAATAATTTAAATTTTAAAATATTATAAATTGACAATAAATAAAATTATAATAATTATGACTCTTTTTGTGGAACAGACTACAAATATTAAAATGTTACTTTTTTATTCTACAAAAGAGTTATATTTCAGTTTATTATAATTAATTTATAATATCCTAAAATTTAAATTTAGATTTATCTTTAAATTTTTGAAATAATAATTTTACATATAATAATATCACTCCGTCCCAAATTAACTGCTCAATTTTGACCATTTTAAGTCATATTGGCTATTTTTAGAATTAATAATTAAGCATATATAAATATATTTCTAAAATTATAAAAATTGGAGTTAGTAATAAATTGTATATACTTTCTTTTGGTTATAATCTTTTCACCTATATTTTAACAAAAATAGTAAAAAGATTAGTTCTAAAAATAGTCAATTTGACTTAAAATGGTCAAAATTGAGCAATTAATTTGGGACGGAGGGAGTACTTCTAAAAGAGGTTTTTTTTTTAAATGTTATCAAACTCTGTTTTTGGAACAGAGTCCCTAATTAAGGATCGAGTTGTGTGCGGCGTGGTCTGAAAAAAAGGAGGCCAAATTTAGGATCGAGCAAAGTCCCTAATTTAGGATCGAGACCAATTTGGGTTTCTCCTCTCTTCCTTGGCCAAAATTCACATGTCGATCGATCCCATCGCCTAGCTTCGCTTGCCTCTCATGTCTTCCATCACAGGTACATGTCCCTCTTCTCTCCTTTCTCTTTTCTCCCCTCTCTGTTCTCTCCTCTATCTCCTACATCTATCCTCTGAATTTAATTTTCGTTTTCTAAGGTAATTTTTCTTCTTCTGTTGCTCTCTTTCAATTGGTAAGACATCTAATATCAATTTATTTATTTGTAATTTCTGCACTTTGTTCATCCATTTGTGCTTAATCAAATCTGATTTTGGTTATATGTGGTGATTTTGGTGCTCAGTCAATTTTTATTTTGGATATATGTGCACCACATGTTTGATGTATTGTCCATCTGTTGCAAAATTTTGAAAGCCTTATGTTTACAGTCCAATACGCAGTGCTCTGTTGATGGTTCCACTGAATACATATTGTTTTATCATTATCATATTAAACATGATCACGACTTGTGCCCATGGGTACAATACACAATACAACTTCAACTTTACAATTTAGAAAGTTCATAAAATTAACATTTACTCTCTGTTCTTAGAAATTACAACAAAAAAATGGTATTTTTTTTCTAGATCAGACATAGTAAAATATGTTATGCCCTCTGTAGACACCCAATTTTTGCATTCCCTGTACTAACCATGACAGGAGGGCAAAATCGTTAATTGAACCGGCTTGCGGGAGCAAGGGGGTGGGCCCAAGTGCGAGCGCCCGACACCACCGCAGTGATTGGCAATCAAAGCTGACGTGACAATAAGGCCATCCGAGACAGACATCCCCGAATGAGGTGGCACGTCTCCCGGAAATTCCCGGACTGCCGAATACGAGCCTGTCAGCGAAAACCGACGTTACGGCACGAAAATTGAGACGTGGCACGAAAATCGTGAAAGTCAAACCGTCCAGCCGCAGATTGATCTGCGGCCAAATAGTGCGCCTTTTGAAAACACGGAACTCGAAACACGGAACTCGAAATCGGGGTGAGTGGGAGGCAGGCGGCCAGCCAGCCTATTTCAGCTAGTTTCGTGCAGCATACAGGAAGGGGAAGAAGTTGAAAGTTTGGGAAGAAGAAAGGATTCAGCAACAGCACAAGCACGGAAATAGAGAGGATAAAGAGCCAACTTTGCCACAAAATAGGAAGAAAAGAGAGAAAAAAAGAGAGGATTTATTTCTTTTGATTTTTGTTGTATCAAATACACTCCTTATCCTATTCAATACACAAGTCCACATCCATTTAAGATCAATTGCAAGGTGAAAATTTCTATTTGTTCTAGCAATTCATGTCATATTGATTGAGTAAATTAGATGTGACTTTCATGTATCTTGTTGAATAATCATGGATTAGGGATTATTGGTGAGGGTTCCATCGGAACAAAATTCTTCCTAATAACCCAAGGATATCCAATTGATGAAATTTCTAGCTTGTTTATGGTGGTTTATTGGATGTAATTTATTTTGATTGTCATTTTCGGATATCATGGTGTATTAGATAAATCCGGGTTAGTTAATTGTGTAGTATTCATTTTGTGGGCATGTCATAATCTCGTGTGAACCTAGGAACGCGACCCCGTGGTCCAAATCCGATGATGGACTTTTTGATGCGTGTAATAGATTCAAGGTGCTCGTTTTTTGTAACATGTAATCATCGGGCCTTAAAACGACGTTAAGGCGAGAATCGGGTTTAAGGCCCCGTAGTAGTGGAACATGTGATTGTTGGCGTTCGGGGATGTTTTGATGGCTTACATGCCCATAAATAGCCCCGACGCGTGTTTATGCTTGATTAGATTTTGTGACACAAAAATGATTTCAAGGATTAAACGATGAAGATTTGTTTTATTAAAATCAAACAAGCTAGGTTATGAGAATCACGAGGAAAAGATCGGAAGTGTTAATAAACGTCGATTCCTATTAAACGAGAAGGCCAAAGGAATTCATTTTCAAACATCACCAAAAAATGGCTTTTATGAATGAACGAAACGTTTTACTAAACCTTGATACATAGGGTGAAAGAGATTCTAGAAATTGCCCATCAATTATGAAAGCAACGTATAAATCTCGATTCCTATTTGGCTAAGGTTTAACAAATTCATGTTTTACCAAAACAACACTTAATAAAAATCTCATAAATTTTTGCCATTTAAAATCAACCCTTTCCCATAAAGAAATAAAGCTTTCTCGTATTAAAGGAAAAAGACATTCTAAAGCACTCTCCAAAATAAAACACGTCTCTTTCATAAAACACCAAAAAGAATTTCTTTCATACAAACTCACCACAACATTCACATTGGCACACACACACACCCGTACGTATATACATTTCATGAATCAAAGGATAGGAAAGTATCAAGATTGTGGTAACCGTGTTTCACGGAAGTCGGGGGGTGCCTAACACCTTCCCCTCGCTTAAGCAAGCCCCCGAACTCTATGAATCTCGATTCGCAGACCAATTAATTCGGAGTCATATATGAGCCAACGATTTATAAAAAGCGAAAACTCGGATGAGTTGGTACATCCATTTCAAATATACCAACTGGCGACTCTGATTAATTGGCTCATCATAAAAAACGATCTTCCAAAACCCCGTCGACATTAATGCCGACCTTTTCCAAAAAATCATTTAACCAAGAGGCTAAAATTGGAAAAGACTAAAAATGAGACACGAAGAAGAAACCCGGCGTCGACAGCTGGCGACTCTGCTGGGGACCATTAGAGGGCTTAAGCCACGTTTAAATCTTGATGCTATCCTATCCTTTAAAATTCATGAATATGTGTGTGCATGCGATATTTTGATCTTTTGTACGTTTTGTTGTGTGAATGTGTGTTTTGTCCGATAAGTGAATATTTGAATGGAATTGCTTTACTTTTAAAGTAATCATTTGCATACGGTGAGGAACGATGAATGTGAATGTATGTTGAGAGAGTACCTCCTCCTGAGGCGAACCCGTCGGTTGCTTATTACTGGACTCGAAGGGGCTGCTCCCCGGAGATGGCTCAGGAAACGCACCACCCAAATCCGCTCCAATCGAAAGGGCTCAGACGAGTAGATTGCGAAGATTTGGGGACCTTCATGCCGAAAAGCCCGTGAGAGTAGTCCTAGGATAGGTCAGCCTCAGATTAACCCAACGCATGAAAAGTTTCTTCATGCCTTTTTACATTGCACGCGTAAATGTCATGATCTCATTCATATATGCCTCCCTTTTCGTCAAGAAGAAATTACTAACCTCTATCTTTTGCAGGGAACCGCTAGGGAAGCTTAATAAAGCCATGTTTAAACATTTGTCATTGCACTAGAGGACTACTAACTTTTTGTTTTACAGGGGAAGATTAAAAAACCCCAAAAGCACAAAAGTTACAGCTTTAGCATACATCCATTCTTTTTTACTCCCCAAGACTAAACTTCGAACCTTGGTTTCTACAGGATTGCTCCTCAAACCCGTTCGCAATCTAAAAGGGCCCAAAACTCTATATCTGAAATGGCTGATATTCCATCTACCAATTCCGGTTCCATATCCAGGGAGGAATTCGATGACTTTAAGAAGCAGATGTTAGAAATGGTCATAATGCTAAGGGAGCAGTTGATGCCCAAACAGGAACCACCTAAGGAGGACCCACCTCAACTTAAGGGCGAGCCAGTCCTCCCAAAGGCCATTCCTGTACCAAACAAAACAGTGATTACTATCCCGGAAGAGGGAGATACAGATGACCTGCGGAAGAAAATGAGACAAATGGAGGAAACCATCCAATCTATGAAGGGCATAGGGTCCCTCGGCAGGGTTAACTATTCAGATTTATGTGTCTTCCCCGGAGCCAGATACCCGGAGAAATTTAAAATCCCCGAGTTTGAAAAATACAATGGGAAGGGGGACCCCTACACACACTTGAAAATATACATTGGAGAACTCGGGTCTTATGCCGAGGACGAAGGGTTGAGAATGCAGCTATTCCAGAAAAGCTTAACGGGGGAGGCAAGAATTTGGTATGCCCGCCTTGACAACGCCCGAATCCACAACTGGGAGGAACTGGCCCATACCTTCTTAACCCAATACAGCTTTCAGGCCCAGATGGCCCCTGACAGGTACCAAATGACAAAAGTTAAGAAGCAATCTAGGGAATCCTTCAGGGAATATGCGTAACGATGGAGGGGCATGGCCGCACAGGTGAACCCCCCGATGAGCGAATCAGAGATGGTGATGACTTTTGTAGACATTCAGGAGGCACCGTATTATAAACGAGTCATTTCAGGGATTGGAAGACCCTTTGCTGAAATGATTAAACATGGAGAGATGGTAGATATGGGGTTGAAATCGGGTAAAATCCGGGATTTTACTGCTTTAGAAACTGCTGCCGAGCAAATACAGAATGGAAACTATGGCAGCACTTCCCGGAGGGTCCAAAAGAAGAAGGAAGAGGATGTCTCCCTCATCCTACAGGGGTCATCCAGAAAAACAGAAAACCATCTTCCGGTACAGGTGCAGAGGGTAGGGCCACCCCGACAGCCAAACTTCACAGATCAAAGGGCCGAGGGGCGAAGAAGATATGAGGCCTCGTAAAATCGAGTATTCACCCCGCTCGGGGAACCGCTTGAACGGGTATTAGCGGTATTAGTAGCCCAAAAGAAGATAGTTGGTTTGGCACCCCCGAGTGACCCAAAGGGTAGAAGGTTTGACCCGAGCAAGCGATGTGCATACCACTCCAGTTCCCCTGGCCATGATACACAAGACTGTTGGACGTTGAAGCATCGAATCCAAAACCTGATTGACAGTGGGGAAATTATGGTGGAACAGCCAGACTCCCCGAATGTTAAGGCAAATCCCCTGCCAAGACATGATGGAGGGGGAGTCAATGCGACGGAGGCAAGTGAAGCTGGGGGGCCGCCAAGGTTGAACTATGTGCAGAAAATTGAGGAAATGATCAACGTGATACACGATCATGGGAGTGCACGGGGAATGCCCATCAGATTGATAGGGGTAAGTACGAATAGCACGGAGGGACCTGTCAAGTTGACAGCTCCGAGGCCCCTCATCCTTGCGGCAAGGCCGCAAATCCCTATAAGTAGTCTAAATACGGTACCCTGGAATTATGGGGGGACGCCGGAGGAAGCGGCCAGTTGTGCTTCTGTGACGACAAAGGGGAACCCCTTATATCTTCCCGGGCGAGTCCTTGAGAGCCAAAAGAGGAAAAATGAAGAGATTTCCGAGGAACGGGCCATAGAATTCTTGAAAAGGATGGATCACCCGAAAATGAGGGGGATCCAGATTTTAAATGAAGAGTCAACCTTAACATCAGTCATGGACTTAGTGTTGCCATCCAATGAGCATTGCAAAACCCTGACGAAGATTCTGGAGGAGGCATACGTGTCCAAGGAAATTAGTGAGGAAGGTTTCGGCCAGCTGGTGGGCCACCTATTGGAGAACGATGTAATATCCTTTGCAGATAAGGACATCCCCAAAGAGGGAAGGGGGCACCGGAAACCACTACATATTGCGGTAATCTCCTCGGGATATATCATGAATGGGGTGCTGATTGATGG
Organism: Aralia elata; assembly: GCA_034770075.1. Lineage (NCBI taxonomy): Eukaryota > Viridiplantae > Streptophyta > Magnoliopsida > Apiales > Araliaceae > Aralia > Aralia elata. The sequence goes on from CM068388.1 coordinate 18,609,478, forward strand.
AGGATCGGCATTGAATATCTGTCCCCTCAGTACTTTGCAGAAGATGAACATCAATCCCAAGCGCCTACGGGCCAGTCATGTGGTGGTACGAGCTTTCGATGGTTCCCGGAGGGATACAATGGGAGAAATCGAGTTGCCGGTGGAGATAGGACCCTGTACTTTTGATATATCTTTCCAGGTCCTAGATATTGCAGCCAGTTATAACATGTTATTGGGGAGGCCATGGATACACATGGCCGGGGCAGTTCCTTCCACGCTCCACCAACAAATCAAGTTAATCATTGATGGGAATCTGGTAACAATCTCGGCCGAATGTGATGACCCTTCTCCTCCCAGGAGTGGCCTACCAGTGATCAATGTGGATGAGTCGGTGGCACCTGCCAGTTTTCAAGCACTGGAGATTAGCACTCCCCAATCCAGATGCCTGGAGGCTCCAGCCATGAAACCTAGGGTCTCTCCAGAACTCACCTTCGTTGCAAGGGAGATGATGAAAATGAACTTCCAGCCCGGACAGGGACTAGGGAGAAGCAGTCAGGGAATCACCGAGCCCATCCACCTACCACAGCAGATAGGCAAAGCAGGGTTGGGATACCATGTGGGCGCAGCACGGAGACACCGTCGGGGTGCGACTCCGATTCGACTAGATGGCAGTCCAGTGACCGAAGTCGACAATGAACAGGGGATCAACGAGCCTGTGATTGGGGCAGGGAATGAAGAGTTAAACCCCGCACGTAATGAGTCGACCCGGAGGGAAAGTTTCTTTCAGGAGGTCGCGAAAGAGTTTGAAACCAAGTGCTATATCCCCGGACAATCAACAAGCAGTAGGGAGGGGACGAATATTATCGCACCACCGGAAGCCCAACAAGTTGTGCCTGTCATCGATTGGGCAGGGTTGATTATTCCTGGAGAGGATAGGAAGGAGGACTCAGGCGACGTATCTGTAATCATCGGGGAAGTGTCCGATGTGAGGCCCCCTTTTATCCAGCGCATTTCATCTGACCTGACCGTCGACAACTGGACCATGAAACCAGTGATATCCAAACAAGGGTAAAACCCGACGTCAGGGTGGTGGACCCCAGAAAACGGGGGAATGAAGAAGTTTATTTTTGTTGTTGTTTATTTTTGCATAATTGTGTCGTTTCTTCGTGTTATTTGAAAATGCGATCGTCGTGGAAAATGATTTATATATGACAAGTATTTTGTTTCATGTCAGGTGTACCAATTTGAGTAATCCTTGCCTAACAAACGGTCTTTCAAATTTGAATGATGATTATGATTTTGACATTGAGCTGGATTTCGATTCAATGGGCATTGAACAAGACGAGACAGATTACGACGACGCGCCTGACGAGATCAAAGGATGGGTCGAGGATAAACCCAAACCCAACTTGGATCAAACCGTCACCATTGATATTGGAACCCCGGACAAGCCAAAAGAACTCAAGATAAGGACGGACCTTACCCCCAGCCAAAAAACCGAAATGACCGAGTTGCTAAAACAATATGAGGATGTCTTTTCCTGGTCTCATGAGGATATGATCAGATTGTCCACCGACATTGTGGTACACCGATTACCCATCAAGGAGGGTTTCAGGCCTGTCAAACAAAAATTAAGGAAGTTGAAACCGGAGTGGAGCTTAAAAGTAAAGGAAGAGATCATCAAGCAGTTCAGGGCAGGAATCATCATGGTGTCCACTTACCCGGAATGGCTGTCCAATGTAGTCCCAGTGGCTAAGCCTGGAGGAAAGGTGAGGGTATGTGTAGATTATAGAGATCTAAACAAGGCCAGTCTCAAGGATAACTTCCCGATGCCTTTCATACACATCCTGGTGGATAACACAGCCCAATACGAAATGTACTCTTTTGTGGATTGCTTCGCGGGATATCATCAGATAATGGTGGCGGAGGAAGATCGGGAAAAGACCGCATTCATCACCCCTTGGGGCACTTTCTGCTATAGGCGATTGACTTTTGGTCTCACAAACGCAGGGGCTACTTATCAGAGAGCTATGATGGCCCTGTTCCATGATATGATGCATAAGGAGATAGAGGTCTACGTGGATGACATTATTGTGAAATCGAAGGTAGAATCTGATCATATAACCCACCTCAAAAAGCTATTTGATCGGCTCAGAAAGTATAATTTGAAACTCAATCCAGCCAAGTGTGCTTTCGGAGTGCAGTCGGGTAAGCTCTTGGGATTCCTGGTTAGTGATCGAGGCATTGAGTTGGATCCAGTAAAGATTAAGGCCATTGTGGATATGCCGGCGCCTCACACAGAGAAGGAGATAAGAGGATTCCTCGGGAGGATAAACTTCATCAGTCGTTTTATATCCCACTTGACGACTACATGTGAACCAATTTTCAAACTGTTAAGAAAGGGTGCTTCCCAAGAATGGAATGAGCAATGTCAGAAGGCTTTTCAGACCATTAAGAAACAGCTGACGGAGGCGCCAGTGCTGGTACCCCCGAAGGATGGGATCCCTCTGTTTATGTATATATCGGTCAATGCCATTGCGATGGGATGTATGTTGGGACAGAAGAATGAGGCAGGTAAAGAGCAGGCCATCTATTACCTCAACACAAGATTTAGCCAATGTGAACAAAATTACACTCCCATCGAGAAGACCTGTTGTGCTCTGGCTTGGGCCGCAGGGAGATTACAGCACTACCTCCATGGGCATACGACGTACCTGATATCGAGAATAGATCCCCTGAAATATATTTTTGAAAGGCCCATGCTAAATTGTCGGTTGTCAAGATGGCAGTTAATCTTACAACAGTTCGACATGGTGTACGTAACTCAGAAGGCCATGAAGGGGCAGGGAATTGCCGACCAGTTAGCAGAAACCCCGTCAGGAGGGATGGAGCCGTTAGAAACTCCTCTTCCGGGCGAAGATATATTTTGGGTATCACACACCAAATGTGATGACGAAGGACAGTTCTGGAAGTTGTATTTTGATGGTGCCATGAATGCCGAAGGGGCAGGAGCCGGAGCAGTCCTGGTCTCTATCACCGGCGAACAATACCCTGTGGCCACTAAACTGAAATTCAGCAATTTGAACAACACCGCTGAATACGAGGGATGTATCTTGGGACTTCGCTTGGCCCGCGACATGGGAGTAAAGAGACTAGCGGTGTTCGGGGATTCAGAATTGGTAATCAGACAGGCCATCGGGATGTACAACACTAAGGAGCTTCGATTACTCCCATATCATCGTTGTGTTACCCAGCTGATGCAAGAGTTCGAAGATATTGCTTTCCGCCATATTCCCCGGGGACGGAATGACTTTGTCGATGCATTGGCAACTCTGGCTTCCTTAATCCACGTAATCAAGAACAGGGACAATCCACAGATTGAGATAGCCATACAGAATGCCCCGGCATATGAGGAACATGTGGCAGTGTTATCAGACGAGGCGGTGTTGACAAGGCAACCCTGGTATCACGACATAAGGGAATATCTGAGAGATAGATCTATTCCCGACCAGGCGAGCCGAACTGAGAGGATGAGAATTCAAAAGATGGCGATGAAATTTTACCTGACTGGGGATTCACTTTACAAAAGGGATGCTGGGCTGGGACTGTTGCAATGTGTAGATGAAACGCAGGCCCAAAGGATTATGAATGAAATACATGGTGGAGTGTGTGGGCCCCATATGAGTGGACCGATGCTGGCCAAAAAGATCTTGAGGACAGGGCATTATTGGTTAACGCTGAAAGCCGATTGCGATGATCATGTCAAACGGTGTTATCAATGCCAGGCGCACGGTAATGTGATCCATACGCCTCCCAATGAATTGCACTGTATGACCTCCCCGTGGCCATTTTCAATGTGGGGAATGGATGTAATCGGACCAATAGAGCCCAAAGCGAGCAACGGGCACCGATTCATTTTCGTCATGATCGGTTACTTCACCAAATGGGTAGAAGCAGCTTCTTTCCCCAAAGTAACTCAGGAGGTCATCGTCGGTTTCATCAGGAATAATGTCATTTGTCGATACGGGCAGCCTGAGGTTCTGGTCTCTGACAATGCCAAGAATTTAAACAACGCCCTCATGAAGGGACTGTGTGACCAATTCAAGATCAAACACCTCAATTCCGTCATTTATAGTCCTAAGATGAATGGGGCAGTGGAGGCTGCAAACAAGAACATCAAGAAGATCATGGCGAAAATGTCGGCTAATCATCGGGGATGGCCGGATCTTCTACCCCTCACCTTGCTGGCATACCGAACATCAACGCGTACTTCTACAGGGGCAACCCCTTACGCTTTGGTGTATGGAATGGAGGTTGTTCTACCAGTTGAGGTTGAGATGGCGTCCCTCAGAATAGTGATCGATGCTCAGATAAGCGAGGAGGATTGGATGCAAAGTCGATACGACCAATTGGCCCTAATTGATGAAAGAAGGTTGGCTACTGTTTGGCACGGTCAGTTATATCAACAAAGGATCTCTCGATCATATGACAAAAGGATAAGACCTCGGAAGTTCAAAGAAAAGGATTTGGTGCTGAAAAGAGTCATGCCTTGTCAAGACAAAGCCAAGGTGAAGTTCGCCCCGAACTGGGAAGGGCCGTTTGTGATTAAGAAAGTGTTATCCGGAGGTGCCCTCATATTGTAAGAAATGGATGGTGAGGTATTTCCACAACCCCTCAATTCTGACTCGGTGAAGCGGTTCTACGCTTGAATCATCAGTTTCCTTTTTCCTTTGAAAGCGAACTACGTAGGACCTGATCTCCCAATTTGTGGGAGTACGTAGGCAGCCATCATGGCGCGGTCCGATCCTTTAAAAAATAATCCTTTCCCTAACCAAAACCAATTTTCGATTACCAGATAAAACCTTCCTACACCCTCAAAACCTTCCCAAAACCAGCTGCCTAACCAGCTTCATCCCAAAGGACATAGCCCTGATCCAACCAAACAGTTATCCAAAATCTGAGATTCAATCCGATGAAATCAAAAGGTGTGCGGCAATATCTGTCAAATCTCCATCAAGACTTGAGAAAAGAAAGAAGGCGAAATGTCAAAATCGTGGTCAACTGGATAAAATGAAGATCCAATGAAAAGCAATGATACGACAAAAGGGGAAAATGACTAAATTTAAATGCATGTCTATATATATAAGTCATTTTGTTACAAGATTTCTCTTTCGATAACCGACGAAATTAACATAGTCTATGCAGGAAATAAAATAATCTACAAATCTGAAACTAACTGAAGCAGGATGGACAAGGTGGTGGATAGATCTGAAGCATCGGTATCTCCCGCAATCTGTTGCCCCATCATATCAATGCGATCCAGTAAAGCAGTGGCTCGGCTGACAGTCCCAAAATGAGCATCTACAACTGCCCTGGTCTGGACTACAATGGTCTCTCTGTCAGCAATGGCAGCGTCTCTAGCCCGAATGGCATCATCTCTCTCGACAAAAGCGGCATCCCTCTCAGCCTCAGCAGTAATCAAGGCCAGGCGGAGTCGGGTATCCTCAGTAACCCGACTTGGGGCAGAATCGACAGAGATGGAGTGGTATGTAGTATCATTTGGAGAAATCATCCCAAAGTCATCAGGGGCCCCAGTCTGACTCAAACCAGCCGGATCTAAATCTCCGCGTAGCCACTACACGTAAACAAATGTCTGGAGGTGGCAACCCTCACTATGTTCGGCGGAGATCCTGCGAGACCAAAGATCGTATACCCGCAGTAGATCCCTCTCTGTCTGGGATGATATAAGGAATCGATAGGCGGCTGCACCTGCAAAAGGGTGAAAATCCTGTGTCTGATCAAACTGCCCTGTAACCGCCAAGGGATGATAAGTCGTCACGCCCCTCAGGCCAGCAATGGGAATGAAGTCTAGGTCAGGCACGTGAGTCAAGAAGCTCATGAAGGAGCAATAACCCGAATAGACCAGTAGATGAAAAGGATCCTCAATGACCGACAAAAATGATGTCCAGGAGGCCACATCAGTACAGCACACGGGTCGAAACAAAAACTGCGTGGTTATGTCATGGCTAAAGCAAAACCCTTGGCGACGGAAGTGGCCGATGGGACTGAGATGACTCATGAACCACACGTACAACAAGGTCGAGCTCCCTCTGAATACTCGATCGCGGAAGGATTGGCAATATGAGGCTGACATGTAGGTATCCGCCAATATCATGGGAAGAATGGTGTGATCCTCCTGAAGAGCTCGAACGGCCGCTATAACCCGCATGTCCAACTGAGCAGGTCCTACGGGCAAGTACAAAACTGAGACCACACAGGCCATCAGAACGTCTACTCTTAAAGCGCCCCAGCGCTCCTCAGATACAGAAAAATCGCCGGAGAAAAGACGAAAACTGTCAGGTGAACCAAATCGGTCAATTAAGAACTGAAGGGGAACCATATGGTCTGATGTGATCACCGGTAATAAGGTTGTCCTCCGCAACCCAGTGAAGGTCAAGAACTGACGGCGCATGGGACCAGCTGTGACCCGGGCACAAGGTCTATCCAAAGGCAGGCCGGTGAAACGAGCATACTCCTCAAGGGTGGGGGTCAGCTCTACTGTCCCTAATCTGAACACCTGACGGGCAGGCGCCCAATAGCTCAGAATACCGTCCACAAAGCCCACTGGCACCTGAAAGGTTAATAAGGACCGGGAATGGCCCAAAAGACCATCTGCGATAACCCTGTCAGCCGGCGATAAACTGTCCAACCAACGGAGGAGACTGCCGACCGACCCTGTGGGAGGAGCGGAATCCAAGCGTACCGCGACACCTGTGGACGACATCTGTGGAAAAATAGTATCAAAAGACTGTACAGGGGTCATTCTCTATCCATAGATAAAAGCATGCATCATATAATTGATAATAGAGCAAATGAATTTCATAGATATAAAAGAAAAAAACTGTACATAAATGAAAAATGAGTTCAGTACATAGTGCATAAAATGAAAAATAAATTCTAAACAGGTGCAGATACAAAAGCCCTATCCTATCCTGATCTAAATAAAATCGATCTCATCTATGAAGGCGGGATCCTCAAACTGATCCCCCGGAGTCACCGAAGTCGAAGGCCCAAAGTTCATATCGGGGATGTATGGCTGCGCTGTGGCATCAGATGAGCTCGGGCCCGCATCATAACCCGCACCGTCAGGATCGTAGGCATAAGCATCCTCTGAAGTCCGGCCTAACACCCGAAGATACAGCGACAGCTGCTCCACCTGGCGGGTCAAAGTGGCGATCTGCTCGGCATGAGTGGGAGTCCGAACGCATGCGGCCCAATCAGTCATCATCACCGAGCCAGGAACCATATCCCCAAGGAAGAATGTGGCCCGGGTCTGAGGACCGATAGTGCGGGGCACCCACCAAGTACGGAAAGCATCACTCGTACTGGGACCCGTAGAAAGCATCTGGCCATCCTCCCCCGCGAGCATGATCTTCGAGGGCTGAGAATCCAGCGGCCAAGAGGTAGTGAAAGGAAGGGAATGCGGGATGCGGATCTCTCCAGTAACGCATCTGAATGCGCGCTCCCCCAGGTACATCACCTATCCTCCAACACTCTGCAAAGTGAGGCGACGGGTGGAAAGTGCAAACTCCGGGCCGGTAGGATGCCCATCTGTAAACCCCACATCCAGATGCTCAGAAAGATAAGGCCTCCAGACGACCCCTGCAGCCGTGATCAGCTCCAGCTAGATGCGGCAGTGTGCAAAACTGCCAGATACCGGGACCTCCTCCAAGGTGCTATGATGCCATCGCCGACCCCGGGGATAGGTGTCCAAGCCAAGAGTGGTGACAGGCCTCAGACATGGGAGACGCTCGTAGGCCCAGAACTGCGAACAGAAACAGTGAAAAGCATGAGTAACCTATAAATGCAGAAAAGGGAAATAAATGAAGGAAAGTCCAATAAGAAGAGGGAAAAAGAAGTCTAACCAGCAGAAAATGATAAAACCCCAGCCAAGCATCTGTCTGGCCCTCCGAGCGTAGACGCATACCGTGGAGGAAATAAGCGAAGGTGAATGACCCCCAATCATAGTCACTAATGCGGTCCACGTCTCTGACGGCTCCTACGACGCTGAAATGAATGGTGGAGGAGTTGTTCCCTAGAAAACAACCCCTCATAATGGTCAGGAACATGCGTCGTAGCAGAATGTCCCGGGTGCCCTGATCCGCTGGAATAGGCAGTGCGTACAGACCCCTGACAACATCAACAGCCAAGGCACCGGATCGAATGCTACGGGCCTTGAAGACCCGATCATCCGCAGCAAAGCCCAATAAAGCCCGGACCTCCGCTGGAGTGATGTCAAGATCCAGAGGGACGCGGGATCCAGTGAACTCGATACCCGTGATGTACCTCCAGTCCCATGGAGTCAGCACAACCTCGCAGTCAAGAAGGTGAAGAGACTGCGTCTGGTGGAACCAGCGCTCAGATAAGGCCCTCATGTAACCCCAGGGGCACTGGCGGGGAATGATGGTGAAGAAGTGACGAAAACCCCAGGAGTCCACCACCGCCCGGTACTCACTGTGCAGAGCTGTATATAGGGAATATATGTTGAACCAGTTACCCCTCGGCTGAGTAAACTCGGGCACCTGGGGCAACCACCAATGGGTCAGTCCAAATAAAAGGAGAATTGAGAAATTGAGAATAAAATCAGAATAGAACTGAATATACCTCGTTAGCCGCGAGAGATACCGAGGGGTGACGACTGAGATCCCGACCCAAAAGATCGGGTATCTGCACATGGGCGCCAGAGGGAGCATGATGAGGAGATGGAGCCGGTATGCTGGAGGATGGCCCCTCTGCCGCGACCTCCGGAGGAACAGCCTCCTCAACGTCCGGATGATCGGGACGGATGACAGCCTCCGCCAAGCGACGAGCCTGACGGGTCCGAGGAGGAACAGGGGCAGGTGCAGCCCTACGACGGCGAACACCCGAGGTCCGTGATGCGGAAGAGCTACTATGGGCATCGGGATCCATAGCTGGAACAGAACAGGCAAGGAGGAAGGTAAGCTCCCTTTTGAATTATGTCACGAATATTCTAAATTCCTACCCTCGGCAGAGTTCCGTTTGTAAAATGGACATCCCAGGCATAAGCCAAACATGTTTTCAATCAATCCAAGCCTCAAACAGATCAAAATTGCATTCATATGTGTAGTTACAGCATGTAAAATACAATAATGCATGATTTTCTTGCAGAAAAGGAATAACAGTATGTGGGACCACATCATGAGCATAAAATAGGACTCACACAGTTGATACATAGCATGTACATATGATAATACATAGCATAGCATTGTAAAGCATACATTTCTATCTCTAAACATGCAAATAGCCAAATGTATAGCAAAACGTTGAGGAAATTGAAAAGTGAACGGTCAAAGTGTTACCTGTAGCGCGTAAAGCGATCCTACCGGAGCGGTTTTTGCAGAAAAGTTGGAGAAATCGATAAAAGGCCTTTGCAAACGAGCAAAATCTCAAGAATCTATGTGGGGTACGAAGTTGAAAGTGACAGATTTGGAAGCGGCGAGCAAACGAGCCGCTTATGAATCCCGATCTTAGCCGCAGATCAATCTGCGGCTGGCCGCAGAGCCATCTGCGGCTGACCCTGGTGGGTCCCCTTGGCTCCCTTGCAACCGTTTGATGTGTCTAGTGAAAATGAATTACGAGATGGGTAACCGGCGACGATACCCGGCCCCGACGAGACGATCGACCGGCGACGATAACCGGCGATTACGAGATGGATGTCCGGCGACGAAAACTGGCTCCGACAAGATAACCAACCGGCGACGATAATCGGGGGTTACGAGATGGGTGACCGGCGACGATACCCGGCCCCGACGAGACAATCGACCGGCGACGATAACCGGCGATTACGAGATAGATGTCCGGCGACGAAAACCGGTTCCGACAAGATAACCAACCGGCGACGATAACCGGGGGTTACGAGATGGGTGACCGGCGACGATACCCGGCCCCGACGAGACGATCGACCGGCGACGATAACCGGCGATTACGAGATGGATGTCCGGCGACGAAAACCGGCTCCGACAAGATAACCAACCGGCGACGATAACCGGGGGTTACGAGATGGGTAACCGGCGACGATACCCGGCCCCGACGAGACAATCGACCGGCGACGATAACCGGCGATTACGAGATGGATGTCCGGCGACGAAAACCGACTCCGACAAGATAACCAACCGGCGACGATAACCGGGGGTTACGAGATGGGTGACCGGCGACGATACCCGGCCCCGACGAGACGATCGACCGGCGACGATAACCGGCGATTACGAGATGGATGTCTGGCGACGAAAACCGGCTCCGACAAGATAACCAACCGGCGACGATAACCGGGGGTTACGAGATGGGTGACCGGCGACGATACCCGGCCCCGACGAGACAATCGACCGGCGACGATAACCGGCGATTACGAGATGGATGTCCGGCGACGAAAACCGGCTCCGATAAGATAACCAACCGGCGACGATAACCGGGGGTTACGAGATGGGTGACCGGCGACGATACCCGGCCCCGACGAGACGATCGACCGGCGACGATAACCGGCGATTACGAGATGGATGTCCGGCGACGAAAACCGGCTCCGACAAGATAACCAACCGGCGACGATAACCGGGGGTTACGAGATGGGTGACCGGCGACGATACCCGGCCCCGACGAGACAATCGACCGGCGACGATAACCGGCGATTACGAGATGGATGTCCGGCGACGAAAACCGGCTCCGATAAGATAACCAACCGGCGACGATAACCGGGGGTTACGAGATGGGTGACCGGCGACGATACCCGGCCCCGACGAGACGATCGACCGGCGACGATAACCGGTGATTACGAGATGGATGTCCGGCGACGAAAACCGGCTCCGACAAGATAACCAACCGGCGACGATAACCGGGGGTTACGAAATGGGTGACCGGCGACGATACCCGGCCCCGACGAGACGATCATCAGCCTCGACACCCTTTTCTGAATGATTTGCATCAATTGCATCTTACATGGCATCATAAATCATATGTGTTGCATCATGTATGCATTGTCACCCTTGTGCACTGTCATTCATGCATCGAGTGTCTATTCTTTATCCTGTTCATTTCATTAAACATTGCATGAACATGATAAAGAGGGGCAGCTGTAGACACCCAATTTTTGCATTCCCTGTACTAACCATGACAGGAGGGCAAAATCGTCAATTGAACCGGCTTGCGGGAGCAAGGGGGGTGGGCCCAAGTGCGAGCGCCCGACACCACCGCAGTGATTGGCAATCAAAGCTGACGTGATAATAAGGCCATCCGAGACAGACATCCCCGAATGAGGTGGCACGTCTCCCGGAAATTCTCGGACTGCCGAATACGAGCCTGTCAGCGAAAACCGACGTTACGGCACGAAAATCGAGGCGTGGCACGAAAATCGAGAAAGTCAAACCGTCCAGCCGCGGATTGATCTGCGGCCAAATAGTGCGCCTTTTGAAAACACGGAACTCGAAATCGGGGTGAGTGGGAGGCAGGCGGCCAGCCAGCCTATTTCAGCCAGTTTCGTGCAGCATACAGGAAGGGGAAGAAGTTGAAAGTTTGGGAAGAAGAAAGGATTCAGCAACAGCACAAGCACGGAAATAGAGAGGATAAAGAGCCAACTTTGCCACAAAATAGGAAGAAAAGAGAGAAAAAAAGAGAGGATTTATTTCTTTTGATTTTTGTTGTATCAAATACACTCCTTATCCTATTCAATACACAAGTCCACATTCATTTAAGATCAATTGCAAGGTGAAAATTTCTATTTGTTCTAGCAATTCATGTCATATTGATTGAGTAAATTAGATGTGACTTTCATGTATCTTGTTGAATAATCATGGATTAGGGATTATTGGTGAGGGTTCCATCGGAACAAAATTCTTCCTAATAACCCAAAGATATCCAATTGATGAAATTTCTAGCTTGTTTATGGTGGTTTATTGGATGTAATTTATTTAGATTGTCATTTTCGGATATCATGGTGTATTAGATAAATCCGGGTTAGTTAATTGTGTAGTATTCATTTTGTGGGCATGTCATAATCTCGTGTGAGCCTAGGAACGCGACCCCGTGGTCCAAATCCGATGATGGACTTTTTGATGCGTGTAATAGATTCAAGGTGCTCGTTTTTTGTAACATGTAATCATCGGGCCTTAAAACGACGTTAAGGCGAGAATCGGGTTTAAGGCCCCGTAGTAGTGGAACATGTGATTGTTGGCGTTCGGGGATGTTTTGATGGCTTACATGCCCATAAATAGCCCTGACGCGTGTTTATGCTTGATTAGATTTTGTGACACAAAAATGATTTCAAGGATTAAACGATGAAGATTTGTTTTATTAAAATCAAACAAGCTAGGTTATGAGAATCACGAGGAAAAGATCGGAAGTGTTAATAAACGTCGATTCCTATTAAACGAGAAGGCCAAAGGAATTCATTTTCAAACATCACCAAAAAATGGCTTTTATGAATGAACGAAACGTTTTACTAAACCTTGATACATAGGGTGAAAGAGATTCTAGAAATTGCCCATCAATTATGAAAGCAACGTATAAATCTCGATTCCTATTTGGCTAAGGTTTAACAAATTCATGTTTTACCAAAACAACACTTAATAAAAATCTCATAACTTTTTGCCATTTAAAATCAACCATTTCCCATAAAGAAATAAAGCTTTCTCGTATTAAAGGAAAAAGACATTCTAAAGCACTCTCCAAAATAAAACACGTCTCTTTCATAAAACACCAAAAAGAATTTCTTTCATACAAACTCACCACAACATTCACATAGGCACACACACACACCCGTACGTATATACATTTCATGAATCAAAGGATAGGAAAGTATCAAGATTGTGGTAACCGTGTTTCACGGAAGTCGGGGGGTGCCTAACACCTTCCCCTCGCTTAAGCAAGCCCCCGAACTCTATGAATCTCGATTCGCAGACCAATTAATTCGGAGTCATATATGAGCCAACGATTTATAAAAAGCGAAAACTCGGATGAGTTGGTACATCCATTTCAAATATACCAACTGGCGACTCTGATTAATTGGCTCATCATAAAAAACGATCTTCCAAAACCCCGTCGACATTAATGCCGACCTTTTCCAAAAAATCATTTAACCAAGAGGCTAAAATTGGAAAAGACTAAAAATGAGACACGAAGAAGAAACCCGGCGTCGACACCCTCCTGGAGGGAGATTAAGCATCTTTTTCACTTTCTGATACTTGATATTCATTTGTATTCTAGAAATGCTACTGACTTATGGTTCTGCTAGATTTTCATGCCTTCATGGCACACTTTTTGTACCAGAAAAACATAATTGCTTATAGGTGGGCCAGGTTTAGCTCAGGCTCATCTACTTGAACATGTCTTTTGTAAAATGTTATGAGCATAGTTTTTCATTTATGTTAAACAATTTTCGTTCAACATAATGATTGATAAGACTTCAAGCTAAAAGATCAAGTATTGTGTTGAATAATGCTTGAATCAGTTTCAATTAGATAATTTTCCATACAGAAAATATTCATTTCCAGGATGATAGCTCTTATTCACATCGTTTAATTCTTGAAAAATCAGCCTCTGCTGGTCCTTTACTCTGTTGTTGCTTTCAACTGAACATGATGGATTTAAATGTTATACAGATGGGAGAGGAATGGAATGACAGTGTTCAATCAAAAGAAGAAATTGAAGCAAAGCTACCGAGCAAGTATTAGGAAACCATGAGAAGAGAAAGAGCAATGGCTTATTCATTCTCTCATCAAGTAAGCTATTAATCTCCCCCCTTTCCAACATCCCAGCCCCTTTCAAGAGAACAAGAGAATGGATAAGAGAAGAGACAGAAATTAATACATAATTATTATGTGATGCAATTTATTTAAGGTCTTATATAATCACTTGCATTAGAAGATGCTGGCAGGATAAATGAATAGGGATTGACTTTCCTTTGTATAGACGTTATTCTACAATTGTGTTGAAGTTCATGTATATACCCTAGGAATATCCGGTTTCTGCATTGCTGATTGCATGTTTATCTTATATGTGAAAGATATGGAGGCAATCCAACTTAGCGAAATGCAAGCCTTTTTGCACCGTTCATAAGTTTTGTTTTACAGTACTTGTTTCCAAATCTTATCATTTGCCTTATTTAAAAATGAAGTTAGTTAGCTCTCTCTCTCTCTCTCTCTCTTAGTTATTGGTAGATTTCTTTTCTGAAACTTTTACTTTCACTTCTATTTTGAATTTTTTGTTTACATATGCTCAAACAAAAAAGAAACTTGCATCATTCAAATTGACTCGTCAGTTTCAATTTGGACGTGAGACATTTGTATGGTTAATCTGTTTGGACCACATATCCCGAGCTTAATGCTAGTGTCGCTTTGTTTAGCATTCCTAACATACTAACCAAACAGTATCATGGTCCTGGTGTAACGTGCAGCAATTCGCAAGTTTCCTACTGTAAGTACATATATATATATATATATATATATATATATATATATATATATATATATGCAGAGAGAGATGATGAGGGAGGGAGTAATAAGTAAATTCTTTGGAAGGGCTACCTACATCGGGAAGATGCCAAGAGATCAGTGGCGCAGTGGTTATGAGCTTATGGCCTACTATTCCTTTCTGTGTTGTTAAGTACTGAATAAAAGTGGATCACCAGTATGAAGTCAAGTTTTCCTTTTAGAATAACTGACGGCGATAGGTCCGCGAGTTAACTCTAGGCTTTTAAGTACCAATAAGTTAAATAATTAAACTGCTTTATCATTTTTAAGATTGCTTTGTTATGCAAGATGAGTAAATAAGACTTTTTAATATATCTGTAGTTGTTTATTATATCACATGTGATAATGGAGAGCTTGTAGTAAGTTGTATTGTTGGCTAACTCTATGAAAATCAAATGATCAGAGTAAAATTTTGTACTGAAGGCCCTACGTTGCTTGAATAATCTTGAAACTATTTATACAATAGATACAAATATTTACTGTAAATGTCTTTTGTTGAATTTCATCCATTATAATGCTAGAGCTACGTCTGCTCGACTGTCTCCAATGACAAATGAAGAATCCTATTTATCTTGCTTGGTTGTAACTTGCAAGTCATCAAAACGTTGAGATATTGCAGACCTACATGTCAGGGATCTTCTTGGCAACACCTAATGCAAACTGGTGGTTGTTTCTTGATATCACAATAACAACAAGCTATATCTACTATATTTCTGAAGAAAACAGGTAATTGTCCAAATTTTCAGTAATTTCATATTTTCATTTGCTTATGATGTTACATCTTACAGGTTTATGTAGTGGTCATAGAGATTGTTATTTGATGTGGGTTCTCTAATTCTAGTGAATACTGGTATATGGACTGGCCTTTTTTCCTTATTTGTTCAATTGTTTAGCGAGGTGTTTAATGTGGACTGATTTAGCGCGCTTTAATAAGTAATTAATATTCAAAAAGGCTAGGGGAAATGCCACATTGAGAAGTTTCTAAATGGCCAACAAGTACATTGAAGTTCGGATATCTTAATCATTTAACTTTCAACGCGGACATGGACATGCTAAAGCTATAACACAAGAATACCATGAACAAGCTTCAGCATGCACAAATTACACAACTTTCCATCATGGCGAGCACTTGTATTTATAAATTTATGATAACTACATTGTGTTTACACTGACACTCTCAAACATCCATGGTTTCAACAAGCCTGGAATTCATTACTCTCTCTCTCTCTACCTATAGGCTTAATTTGTTTCTTCACCAAAATAGTACAGTACCTTTTGAGGAGGGCTAGCGCCTAGCTGTGTTATTTTGCTACCTGCATGCACTATATGCCCTCCCCAATTCAATTTGCAGTGTAGATTGGTGGATAATTCGGTATGCAAATTTTACTATCATTTGTGCATTCAGATTTCTCCTTAGCATTGGATTTGTGGGTATCTTTTTAATTTTAGTTATGGGTATGTAGTGTTTAACTTCTAACATTTGTCTACTTCTGTGGGTCAATTCGTCGAACACTTCACTGAGGATAATGCAGATCACAGAGAAACAAACCTGTTCAACTACTGCCTCCATCCTCATCTAGTACGCCTTCTAGAAGTCAAGTTGCTAATGGGAATTCTCAGTCATCCAAGGATGATAGGTTGGGGGATCTGAAAGTTGCTATTAATGGAGTGACCAAACAATCTGTGGTATGATTTGTTGATTAATTTGCCTTCTACCTTTCAATCTCTTTTCGAGTATTGTTTTTTTAATCCTAATGTTCATAATCTGTCAGAGAAATTAAACCTAGCATATATTATGTGATTGGGCAGGAGGAGTGGAAGAGCAAAATTGAGTACTCCATCTCAACTATAAGTGAATTACCTTTTCTTTGTCGCAAAGTCATTGTTGTATGTAATAGCAAAATCTGGTATGCGTTGTGGCTCTCACAAGTTTTTTATTTTATTTTTTATTAGTAAATATTATTATTTGTCTTGTTGTTCTATTTTATCAACTGCATTGCTCAAATGAAAAGGTATAACGTTCATAATTTGTAATTCATCTAACATTTTTCTTTCGCATATGGGAGTTGCATGTAATTGTTGTTTACAGTGATTCCAAGGAAGCAGTGGAGTTTACTTTTTTTTACGGGGCTTGAGTTATTAGTTGGTACAAAGAGACTAGTAACAGGACACTACAAGACTGTAGTCCATTTTTACTATTATAATGTGTTGGTATTTTTAGTTATTTTTTTGAAACATCTAGTTGATTTATGGAACATGAACTCTATCTCACATTTACGTCTTAATTGTTATATATCTGCTGTTAAGTTTTCAGCTAAATCTTGCTTACACTATTGTCCTTTTGATGTCTGCCCTTCTCTTGAACAGGTCTATGCGGCTTTTGTTCAACTAGTTGAAGTTCGTCCTGTTTTCTTGGAGGTGTGCATTTCATCTCTTTTAAGTGTTTCTTTTATGTACTAGTTATTCTTGCAAGCTACTGGTTTCCATTTCATCTGTGTGTTTAAACAAAGAAACTGAATTAATTCCTATAATTTCATATATTTAATGTCTTTCATGATACTTGTGAGGCTCTTCATCTTTTGTTATTCATGTGACTACAGCCATACTTGAGAAATGTAATTGAATACATGTTGCAAGTTAATAAGGACCCTGAGGATGAAGTATCTCTTGAAGCTTGTGAATTTTGGTAATCCCTCCACCTTGTGCACTCATGCTCTGAATGTTGTGAAAGCGAGTAGCAGTCATGCTTGTGTGTACTGGATTGAAGAGTTCTTTCCCTAGTTAAGTAGTGATCTGGTATTTCATGGGCAGTTTGTTGAAGGCGCCAACTTTGTACATGTGCCCCAATAAATCATTTAGATAGTTGATTGTAAAGATGATGACTGATCATGTACCAGATGATTTTATTTAATTAATAATATTTGAGTTTTTTGTACTTCTCTCATATTTTGTTATGAGGTCATTGAGCTACGATTTATTTTGTTTGTAAAATAATTTATTTTGTACCAGATGATCATGTACCAGATGATTTATTTTGTTTGTAAATAATTTCGACATTCGTTACATAACAAAGAAAAATGCAACATTTATATCGTTGCAAATCATAACAACTTTCGTTGCACATATAAAGCAAACGGCAACGTATAGTTTTGTTGCTAATCGACAACAACTTTCGCTGCTCGAAAAATAATCAGCATTGAACATTATTGTTTCTAATTGATCATAATTATCCATAACAAGACCAACGACAACGAATAATTTCGTTGCAAATTAATATATGACCGGTTTATTTTGTACATTTAGCAACGAACATCGTTACTAAAAAGTACACAATCAGCAACGAAAGCTAGTTAAGGCAACAATTTCCATACTATTTAGCAACGGCAAACATTGTTGGCAAATGTGTATCAAACGCAACGAATTTCATTTTCGTTGGCAAAAAAAAAATTTCTTTTCGTTGCCAATTAGGCAGATTTTGCAACGAAAGTTGCTTTTCAGTAACAATTTCTTTATAAATTTGCTACAAAATATTTTGTTGCTAAATGATCTATGCTTTTACACG
This sequence comes from Aralia elata, assembly GCA_034770075.1. Classification (NCBI taxonomy): domain Eukaryota; kingdom Viridiplantae; phylum Streptophyta; class Magnoliopsida; order Apiales; family Araliaceae; genus Aralia; species Aralia elata. The sequence continues at coordinate 18,627,556 of CM068388.1, forward strand.
AAAACAAACTTTCGTTGCGAAATATCTCACTTTCTGCAACGAAACAAAACAATTTTGTTGCTAGACAATTAGCAACGCTCATTGCGCAACGGATGGTCTAACGACCGAAAAATCGTTGCAAATGGCCTTTGGCAACGAAATTCCGCACCTTTAGCAACGAAAACCGTTTGTTGCAGAATCGCCATTTAAATTCCTACACATTTAAGTACATATCCACATACCAATTAGCCACATAATTGATGCCAAATATTGGTTTACATTACTCTATAATGTTTATTCTAATTAGAAATATAATATCAAAAAAGGTTACACACACTTGATACGACGTTTTCGACGTTCGCACAACGCACGCCCGATTCGCCTCTTATACATAAGTTTAGCATGCTCATACACTTGTCTAATTCATCATTGATTAGTGCTAAGAGTCATTATAAACCATAATTTACAAGTTTTAGAACTTAGAACAACATCTTCTAGCGTCGAAAGCATTACACGTTACATACGCGCATGTACGACGCCCTCCGTTTGCCTTCTAATGCACAATAGTCCTAAAAATAGCCAATTTAGGAATTGATTAAGTCTGAAATTACCAATTCTAAATAATGGAAATTGTAGGTCTACTTCTTACCTTTCCGGATCATCTTGAATCATCCAAAACGGAGTTCGTATGAGAAAGTTATGCCCAATTTTAATAAAGTAGGTCAAAGCTATCTAGCCTACTGTTGCTCTAGCGCGGGGCGCGCCAATTTAGCCTTATGGTGGGCATGGGGCGCGCCCAACCGGCAGAGTTTTAGTTGCTCATCATCCAGCATGCTCTGTTTTTGCTATTTTACTACAAAGCTTATAACTTTCTTCATTTTAAGTCGGAATTAGGACATTCTAGAGGCTATGGAAAGCTTATAACATGAACTACAAAATCCTCATGGATTCATAATCTTATAGACTCTTTGATAAATCGAAATAGTGGCTCCAAAGAGCCTAGTCCAACTAGTTTTTTAGCGAAAACTCCGAGTTAAGCCAATTCATTCTCCCTCTTTGTTTTCTTAGCTATTATACAACAAGTCAATATAACTTAACACATGCTTCTATTACTAAGTTAAGCAACATAACATCATTTCATCAATTAATCAAAAAACACTAGTTCTCAAGTTCTTAGAGAAATTCCTCTCTTAGGACAATTTTATCAAATGGTTTATGGGCATGAGTTGGAAACTCATGTTGGAGTAGAGTTTCATTATACTCTAGTCCATATTTCCAATTGAAATCATTTCTTACAAACTTCTAAGCACATAACAACAATTATCAACCATCTAACACAACCAATACATAGTGATTACATTATTAACAACACATGAATAATAGTCCATAATGTCCATCACAGTCCATTTCTTGATTCCTTATGCATAGGTTCGATTCTCATTCATTGTTCGACTTTCACATATCATTAACAAGGTTTAATAGAGCTAATCAACATTTATACATGTTCATGAGCAACCAAGCAATTTCAGCCACATAACTCCAACAAAGCAATCAAAGTAAAACTATAAACTTGGAAATAATGTGGAAATGAGCTAAGCTCTATATTTCTTACCTCTTGGAGCTCCTTCTAAGGTGCTAAATGAATTAATGCTCAGCTGCTACAACACTCCTTCTTCTTCCTCAAATCACCCGTGAACTCACCTCTCACTTTTCTCTCAATTTTCAGTTTCTAACTTAGCAACAATCAAAGGAATGGGGGAATGGCAAGGCATGAGTATTTATAGAGGGAGTGATCAAAGCTTCATGGATAGGTTAAGGGCTGAGCGTGCTCTGCTATGGCAGCTCCCCATGGCTGGGGGAGTGAGCTTTGGCTCCTCCAAGACTCGGGTACTCCCCCCCTCTCCTCCCAAGTTGCTTTATTACATTCTTCCTTCACCAAATACAGATTGATCCTCCCCAAATGCACCCACGTTCTTCATTCTCTTCTCTTCTCTCATTCCTTCTCCTTCTCCCGTACACTTCTCCCACCTTCAATTCTCAGCTGATTCTATAACCCATTTCCCACATGGGTCATGGGTTGTGGGTTATGGGTTACGGGTTTGGGTCATGGACTAGGTCCATGGGTTTTGGGCTTCAAATAATAATCTATTGGGCTTCTAATTTAATTCCAATTGGGCTTCAAATAAAAATCCAATTGGGCTTCTAATAAATCCTACACTTGGATTATTAATCCCTCTCATTAACTTTTTGACGAAATTATGAAAAGTCATAAAATCGAAAAATGCGTTCTTTTGCGTAAATAGTGCTTTTAGCGTTGTTCCTCTAAATGATTTAATCAATACCATGAAATAACAACACTAAAAAATTATCACATACACGTCATATGTAGTAATAAAACATTCAAACACATAACACGGAATAATATTTATAAAAGTTCAATTTATTTAATAAAATTCATAGGCTCGTGTTACAAAGCTACCCACGATTCGTGGTCGTTACAAAGAAAACTACTACACTAGTACACTGTGAGGAAGAGGGGCCCTGAAAGACAAGAAACTTAAGGGTAATTAATTTCTTACAAAATTAGTGATAAGTTCATAATATTAAGCAGAACTTTTTTTAGTCATTGTTGGAGCTTTAGACCTTTTCATTTCAGTTGGAAGAGTGTCCTATTATGGGATGTGTTACGCTTCATATACACATGCTTAGATTACTATGGATGGTTGCTTAGCCTTTGATTGTTGATTATATTCCTGTTTTCTTTATATTTCTGCACATGATGATGGTAAATTTACTAGCTGATAATACTTTAGACCAATTATATAAGTTGGGAGAGTGTACCATTATGGGTCATGTAACGCTTCATATGCACAGACTTGATTACTATTGATGGGTTATTAGCCTATCATTGCTAGATATATTCATATTTCAAATTATAGAATATGAACATTTGGTTCTGGCCATTTTTTGAATTAATGTAGTTTTTTCTGGCAAGTTGTTCTCTAAATGTAATTAATCTTTATTAATAATGTCAAAGTATGAACTGTTGATAGCGCTGAACTCTATACATTAATTTTGCTTATATGAAAATACAAAAGTTAAATTGTTATTGCACTTTATTTTATAACGAAGGTATTCTATTGTGTCTATATGCTTGATTGGCTAGTGTAGTAGTTTATGATTCATGTATTTGAATTCTAATGGGCTTTGCCGCAAGTTTTGCTCAATGTGAAGTTAAATCAAACCATACCATCCTAAATTGAAAAATTTGAAATTAATGAAGCTAATTCAACTGCTATACAAACATAGTGATGAAATGTTGTTGCTTTGTCTTTTGGTTTGCCATGTGAATAGAATGCCTATTTTGCTCCCTCCCCTGCATTCGAGTAATATTATAGCATCACCCTCCCTTGTGCAAGCATCTTTGAATGTATTCTCTTAGTGATTCGATTTTAACATTTAAAGTTGTCCTTTTTCTTTGATTGATCTTCAGATTGTTTTTTGGAGTTTGACCACCGTGACTGACTGGTGTATGCTTATAATTTGTGGATAACAATAATTGACCTAGTTCACCCTTTTTTCGTACTAATAATATGATCGAGCACTCCTTGTTTACTCATGTTTTACGTTTTGCTCTCGCTTAATTCTTTACAATTCTAATGACCTGTAGTTCTTTTGTTTTCTGAGTCATTACTTTGTTGATCCAAACCCCCGAAAGTAGCTCGTATGTTCAGCGAAAACAAGTGCGAGTACAACCGAAGAGTGCATGATTCGAAATAGTAGAGCAGAGTTGAGCTGGACAGCTGACTTAATCTTAATTAAGTGGTGCCCACATCTATGGTTGAACCTGAAATAGGCTGGAGTTTGTGTTAGTGTGGGGTTAATCTTATAATTGGTATTAGTTTCTTATTGAATATTGTGTATATGTGTACTAACCGTCGTAAACAATTCAAAAAAATAAATTAAAATGTGGTTCCAATTACTAAGAAAGTACTTTGGTTTATGTATATATATGTATGTATTTATAGGTTTTATTAAGAAAAATCGAGCTAGTGAAGATGATCAGTTTGATAATGGAATACTTGGTGGAGATGAATGACGAAAGTGATGATGAGAACGACCGCCCCGACAGTTTGGATGACAAAGTAAGGAAGAAAGAAATGAGAAAGGATATTGATCTTGCTACTACCCTTGAACTTATTGAGAAAAACTTTTTCATCACCGATCCAAGGCTGCCTGATAATCCCATTGTAAGTAGTTAATTTCATACTTATTTTTAATTTTATACTAAAGAAATATGAGCTCAATTGTCCTTGGATTAAAAAAAAATTGTCAAGACTCTAATACGTATTTCTTTACGCACATAATGATATAAAATATATATAGAAAAGTACATATATTATGTACAATCCTTAAACTAAGGATTCTGAACATTTTTTTTGTCAGGATTGCTGAGTTCCCATAGCTCTTTATTTCTCTTAACCAAGTGATTATGATTTGTTTATTATGAGATACTAACGAAAAAGGAAAATGCCAAATATATAGTTTTTGGAATTTGTATGGCACTAATCACTTGCAAAATGTTCAGATATTTGCATCCGATAGCTTCTTGGAGTTGACATAGTATATGTCGTGAAGAAATCTTGGGAAGAAATTGCAGGTGGGAATTTTGAGATTCTACACTTATATGTATTTTTTAGAATGGCTATTCTGAATTAGTGGATATTTATTTTGAATATGCCACGTATAGGTATGCTTGAATATTTGTCATTTGATGGTCAATCCATGAGTAGTTATTGACTACCTCTTCTTTTATGTTTGTATTATGTGAAAGTATTTTGTTTGTCCAATATTTTTTTCTCTTTTTGTGTGGAGAATGATATTTCCACAAGTTAAGTTATATTCCATTTTTTTTTTGGTCTCTTTAATGAAGAGTAATATGTTTTTTGTTAAGGTCATCATCCTCTGCGGGACTGGAATCGCCTATGATCAGAAACAAGTCAACAAGTGAATGCAACAAGAATAAAAATTGAGCAGAGGCAACCTTCAACATAGAAAACTGAGCAGGTCAGAGAAAAGATGATTGTATTAGATTTTGTTAGCTCAGATTTGAACTGATAGAAGATTTGGGTGGGCTTGCTCTTGGTTGGGGTTGGGAGTGACCAACTGTCATTTTATTTGACAAGTAGACCGTTTTGTAATGGCTTTCATCCATTACAGCTTGCTATACACTTTTTTTTTTAATAGTGACTCACTGATTTGAGTGTAATGAATGAATCAAATTAGTTTGTTTTGGTTCTGTTTCTGCTTCATATAATGTTTTGTTATTAAAATTAATTTGGCAATGATACAATGAAAAGGTATTTTGTTACCAAAGAATACATTAAAATGGATCTAGCAACAATTTTTTTTCTAGTTTTAGCAACAAGTTTTTGTTCGTAGTGACATTAAAAATACAATTTTTTGGGCAACAAAAAGGTAACCAACATGGAGGATATTGTTACTATAAACAAAAGAAAAGACAACATTTATATTGTTGCAAATCATAACTACTTTCGTTGCACAAAAAAAGCAAATGACAACATTTAGTATCGTTGCTAATTGACAAACTTTTGTTGCTATTGAAAAACAATCAGCTTCGAATGGTATCATTGCTAATTGATCATAATTATTCATAACAAAACCAATGGTAACGAAAAATTTTGTTGCAAATTAATATATGACCGATTTATTTTATACATTTAGCAACGAATATCGTTACCAAAAAGTATATAATTAGCAACGAAAATCAATTAAGGCAACAATTTTCATACTGTTCAGCAACGACAAACATCGTTGGCAAATGTGTATCAAATGCAACGAATTTCATCTTCGTTGGCAAACAAAAGGGATTCTTTTCGTTGCCAATTAGGCGGATTTTGCAACGAAAGTTGTTTTTTAGTAGTAATTTCTTAATAAATTTGCTACGAAATATTTTGTTGCTAAATGATCTATGATTTTTCACGAAAACAAAATTTCGTTGCGAAAAAGCTCACTTTTGGCAACGAAAAAAAAATTCGTTGCTAGACAATTAGCAACGCTCATTGCGCAACGAATGGTCCAACGACCGGAAAATCGTTGCAAATGACCTTTGGTAACGAAATTTCGCACATTTAGCAACGAAAACTGTTTGTTGCAAAATCACCATTTTTTGTAGTGCAGGAGAGCTCCTCTCACATCCAAAGTCATCTTTTGCTCAAGCTATAATTCCGACGAAAAATTCCGTCGAAAATAACCTTATTCCGTCGGAATTAGGTTATTTCCGACGGAATATTCCGTCGAAAATTCGGTCGGATATAAACAGTTCGGAATTTAGTCCGTCGAAAATTGGGTCAGAAGTATAAAAGACCGACGGAATACCATCAACCAAATATTCCGTCGAACTTAGACTATTTTCGACGGATTAGTTCGGTCGAGGATATTCCGTCGGCTAATGTGCTGCCACGTGGCATCGTTTAACAGGACCACTGAGAGACTATTTCCGACGAAAATTCCGTCGAAATTTACCCACATTCCGTCGAAAATAGTCTATTCCGTCGAAAATAACTGAATTTTTTTTTAAAATATTTTTTTTCTTTTGGCAATTTCTAGGGTTTTAACCCACATTTTTGTACGTGTAAACCTGCTTTATCCCAACAACACATACCATACAAGTCAAATATGAATTACATACATGTAACTATCCAATACATACAAGTACATATATATAACGTAACTATCTAATAACATGTACATGCAGTAATCTAGCTTATGTTCACATAAAAGTCCCATATGAATTATCAAGGCCAACAATAACAAATATAAACCGTTTTTCCATAAGATATACAAAAATTTAATTAAATTACAATGTTTAAACTACAATACGTCAAACATAAACTAAACTATGAAGATTTACATCTTATTAAGCTAAACTAAAATAAAGATGAATAAAATATGTACAAATCATCTACAAAACTAAGTCAACCTAAGTAGTACTACCCCCGGTATGAGAAGGATCATCGGGCGGGGGTCGACGGTGTTGCTCTGGTGTATGAAAAATCATCGTTGTCGTCCCACCGCTCGTGCGGGGGGTCACCATCATGCTCGAGATCGCCACCCTGTTGATACAATAAAAAAAATTAACTCATTAGTCCATATGACAGACTTAAATATACAACTAAATGAAAATTCTATAACATTCAGAATAATCAACTAAAAATGAATAGTATACCTGAGTAGTCGGAGGCTGACTCAATATCGGCCCAAAAGCCTCCGTGAGTAGGGTAACCACCATCCGGACCACCTCATCGCGTATCACGACGAACTGCTTCGGAGGGATACCCCGTACTCTTAACGGTGGCCCCTGCTGTAATATCCTACGCAAGCTGGTGGAGGCGAACACGACTGGGTAGGTCCTGACGGCTGAATATCGGATCCGTACCAAATCGCTCCGACACTGCCGCCTTAACCCTCTAGAACATAGCATCGTCTAAGCCATCGTTCGTATGTGATGGTCCCACGGGTGCTCTCGAATGCAGACGCTGGCTACAACCTGCGAAAATAAATATAACATTAATAATAATCTATTAAAATTGTTCATAAACAAGAAATATACTAAAATTAATACCTCCAGGTAATGTATAGGCTAGTATCTTCGGCAAGCCCAACACGCGATATCTACCGGTAGTGCTATTGGGGGGATCCGGATATACGACCCAACGAGTCATCTCCTCATCTTGAGATAAACTAATCTTTGGCGGAGGGATGGTGGAATCTAACATCTCGGAATCGCCCCTAGCAGTCCGCAACTCAGCTATACGCTGCTCCGAAGCTTCTCAAACCGGTCCTGCAATTTATTATGTATGTGTGAGTTAATTAAATCATTATATTAATTACGTAATATTAATAATTACCAATTATTATAACTAGTTGTATTACCCGTATAGCTAATGTTGCAGCTGACATCGACGAATCCTTTGGCGTGTAGGCCCTATCTAAGAACTCGACCAGAGTAGCATCTCGGCCCAAGCTACGTCGCATGGCCTAATAAATACATTAATTATATTAGCGCGACTTTACTATAAATCCCGACAATATTAAACTAAACATCTAAATAAAAATACATACCGAGTTAGCCTCCTTAAACGACTGTGAGCCAGTCGTATGTACGATTCGGAGCTTTCCTCTATTATTCTTTTATTTGTTCAGACTTGGTCCTTGAATGCAGCATCATCCCAGTACGTACAATATGGCATCCCCAGGCTGCCTCTGAGACGCTATGCGGCTGATGATCTTGTAATGTACTCCCGGGCTGGTCTTCAACTGCCCGGGCTGCCCTCTCCTTCATCTCGTATAGCCAGATGGCGTAATTCTTCGCGATGTGTTGCAATGACAACATCTTTGCCCGCTTGCAATAGAGACGCCCCTCCTCATATCTAAAATATATCTAAAGAAAAGTCATAACATACATATTAGTAAACTTTTGAATATATTTTGCAAATAAGTAGGATCAATTTTTTGATGAATCAATTAAATGCGACTTACGTGAAACTCGCGCAACGCCGTGGGTATAAAGGATGCATCATACCGCGCGTAATGGCTAAATCGCATGCACCTCGTAGGGAGGTGCGTCAAACAGATAGCGTGTATGGTCGCCTTAACGACAGGGTCCATAATACTACAACATAAAAAAAACAAATAAATATAAATTTACTTGTGCAATCACATAATAGGACTAATTTTAATTGAACATGATATATTATAGTTATGAAAATTACTGGCTTGAGCCGACATCAACAACGACTATATGTGGAACTGTCGGCGGATGGCCTAATAAACCGAGGTTAGTCCCTCGGCTCCGTCGACGTCTAACATCTGTATTATGTCATGACATTGTTTTAATATATTATATAATATTTGTTCATAAACTATAAAAAGGTAAACAAAATGAATAAACTTGACCAAAACGTCGTTAACTTACTGGCTGATGAAGACGACCCGCCCTGGTTCGTCGCCAGTATCTTGATGAAACAAGTGGTCCACTACCCCACGGCCATAGTGTACTAACTGAAATAACCAACATTAAGTAATTAAATTACAGGTAATTGCTTTTTATAACCGTTTTATATTAGTAAATTACTTTTTTTTAAACAACAATTAGTTTAGACTTTCGTACGTTCGTCCAAACCCATCAGAAATACAATATCATTTTTTTGACATCATCTGTCTCTTCCTCTTCCATATTAAATTTCTTCGTCGGTAATCATCTTTGTACGAGGAGCATAATTACAGTGATACACCACCGGTCTTCCCTCCACTTCGTCAACATCGGGTACGACCAACGATATCATCCTATCAGCATACATTCGTCATCATTTAGCACTACGTTGTTTGGATTGCTCACTATTGTTCTTGCAACGTGTCATCCCATTTCCAGCCACATTAGTACCATCAAATGCCTCGAGTCTTCGTTGATGTACAACTGTATACCATGGGCTTCTACAATTTATGCCACATTAGGGGACGTAGTACACTTGTAGTCGCTTTTGGCTGGCTAACACGAATACGTCATCATATTGTAGCTTATTACTTTATATTTACTGGTGACGATTCATATTACGATTAACTTCTAACACCTTTTTCATTGTCAAACCAGCGACACTTAAATGTAACTACCTTTTTTACCCCCCCCCCTCCCCCCCCGGGATAATTGAGCACAACAACTTCCTCTAATCTTCTATAGTAATTGGAACTCGAAATCTTGATAATTAGCTTTCCCAATACGACAACGCCAGAATTGACTGATGTTAGTTCATTCAATTCATCAACCTTGAGATTTGTACCTATTAACGAATGGGCCAACAGCCGGGAAATGAACAAATTAGTGTTTGTAAGTGTGGGTGGCAAAGCCTGAAATCACTATGTCCTAAAACGCTGCAAATGCGATTATCTTTCTCAACCCTTCTCTTAAAACCACTGTTGAAAATTTTTCAGTAGTGAATACTTCCAACAAGTGTGCTGCAGTTAGTCCCTGGGTTTAGAAGCATAGGCTTCCTCTTCGAATGAAACTTGAAATAATATAATAATAATAATAGGGTTTAATTGTTGATTACGCTTCTTACTATTAAAAAAACAACAAAAATTGTAAATTACATACTTGATGGTCATGACGATACTTCAGGCATATATATAAAAGAAGCATGTATGTAGATACAATACTTCAAATCTTTGTCGGTTTAGGTAATCCTCGTCTCATGGCCAAAAGGTTTAGCCGAATAGGTGAATACAACTAACTCATTCAGCACGAGATTGGGGTGCGGACAACTTCATTCCGACTTAAACGGTTATGCTACCAAGTGGACCAGAGCAAGTGACAATAGGAGAGGATTGGAATTGGTTATGGTGTCGGTAAGGGGGAGTACGGATGATTTGACCGGCGACAAAGGTGGGGGGTTGTTGGTTGGCGCGAGGGGGGACGGCAGCGGACAGGAGAAAGAAGAGAGAGAGAGGGTATGGGGGGGGGGGCATCAAGCTAAAAAAAGATAGGGGATGAAAGAATATGACAGGGGCGGTCTGAGGGGAAGGGAAGGAAATGATTTTATAGGGCTCTAAAACACATAATTAGTCCCGATCCCGACAGAATTCCGTACGGTATGAAATTAATCCTCGACGGTACTTAGGCGTCGACTCTGACTTAGCCCGTCGAAAATAGTACTATGTCGAGGGAAATTGAGTTCCGTCGGAATTAGTTTCCTGTCGGAATTATCTTCTTTTCTGTTGTAGGCATGCTGACAATTGAAAATAATGCTAGGAAAGACATTCCAGGAGAGCTCGCTCTCACATCCAAAGTCATCTTTTGCTTCAAGATATAATGTTGCATGATTGTGTTGGATCCCCACCTCTCGGCATTGAACTACTTAACATAGTTTTGAACAGGATATCATTCTGGGTTCTTTTAATTAGGTTTTGCATATGTACGTCTTAGATCCTAAACCAGCGACCAACCAATGCTTTTTCGTGTCCACAAGATTTAATAGCTTGCAAACTTCGTATCTAAGATCTCTTCATGCAATTTTCAGTAAAACAATTAAGGTAGAAAGTATTCATAATTTTTAAATTAAGTGGCCAATTTATGGAATTTGAAAATAATTGTCCCTTTATTCCCTAATAAGAAGTGAACCTGCAAAAAATTTTAATTTTTGAATAAAGAAAAAGCACAAATATTGCAATATATTCTGAATATTCCATTATTGAAACATCTAATTAGACCTAATTCTTAAACAATGTTTTTGTTTGGCAGAGATCAGCTTTATGAAAATTTTAGAAGAAAAACCGCAAAGAAGCACACTCTTTCGGTCACCAGAATAGAACCAAGCTTTTTCGATGAATCAAAAATTTGGGAAAATAAATGGTTCTGGTCAAAAATTTAATACCCATCTTACAATATTGTAAGCTTCCCGGTTCCTTTTTCCATACTTTCCATTTGGCAAGTTACCTCTAGTTTAAGAAAGTATATGGACCATTATAAACAGAATAATGTGAAAAGTTATAATGTGGTGTTATTTTAAATCCTTCTTATTGTTTGGAAATTTGTTATTGTGTTATTCTAACTGCCCTCCTTGGTTTAATCATATTATTATTGGGAATTTCTTGCTAATAAAAATAAATCGAGGTTTGACCTCCTCCAAGTTTATGTAAAGAGTTAATTCCTCCAATTTAAATATTTCATCAAAATTTTAGAAGATATTTTCCTTGAAATAGACATGGGGAAAGGAAGGGAGAGATAAAATACCTTTTATAAGCATCGCTAGTTTTAATGTAAGTGTGCGCATAAAAATCAATAGTTTTTACTATATTTACAAGATAAATCAAACAATAAACACTTAATTAACGACGACTTGAACAACAAGAAGAACAAAAAATTAAAAAGAAAATAAGCAAAAGGATTGACTTTGCCACACTTAAACATTTTCTTCCCATCTCTATTTTCATAATGACTGGCAGTGATGGTAATGAATCAGAGGCTACAAAGTGGCCAAAGTACTGGGGACTCTAAAAAAAAATTCATTGACATCAAAGTCTTAAAAAGAAAAAGAGCCAACTTTTGACAATAGTTTTAAAAATGAGATAGAAATCTAATTCTAATATAAGAATTACGGCATAATGGATTTTGTTTAAGGAGAAGCTTTATTTTCGTGTCTTGAGAAATTGAATGTTGAAACCATCAAATTAGATTGGAGACAGGAGGGGGGTAAAACATTGTGAAGGATATTGCAACCGCTTTATCTTAATAGGCAATATAATTGCAATTTACCTATTGTTTCAACAAACTTCCTGTCGGACTCTTATCGCCTAATTTTGGATTAAGTTCTTACTCACTTTCAATAGATAGTGTGAGAAGTATTTTAAGAGATAACCAAATTCTTATTTGTACATAAGACTAATAAGGCCACATACAATTATATCTATGTATGTGTCTGTTTGTGTTTTGTGTTTGTGTATGCGCCCCGCGCTTGTAAATGTGAGAAGAAAATTTATGAAAAGAAATAAATGAAATTTATATGAATAATAAATCAAATAGAGGACTTTAGTCTATTAATTATACTTCTGAAGTAATATTAATTCAAGTTTACTAAGATCGATAACAGCAACGAGGAATGGTGATGATAATCAATTAACTCTTATTTGAATTAGTGAAACAGAAGTCGTATTTTGAGAAAAGATAGAAGACAAAAAAAATTGTAGTTAAGTATGGGTGATTCTGTACATGTTTCGTGTGTATAAGAATTTTACATTTCGGTTTATTAACATCAGGTCTTAATAATGAGTGTGGAGGTGTTAGATCAAGGGGTAAGTTTAATTGAATGATCTGAATTTTGAAATTAGTGAAACAGAAGTCGTATGTTGAGGAAAGAGAGAAGACCAAAAAAATGTTAGTATGGCTGATTTTGCACCGAATTTATGAGTATAGGAATTTCAACATTCAGTTTATTAACATTAGGTAATTTAATAAAAAGCGTTAGGTATCATGGTAGTTTGAACTTGAACGGTTATAAATTATAACTTTTTTTTTTTGGGGTGTTTAAATAACTATATTTTATTATGACCTGCGTACAATCAGACGGTCCAAATTGCAACGTCTATTTCAAGTGAATAGTCTGAGATCAATATATTTTCAATAAATAGAATGGACCTTGGAGTAAAAAGATTGTTATTTATAATTACAACCAAACTTAATGGAAAGAACCGAACATAAATACTATAACCAAACCCAACAAAGAAATAATAGTGGAAAGACTCAAAACCTAAAATATTCTATCTAACCAAATAGTTGAATTATTATAATACTATCTCCGTATTTTTATATTATAAGATTTTAATATTAAATTTTTAAAAGTTAATTTCAAAATTTAAAATTTAAATATGATTTTTAGTTTATGTCAATACAATTATGAATATCCTACATCTACCTAAAAAAATACTAAAAGTTATAAGATTTATTATATTTTCAAACTTAAATGGAAATCATGTCAAATTTTAAATCGTAAAACTGTGTTAAATTAATGTTTAAAAAATCAATATTTATCTTAATAATTTAGAATTATCGAAATACTTAGTATAATAATTAACAATTAAATTACTCTTATAAAGTACTCAGGTGGAATAATCGAAATTCAACAAAAGAAATACGGGCCCTTTGAAAATTAAATTTCAATGAATCCACCGGATCAATTTATCATTAAATACTGTCTTAGCTATACTACTGACTAAATTACTCTTATTCAGATAACAGCCAAACTCCGACAGTGATTGAGATGAGGTGAGGGCAGCAACAAAGCCCCAAATCCCACCGGAATTACCACTGTACTCACTTTAACTAGGAGACAGAAGCTAGGTGCCCTGAAACGACGTCGTCCGGCCTCCAGCTTCTTCACCCACGGTGAAGTGTATACTCAAATTCAATCCTGTCTATAGATTAACAAGGCCCTAGTTGTGGCTCTCTGACAATAAAAATAAATAAATTTTAGAATAATGTCAAAAGTTCAAAAAATGATATGGACCATCTTAATCCTTCTGGTGTCTTTGTGGCTGATAATTTGAGCTAAGTATAAGGCTCTGCATTGTTTATTTCAAAAAGCAGCTCTCATAGCAATATATGTGGTTTTCTTTATCTATTACTACATTTCAAGTTTTTGGAAGTGCTGTGAATATTCTGTTGAATGGGGCAGTGTGCTGTATAATGCATAAATAGGATTTATCGTCGTCGAGTTCGAGGTTAAATTCCCGGAGTTTTTCGGATTTTTGAATTCTGGTGGAGTTAAGATGGCAAGTGTTGGACACAAGTGGATAATGAGCTAAAGCAAGGGCAATGAGAGCAGGGCATGCATTGTTACTGGTCAAGAATTTGGGCAGGGGAAAGCCTGATGGTTCTACGATGGTTTTGGGGGTGCCCGCCAGGTTTTTTTCCCTTAAATTCTTGGTCTTCAATCCATTTCTTGCTTATTGGAATGTGTTGCGAAATATGTACTCCATTCTGTTTCGGATTAAATTTAGAGATACATTTCAAAAATTTTGGAGTTTCGATTGGTGAAATCCTGAAATTTTCATATCAATAGGAAATTCATTTAATTTTAATTAGTTAACTTATTATAAAAATTGTAAATTAACTATTTAGTACTACACATTTATTCATATTTAGTTGTTTTCAAAATTTAAATGAAATCATTCTAATTTTGAATTTTAAAATTTTCAAATTGACTTTAAAAAAGTCAAAATAATATCTCTAATTTGGAAGGAGGGAGTAAAATTTGGAGGAACCTCCTTTAATTTCGAAGGATGGGAGTAAATTTGGAAAACCAATTCTTCTTGTATTTTGTGATTGTTTGAAACCTAAAATTACCCGGGGGGGGGGGGGGGGGAAGAGGGAATACAAAGGAATAAAAAAAAAGAAAGCTAAAATTCACATGCTTTTTTTTTGTTGGTTGTTGTTAATTATGAATCCACTTGCCTCCATGGAGTTCCCATTGTTACGGCGTAGGAGATTTGGGTCAATATTGATGACTCGGTTCAGTGTTTGGATTTTTGGAGGTGAACCCAAATAATAACATCACAAAGGGCATTGTCCTAGATTGGTGATTCTTTCACAATGGAATATATGATTGGGTTTAATTAATGAGTTCCTAATTCCCTTATATTACTAGTTTTCCTGACAACATGGATCATGAAAACTTGATGAAGGAAAGAGAAAAAGATAAACTTCAAAGATTGAAATCGATAATTGACCATATGTTCTAAACCAGGTAGAATAAGTATAACTAAAAGTCCTTTTTTCTTGCGACATGTTAATTAAAAGGCCAGTGTGACTCAAATTGTTTTGACCATAACAAAGGCAAAGAGAATAATGACCAAGAGGATAGAAAAGAAGCTGAACATGTATCAAAGATTGTTGGTTCCCACTATTTTCCCTTGCTAACTCCAAAATAGAGTTGTAACAGTTTAACGACGGATTGCCCCGCAGAGCCCCGGCTACGACTCGAACTTGGCTCAAGCTCATTATATTAGTGCCAAAATTTTAACAAGTTCCTTTGTCCATTTAGTTAAATGAGCCGAGTTCAGCAACTCGAACTTAAAGGCAGCTTCGGCTCGGCTCGGTTTAAGCCCAACTCGAGCTCGAGCTGGAAGCTCTACTCATTTACTCAATGAGTCGAGTTCGTACACACCAAATCTCAGATGCAGTTTAAATGCCTTGTTCGACGTTGGTTTGTTTAACTTTTTAAACGAGTTCGAATTCGACGAGTCAAAGTCCATTCCTCAAATTGGATTCCTTTAAAAGCCTTTTTTAATCCCAACCAGTAAAACAAAAACCTTAATCAACTAACTTGATAAACAGACACTTAGATTTTTCCAGTTCCGAAATTTCAACAGGTTTCCAGGATATATTTTAGGCTTTTTAGCTAGCAATCACGCAAAAAAAAAAAATTGGAAGATAAATATGGGGTTTTTTTAAGTAATATTTTTAACGTAAGATTGATGGCAGGTGCCCCAGAGACTTTACACTTGGGATGAATTAAAACTGAAATGGAATAATAGAGGACTTCTTCTCTTCTCTCACCAGTGGATAAGACACTTGGAGCTATAGATAGAAAACTTGCAGCTTGCTGCTCTTATAGGAGGCCATTTCGGCATGGGAATGTGTTTGACTTTAGCCCCACACAAGGTCTTAATATTTCTCCTTTGGGATGTTGTTGTTTTTATGGACACAATGGATACGGTAAATATCTCTCTAAAAACAATGCTTCACCTTAATGATTTTTATCTGAACACAGGTTTTACTATTGATTTGAATAGTCTGAATTGCGAAATTTGATACTCATAAATTGGCACTTATGCTTAATTACGTTCATTTGACTGCTTTTTTTTCAAATTTCGAGTTATGTTGCGAGTCATGTGTATTTACCATTTATTAGTTTTTTAAGGGCTCTCAAACAGGTTTTTTTCATTATTAAGTGTACCTCTTTACTTTTTTTTGAATAGCCCGACTTTGACGGATTTTAATAACTTGCACATTAAACCAAATTTCTGTTATTTTTTATATGGTCTGATCAAAGTGGTATTTCTTAGGTTTCTTTTAATGGAGGAATCGGCGGCTGGGTTCTTGATACCATTGCCACAATTTACGCCCAAAAGTACCATAATAGGGCAATCCAAGTAAGATTTAATTTCTCCTTACTTGAGTTGTTCCCAATCATGGCATCCATGTAAATTCCCAATTTCAGCACAATTTTAAGGTGGAACTCTATTTTTGAATAGGTAAATGCTAGCGTTTGTCAATTTTTTTGTCTCAAATAGTATGTCTCAAATTATGTGGTATTTTTACATTAGTTTAGTACATCTCTTGTGATTGAGCAATTTAATTAAAAAAATATATTATGTCTTCTTCGATGTTCTATTCAATTTTAGACAAAAAAATTTGAGACCTCTCAATTACCCATTTCTGAATCTGCATACACAAACACGCACATTGGTACTGTATACTTGTTCTAACAAGTAATAAACATGTATGTCTCATTACATCTTGAAGAAAATTTAATGGTCTCATTTGATTGTCAATATGATCTAGCATGAAGCTTGGCCATTTCTTGATTGCCTACCTGATGGGAATTCTTTCCAAAGGATATACACTGTCAAGTTTGGAAGCTTTCTAAAGGGAAGGGTCGCTCAATGTTCAAGCAGGGGGACTGCTTTTGTCGATTTTGAGTTTCTTGAGAAAGTATGTTCTCTTCTAGTAAATAATTGAAAATTTTTGTAACTCAAGTCGTTTCCTGACTCTTTGTTTTTGTTTTCTGTAATTTTTTATCCGATCCTTTTTTTTCCCCCTTCTCTAGTGACTTCCTGTGTATGGCTCTGCCCGTAGGCATTACGTTCAACTCTACATCAGCTAGTATAGATAGATGTTACAAAAGTTTTCAGTCTGAGTCATTTGTTGTATTGGTAATATACAGAGTGGTTAACGTTAGAACAAACCGATACCTAATAATGTAAACAAAAGTTATGTACGATATACATAGTTGTAACGCTTTCATATACAAATAATATGGCACAAAACCAATTGATGACTGCAACATTGCCCTTCTTCAAGCTAATAGCATTAGACGCTTTCATCTTTTAACTGATTTATATATAGTATAACAAAAAAGTAGTAGTAGTTATTTTTGGCTTCTCTTATTTAACATGGACTCTTCTCATTACATACAGGTTTAATAAAGGAAAAAGTTATCAGGCGTAACGGTATGTCTCCTTGTTATACTTCCACTTTTTGTCGTATAAGTTTCCTGCTATAGTAGTAAATAATTTGTTTTTCAGAGGAGCTTGACTACAAAATTAGAAATCTATCGACGACATTGCGTTTTTTTTTATAAATAGATGTTGAACAGGCTCTCTTGTATAGCACTAGCAGGTGTGGCAACTGAGTTATGTTATATATGGTTTCCGCTTGATGAAGGAGGCCTTACTGATACTTTACCAGGTATACATTATTGTGGAAACCAGACGGTTCTAAAATTGGGCTGTCTATTTGAGTCTATAGAAACAAGTTTTTAGTGATATAGTAAGAGCGTTGCGTCTCAAATGACCTTTGTTATATAAGTAATTATACAATTTGCAACTCTTTGTTATACAATGCAACATATTTTTAGTAGACTGCTGAAATGTACTGCCTATTTTAAAAATTGTCTGGAATCAAGATACATTTCGTCATGCTTCATAAAGTCTTCTATTGCATTTTTTAAATCAATTAAACACTGAAAAACTTGAGCATATTAGAACCTCCTTGTGCTTCCAAAAAAAGTGAGCTCTGATTTTCCTCAAGGGCCAAAAATCATGATCTTCGTATTACGGCTGTAGTATTGAACAGACTAACCTTAATAAGAGATTGTAACAATATTTCAAAGATGTCAAAGATGCACGGAATTAATTATCAGTGCATATTAATTATTCGGTATATATCAGAGGAGAATACCAGGAGCATATCGAGAATATATAATTTTTATGTACCTTGTTTGGAATCTTTAAAATTTTGATTATCGCTTGCAGAATTTATTTCTTCGGTGGTAATGAACAAGATACTACTCCCTAATTCCCTAGGGCTACGTTTGGATTAAAGGAATGAAATTGGTTGAAGGAAAAAGAATAGAGAATGGAATGGAGAGAAGGATGATTCATTTCTATTTCCAAGTGGAATGAGTCATTCCATATCCTCCCCCAAGAAGTAAAATTCATAAATTTGCACCATGAATGAGAATGGTTCATTCTATTTCAATGGGAACAATCAAATGCAATTATTTCCATTATTTTAGTATTAAGTTCATTCTATTCACATCTTCATTCCTGCAAATATGGAGATCCAAACGTAAATACAATTTATTAATCCAAATGCAGCACTGTTTACTTGGCGATAAACCCTTAACCATATTGAAATTCTTTTACTTGTAGAACAAAAGAGATGATATAGTTTCTTACTTATATTATTCCTAATCAGTATCCTATTGGGCATAGTCTTTACAAGCCCAAAAGATAATTATATAACTCGCACTAGCCGGCCATATTATATACTTGCTTAAAGTTCATTTGTCACACTTACTAAGACCAATCAAGTAGTCTAGTTCTAATATATACAATTAATATTTTCCCAAAAATATTATTCCAAGAGAGTCTTCGGATATATGCTTTAATTTTCATAAAATGTGTCTTTAAATAGATTTTATGTTACATCAACTGAAACAACATTTTTCCTTCCTCAAGATAACTATTGGCGTTCTCACACTTGATGATCTCCCAATGTGGTTGTACAGTTTTACTATATGTTCCAACTAGTCACATTGCTAATAGAACCACTTTTGTTCATGTAACAGCTGGATTTATTACTTAATAGCTTGGGTTTCACACAGAAGAAAGCAAATTCTCAAGTTCAGATGGGCTGTTCTAAATACAGTCCTACTTTTACGTCGTCATCAAGAAGCACGAACAAAGCTTGCTGAAGGCCATGTCGAATGGAAGATCTGTGGGCTTTTGCATCGACATAGTAGAGAAAACCATAGATGATGAGGATTTGTAGTTTCAAGGTTCAACTTTAAG